>JAODJX010000053.1:2429653-2478427 GCA_026776945.1 Isichthys henryi
TCTGGCTGTAAGTCACTCTTTAAAAAGCTCTCCTTCTAATTATATACGTGCCTTTTAACAACGAGGATTATTTATTTTTTATGTACATGAGCTGCTTCACGTCTTCCATACGAGTCGCGCCAATAAAACGGAGTCGTTAACGCGCGAGCCGGCGCTAATATCGGCAGTAAATTCCGATTTCCCGGCCTGGCTGCGCTGGGTTGGTTCCGGGATTTTCCAATCGCAGTGTTCCCTCTTCCCAGAATGGCGTCCAGGGCCAGAGCAGGGAAAACGGGGAAGGCAAAGACGACGGCAGCGGGCCGGGTGCGAAGACGCCAGCGAACGCGCCCGATCCAAGGTCCCCTCCGCACCCCAACAACATCGCCCCTGGTAGGCGCCATCGCCGCCCCACCCCCTGCAGGCTACCTCATGCTGCGCGGCCTCTGACAGAGCCTTCAGCCCAAATGTACAACACAACCCGATGGATTCCCACACTCCTGTCCCCAGGGTTTCTGCCTGAAATAGTCACCGGAGGGCACAGGCCCAAATCCTATATTTCAAATTTCTGCTGACATCTGCGAAAAGTGCAAGGCAATGAATTTTACGGTTAGCAGAGACTGAACTGTCAAGCAAACGCGGCCGGGCGATACATATACCCCTCCTGAGCAGCCTTTAAAGGAAAACATAAATAATTTCAGCCCTCTGTAGCCTATCCCCTATTGGATATGGCCAGCCCCACTGCTTAGCTACTCCACCACGAGCAACCCTAAGATTTGTTTAACACGATAGACTTCTGTATTCCCCACAATCCCCTTAACCAGCCACTTCTTTGCACATTAGGAGATGAAGGTAAGCTTACCATATGTTATTTCAGGCCTGACTCCCACAGGGGACGTGGTAACCGCGACCACTCCGGTCATTCGTCTGTATTGTACGATCCCTACTTAACCCCAGTATCCAAAAGTCCCCGAGGATCAAGCTACTGGATAAAAACCTTCAGTAAGAAAGCCGGAACTAACAGCTAGTAGCCAGTAGCCAGCTCTGCTCTTTAAGAAATGGTGGTAAATTCCAGTCGAGGGGGCGAACGTGCAGATGACTCACAGCGTGGTTCAGTGCCTAGCGGATTATTGCTAGGGGCACTCTGTTACCGGCACTTTTCTCTATTAATTTGCTGAGCCTGCTAGTCTTGCTGCCTGCAGCCCCCCCATAAGAACTCAATTTCCTTAAGACATAGAAAGTCAGAGTTCATTCCCATTGCAGGGGGCTATAAATACAGGCTGTGACAGGCATCTACATGAAAAGACGCCATCTCCGGGCAAATCCCTTTTCCGAGAGGAAGCCCGGCTGGCATGGCGTTCAGGCTGTTGTGCTTCTCTTGTTGTGTTTCCGTAAGTAATAACAAAATAAGGTCGGCATAGGGACTCGCATAACTGCTGTCAGGCTGCAGGTGACCGGCTGCGTGTTTGTAGTAAAAGGGCATGTTTTCCTCAGGCCAGAAAACACTGTACACAATATACAAGCAGCCCGTTTTATTTCAAAGGCCAGATAAGACTTTCCTTTTCCCCCTTGATATACCTGGCAGAGAACCGAGTGCATCCTCCTAGATTTGGACAGATTGCATCATCTCACTACATGGCAGCGAATCTCACAGGGTGGGACTCCAGCTCTAGATCGTAGCTGCTTTTCCCGTCACTCTTGTACTCTGATCTTAATAGTATTTATTTAATGATCTGTTTCCTTCTTTTGCATACATATGTTATCCTGTACTTTTCTACATTTATACAGTGCCCTGTATGCACCCTCAAGCACACATCTCCTTTAGCTACTTACCGTCTTACAAATCCCATCTTTTAAACTGTTTTTATCTGTCTTTAAAATTGCATTATTATTATCGTTATTATTCTTATAATAATAATTTTATATTTGGCATTTTTAAACTCTGAGTTTTGTTTTAATCTTGCATGGCGAGACTAACCCTTGGCACAATAGGAAAGTTTAATCTTCTCTTATCTTAGAAGCCAACAGTGGGGTTAAAAGAGGGCCTGAGATTTGAGGATAGGAGGCATGGACTCGGCTTAAGTACGCCAAGGTCATGTTTATAGAGCTCGAGGCTGAAACACAGGTGTCGCGTGAGTGGTTGCGTGTCGACAGCGTGGGCGTCTGACGGTCACGGATGAACGGCCCGGCTTGTAGGTTACGGAGGTCCCTTGAAGGATGTTCCTCCTGAGAAGTTTAACACCACAGCTGTCCCCAAGTCGTACCAGTCCCCCTGGGAGCAGGCTATCATCCACGACCCTGCCTTGGCCGAAACGCTACACCCCCAGATGCCGGTCCCTGAGCCCCGGCCAGAGATGCCAGACTACAAGAGCTTTAATAGGTATGACACCCATTCCATCACTGGGATAGGCCGCAGCAGTGGTTCCCAATCTGGTCCTTGGAGAGCCACAGACGGTCCACATTTTTGCTCCCTCCCTGGAAGGACATGGACCATCTGTGGGTCCCCAAGGATGCAAGGAAGGTTGGAAAACACTGGGCTACAGCAAGAACTACTAACAACCGCAACTATTTTTCTCCCAGAGAAAACATGTAATTCCTTTCAGATACATGCAGTTATACTTATTTATTTAGCATGGAAATTTCCATGGTTTGGCTTCAAGACTAGTTTTGGTCCAAATGCATAGTCTCACTACCTGGTAGCAGCAATTTCAGTGGCTCACTGTCACCTCACACCTCTGGGACCAGGGTTCGAGTGTCATGTCTGTGGAGTTTGCATGTTCTCCCCATACCATTGTGGGGTTTCCTCCAGGTATTCTGGTTTCCAGTCTTGGGCATTTCAAGTCCAGAAGCTACAAATCTAGACCAAGATTTTGTTTCTACTAACCAGGTGACTACACTGTGACTACATCTCTTTATGGTCAACTGGTTGGTTGAAACAAAAAACTGGTCTGGATTTCTATCTTCTGGACCTAAAATTCCCGACTCTGCCAGTTTCCCCCCACAGTCCAAAATCATGCTGAGGTTAATTGGAGTTATCAAACTGCCCGTAGGGGGACTTGTGTGAGCGAATGGTGTGTGTGGCCTGCAAATGGGTTGGTGCCCCATCCTGGGTTGTCCCATGCTTTGTGACTGTAGCTTCCAGAATAGGCTGCGGACTCCAGTGACTGACTCGCTTCGTGTCTCACCTCTTGCTTTGAGGGATGTGGAAATGAAGCTGTCCAGTTGTGTGGGTGATCAAAGAGCATAGTAGCACACTTATAATGGGAATGTACTATTATGATCTACCCTTCCTCATCCAGGGTAGCCACTCCATTTGGGGGTTTCGACAAAGCCCCCAGAGGGATCACGTTCAAGCTGCCCGACATGGATCTGAGTCACCCCAAGTACCCCGAGCTCCAGGACCCCAGAAGCAAGCGGCCAACCTTCAACAGAACGGCACAGGGCTGGATCTCTGACGGCGCCCCCCTGATCATGCCCACCGTGCCTCTGGAACCCGTGGCCATCCCCGAATCCGACGATCTCTGAACTACGTGACCACGGAGGACAATTTCACGTAATCACACAGGCAGCCCGTGCCAACGGTGTGCCAGCTCACGAAGTGTGCCACCTACTGGGATGTGACCAGATCAGCACGCTATCATTTCATGTCTTCTGGATGGTGAGCTTTATCAGGGGAATGATTGTATACTTTAGATCTTAAATTCAGAGTAATTCAACAAAATACCTAAATTACATGAGCTAAATTTTTATTCAGTCAAATATTATGCTGACTTGTACATACGAATTGATACAGTGAACGCTTCGAAACCAACAAGCTAAACTGTTAGTTTATATTTCATTGTAAAACATAAACGAATGTTTGTCCAGTTGTTGAATGTTATGTGACTTTGGCAGTTCATACTATTTTATCAGTGGTTTTAGCTTTGCAATAGATTATACACACAAACCCACAGATTACATATAAAGACCCATGCACTGAACAAAGAGGTGGAAAGTTCAGGTTCAGGTTCAGGAAGTAAAAATCCAGACCAAGATTTTATTTCAACCAACTAGGTGACTATAAAGAGTCACAGTCACAGAGTATTCAACTGATTGGTAGAAACAAAAGTCTGGTCTGGATCTGTACTTTCCGGACCTGAGTGTGCAGTGTTCATTTATGGTATAAGCTATTTCACTAAACATCTTTCACCAATATGAATTGTGCCTTGAACATAGATATAGCTGGATGTGATTAGTCCTATAAAGACTGGAACTGGTACTAAATGCTCTTTATTACATATATACAGAAAATAAACATTGCTACATTGGTAAGCAAAGCATGCATGCTAAAAATCAACAACATTAAACAATAAAAAGCTGTTTATCTCCATCCAAGCTGCAAACACAGTGAATTAATGGATGTTAACTGATCGCTTGTAGGGAATAGAGAAAAAAAACAATTGGTAGCTATATACAAGACTAGCTAGCACCATAACGTGATTCATATTATGAGTTTTGAATTTGAATTTTTCATCTGCTTCTATTTATTTTGCCTCTAGGGCACCAGCGCGACACCGGGGGTCATGTGAAATGGGCTATGCATAAATTTTCTCTCTAGATATGCTGTGGAAATAAACTTTGTCGGCAAACGACAACGTCGAAGTCTGATGTCTTTTTCCCAGCACACGCTGATCACAGACGTGAAAACCATGACCGCAAAGAAGAGTCTGAAGGGTTGTGGCCGCACGTTTTAAACGTTTTCACACAAGTGCATTCACACGAAGGCACTCTCCCCGTGGAAAGTTCAAGTTCATTATCAGTCTGCTGTTGACAGAAGTCAATTCGCCAGTGAAGTTTATTATTTTTTTTTTTAACTGATGGAGAAGATCCATACAATATGGAAGCCCCACACACATATGCAGGGGAGAGCTAGGATTTTAATCCCCTTGCCCTGGAGTTGTGAGGTCACAGTGCTGCATTGGACATCAATAGGAGACAAGGTGAATGTGAGGATAGTGAAAGGTGAGCTCAAACATTGCTTGTCGTCTCATTCCACTTCATTACACCGCAAGGCACTAAAGTTTGTATAAGCCATTGGAACGTATGTGTCACTGTTCACCATTGGTCGAGTTGAACAGGTCAACCAATCGACCGAGGGGAAACAAATGCTCCAGCATGCCAGTTTTAGCATGGGAAGTTCGCCACTGGCAAGTAGCTACATGTAAATGCCACAACCATCATTATCAGACTGCCAGACACAGTGAGTTTGCAGGGAGTGTAAATTGACACAGTGCTGGTCAGAAATTACGGCAGCTATCTAGCTTTTCCTTAATTGTTAGAACATAAGAAATTAACAAATGAGAGGAGGCCATTCGGCCCATCACGCTTGTTTGGGGCTTTGTTCCATCAAGCCTTGCTACCCATTGCAATTATTCTGTTTAATTGGCTTACAGATATTATTTTAAATGCCTTTTATGGTTTGGTCTTTACATGTACATTGATCATTTGACCATGAGGAAGAACTAATTACAGGAAACGTATAAAAACCAAATGATCCCTGAAAGTACCTGAAACATCACTTCTGTCTACATCAAGTGACCTTCTGGGTAACATGCATCTGGAAACAGATTTAGCTCTGCACGGGATCCGTCAAGGTCTAGGAGCTTTCGGTCTCATCAAGCGCAAGCTGATTGCTGGTTTTTGGGTCACAGAATGATAGATTGTATCTAAGTCATGTTTTCACAAGTCACACTAACTATTTCCGCTATCAGCCACGTGCTCACCTGTTTTTTATATGACATCTGTCTTCAGCTTGGAATCAAAATAAAAAATACACATTGATATTGGATCAATAAATTGATGGAAATAAAAATTTTGCTCTCTACTAATTAAATGTTCTCATTTGGCAAATTTGCCTAATTAATTTTATAGTGGCGATATCACACAGTCTCTGAACACAGCCAGCGTGGCTGGCAGGCGTCTACAGCAAGTAGATTTGCTATTATAAGAAATTAATCGGTGCAGCAGGACACAGCAACGCTTCAGCGATTCACCAGAATTATTACAAAGTTGAAAAGTTTTGACCCGCAGCTCGGATCCACAGATGTTGAGAAGAGAAAGGGAGTCTAGTACAGTATAAGTGTCAGTACGGCTGCCTAGTGAATCTTCCTTTACGGACAGGGATGAGAGCATCATTAGTCTGTAATACTCTTAATCCCCCAGTTTAATGAGAAGATCAATTTGAAATAAATGATCCCGAGGATAAACGATGGCCTTCATTAGTTAGCCAAATAACACCCCATCGGCAAACTATACACGAGACCCGCGAGCTAACCGGCACCATGCGTAAATTGTTGATAATCGTTACAGATGTTTAAAACCCAGATTAATGATGCGCTGGAGGAGGAATATGTGGGATATTTTACATGCACACTGCTGTATTACCCCCGCAATACTTATTATTATACTATTATTATGCCCTGAAGAGAAGTACGAGTATTTAAAAATAAACATGTCATTCATTGGTTAAATAATAAGACGGGGAGACAGTGGAGTTGTATAAAGCTAGTAAACTTGTTAAACAGAGTATCCCCCCCCCCCGAAAAAAAAAAAAACAAAAACATATACATTGTATGTCAGAACTACTTTTATTTATAATCAGGTAGTGTGCGGTGTAAGAATATCTCAGAAAGTGCATTTCTGATAAGCAAAACACAAGAGTGCTGATTAATTATATAGCTATTAAAGTATACTGCAACTAATAATAATAATAATAATACTACTAATAATAATAATAATAGCGCTATGCCAGTATTTGTGCTAGAGATCTGTTCCATATGAATCGAATCACTGCTTCGTTAATCAACACGCTTTATTCCTACTGTTCCAAATATACTCTGCAAAGTGACACTAAAACAATAAAACGCTGTATATTTAAAGGCCTGTTAAACGTGTGGGCTCTTAGTAACCGCGCTGCCACAATATGAAACAAATAGTAATATATTAACAATAATTCCGTGACAAAGGCGTTTTAGTTTTCGCTTTACTCTCATTCGTATCCGCAGCTGCACGAAAATCGCTGCCGTAATGCGTGTCTTATATAACGTTATTAGCTAGATTTGCACATATTAATCACTGAACACGAATGATTAGGAGTAAACGCCGCAAATATGGCGCACGGTTCCGAGCGACATCTGCCAGCTGCGGAGCGGCGGGGTGGGATGGGTGCCCTGCTCCGAGAGAACGGGGTGTCCTACCTGGGCGATCAGTGAAACGAATGAGAGGAAGCCTTTCTACAGTATGGCCGGTGAGCATGACAGCGCCGAGCACGGCTGCCCGGTGAGGGACTGCAGCATACTGTACTCCGGAGGCGGGGTTTGACCTCATCGGCAGCTCCCGAAACATCACTCATCCAGCGCGGACTCCGGAGCGCGGCGCAGCGCCCGTCCGCACAGCCCGTAATAAAGCGCGATGCTAAGGACACGAGTCCCGAAAACCTGCCGATCAAGTGTCACACCATGCGGATCATTACTCAGGTACGGTGCATCGCCGAGCGTCGCTTTTGCCGCTTCCCCTCATGTCATACCATGAAAATTACAGGTGCAGATTGAAAGCAAAAGCCCCTGCTGCTCTTTCGGGCAGAATCGGACAAGAGTCTCATTATTTAATGCTTTTATTTTTATTTTTTTACTTTGTTTAATGCGGAGCTCCCGATTTTTCCGATCTGAATTGGGTACAAACGCGCCGGGACTTTCCGCCCGTGTTACCGGGAGAAGTGCAACCGAAGCTGGCGGAAAATACCGCACAGCCCCGTTGGCTCGGCGGTGAGGGGTGAGTGCTCCTCGCTTTTAGATCATAAACTTTTTCACCAGCGTTTAGTTCGACTACATCTAGTAAAACCAATACTAGTATCATGCCTGGAATACTAGTACTATATAGTTGATTAGCTGGAGACAGATCATGAAGTATATGTTAACAGGTGTAATGTACCTAATCAAGTGGAGTGAGAGTGTAGGTCCGTCCTATGGACTCTTATTAATCGTTTTCTAGCTGCTTACTGTGGTATTTATTTACATATAATATTATCAATCTTATAATATTTAATGGCAGTATACAGCAGTTGGTCACAAGCGCGGTATGTATTATATACAGCAAAATGTTCTAGAGCGAGTGCTGATGTCCAGCTTACTGCTCATTTTGAGTGATTAAGGTACTTTTTACATGTTTTTTATTTTATTTTATCGTATGTCTGATCGTTTAATTTGAGGTTTTGACAATTTTAAATCAAAGTAAATGAGTACGCCGTTTTGTGAAGTGAAATAAAATAATATTGAACGACAATTCGGTAGTATTTTGTTATTCCGTTTACAATAGCTCCGTATTTATTAGAATGCAGCATAAAATGACTGGAAAAAATGCAAAGCTCTCATATAATAGACTATATCTTGATGCAGTGTGTGCTCGAGATATTCACATCTGCGTAGTAAGATTAGTGAAATACCGAGATGATTAATGTCTTTGCATTATTATTGTTTTTAAACCTGCAGGTTGCTCTGAAACGCACTACCTCTTGCTATTTTTAAATATCCTATTAAATGAAGAATTTCACATGCTTCGTTTTCGCGGTTAGACCTTACATGTCTTGGTAATTGTCAGAATATCAAACGGGTGTAGTGCAAAAAAAGTGTTAGTATTAGTAAACGTGTGGAGCCAGATGTGTGTCTTTTTACACTGATCACTGGTGTTTGTTGGCTGAAATAGTGACGGATTCTGCATCTGATGGTGAACGTGTCTTTGTTTTTATCATAAACACTTTCGAACCTTTCATTTTTACTATTTAGACAACCAAGAGTGCTTCATGCTGAAGAAACATCTTAAACTGGACATTTGTGTAATCCGCCTGTTACATTATTATTCTTAATATTAGTATTATTATTGTCATTGTTGTTGTCAGACATTACTGGGCCTATTATATGGGGCGATTTAGCAGCAATAGGAGTAATATAATCAATTCATTACTTCCTTCAAAAGAGATTTTTGCCCTTTATGCTGGATCTTCTGACATAGAAAGAGCTTTTCCATTTGTTTCTAGCGAAAACACAAGGACACAGGCTAATGAATGCCACTAGCTGGCACATGTTTGGATGCGAAGCTAAGCGTGTCGGTCTCACACACTGTGCCCGGAACTCGCACTGACACTCGCCGTGTAACATAGAACTTCAGGACGGGTCTTACACACCAACCAGACAGAGATGAAAGGCGTGACAGATTAGCAGTTTGGCGTCTTACTAACCCGCTGCTGCCCCAATTTCTTTCTGAAAACGCTGTCGCTCTTAGAGCTTTATTTCTTGTCGATAGCGTGCCTCCATTTACCGCTACAAGAGCTCATACCCATCCTGTTTGGGCGCCACGCTTTCCTCCTGTGCTGCCAGAGATTGTCTCCGGGCCTTCATGTGACCCTGAGCAGGATAAGCGGTTAGAAAATGGATGGAGGGATGTGGATGGATGGATGCATGGATGGATGGATGGATGAATCGAACAATGCATGGAGTATATAGCTTTTGGATAACCGATTGGGCACAGCTTCTGGTTATTATTATTAATACGTGCAAAGCACGTGATTCCTTTTGCCTGCATCACTAGGTAAACATCATTGCATCACTAAAATCTCTGGGTCACGGGACCACAAGGGCTGCTGCATAGCATGGGACGTCCTTTTAGACACTTATTATAATTTGCTTAATACCCCTTGACTAATTCCATTACACACCAAAATTAACCTTCAGAGGCTGCCGGTGACATGAAGGGGGCTAGCATCTGTTTAATACCCAAAGTGACCCATATAACCTCAAATGGAAACCCTGAAAAGCGTCCAGGCATCATGTAACACACCACTGTGCCACCGGCCCTGGGATAGTTTACCAGTGTGGAGATCGGGTTATGCATTTTATGTTGTGCCAATTTGACAATGAGATGCAAACGGCTGTTTAGCTTAGTCTTTCATATTACCTTTATTACCCTGTTGTTACAGGTCTAACTCGCTACGGCTCTGAAGTGATTCATGGGTCTCTGACTCAGACATCAGAGGGAAATTGCAGTGCAGCCTTGACTGATTGTGTTGGCCGAGTCCGGAGGAGCGGCTGAAAGCAACTCGGCGATATTTCGATCTGGCGCTCTTCCCGGGCCTCACTAATTTTCAACTCAGCAGTTTTGGGCAAAGGGTGACACAACGTTTTAGCCGGGAACCTCGTCCAAAACTTTCCTCCTGAAGTGAGTGAGATTACGGCATGCCGGGCGACGTCCTTTATCGGCTGGCAGGAGACGGATGATTGAAATGTGACCTCATCAAAACACACAGCAGGTAACGTCGTAGTCAAACATCTGGACTGTGACCAAAAGGCTGCGGGTTCGATTGTTCTGAGGGCCCCTTCCTGCGCCCTTGGGCTATACACTTAGCCGTAATTGCGTCAACGACGATATCCTGCAGCTTAGATGGAAAAAGCCCTATGTGGACTGAATAACACTTACCGATTAGCAAAATAATGTAATTATATAGGGTTTTGTAATGGACGCGAGCTGTCACTGTCACGTAATGAATACGGGTCCTTTGGAGCTCTTTCACCATAATATCCTTTTTGTTCTGGTGCATTTTTTTAATTAAAAGGCCGCTGTAGATGGACACAAGCTGCCAAAGCTCTGGGTTCAATACCGCTTAGGTTCTCCTTATGAATATGCATGGAAGAGTGTGCTTTGTGATGGACTGGCATCCTTCTGGGCTCCCTGGGTCATAGGGACTGCTGCACTAATAGGGCATGAATGAGCAGAAGGTCACTTGTGTCTAGTGCCAGGTGAAAGGATGAAGTTGGTATTCATGATGACATGTGTATCAGGTTGAGGTGTGACTGTATGAAGATTTATGGTACGTAATTACAGCTAACAAAGTGGACCTACTGTATAATCTAATTAAAGGTGTCGCTTAGTTAAACTAGAGAAGAACACCGTTGAGTAGGATGCTACTTTTGCACGGTTACTTGCATGTTCATCGATTTGTCCTGTTTTTCGGTAGATCCAAGGCTATCGAAATAAAATGCTCAAGGCTGCCAGGCCGAAGCCTGGTCATGACCCTCACTGACACCCCCTAGTTCAGCGGGATGCAGTGCAATGTCTGTACAAGCCCACAGCCCCTTTCCTACGTGGCTGGACACAGGAAGACGTGGGAGGGGGACCGTCATTTGGGATGGAGCCTCTGGGTGACACACAGCCGTGCTCTTGAGCTTCGGAGCTGCCACCCAGACCTGCTGTAGCTATTCCTGGCTGCTAAAGTTCACCGCCATCAGCAGACCCCCTGGCCCCTCCAGAGAGCCAGGGGTGGATACTGGTACTCTGTCACAAATCTTCCTTGGATCCTTTTCGCTAATGTCCCCCACAACGCCCGGCCCAGCCATAACAGCAGACTGGCCTGTTTGCTCCGGCCATTGACTCTGCCCCCACCAGGGGTACCCTCTCATGGCATGGGTCAAGCTCTTCAAGAAGCCAGTGAGCGACATCGGCAAGTCCTACCAGCCAGGAAGTATGGTGTCGTTGGCTCTCACCAAGGGTCTGCTCAATGAGCCTGGGCAGAACAGCTGCTTTCTCAACAGTGCTGTGCAGGTAGGTCCTGCCTCACCATCCCAGGGCTGATTGTCTTCTTTGTTCTCACTGTCCCCTTGTTGCCATGCCTCACAGCAACCAGAACATGTAGAAATTCATCATGACAACAACGGAGATTGACTGACCAACAGCTTAATTACAATAGGCCTAAAAACCCTCTAGATAGGGCCTGTGCCTTGGTTTTGAAGGATAGGTTGCATTTGAGGGATATGCTGCAAAATCCCCTGGCAAATGGAAAAAAAGATGTATAAGAGAGGCAACCACAGAAGGGATTTTCTAGAAGGATTTCAGATACGCATGCTATTCGCCATAGGAATCTATTTTCTCCATGGTGCTTATGATCCAACTTAACGATGCTGAGACGGTAGGTGATTATGGGCCGTCTGTCACGATGCAGTGGGGTAGTTTTCCACTGAGGTCCTCCTACTTGGTGGCCGCGATCCTTATTTTAGGAGGTAGCATAAAAGAGATGGTCAGGGTTGCTCAAAATGATGGAAAATGAGATGAGCAGGAAAGGAGATCTATATTCGAGGCTGTACGCCATAACTGTTCGCAGTGAGGTATCCGTGGCCGGCGGAGCTCGTCAGTCCTGCGTCGTGAAATGAAACATCGCCCCGCTGTGCTGATCTTAACCTCAGGCTGTGCAACTGAGTCGAAAGTTTGTCAAACAGTACTCAAGGGCAAATCGTGCCATTTCTCCACCCTCTGTCCTCCAAGAAAGGTCAGCCTTTATTTGAGCTCCTCCACTGATACGTCGAGCTTTATTTGGGCTAAACGTGATGGAAGTGTAGCAATCAGCTTAGCGTTCATTTCTAAGAATCGTCCACAGGGATTTAGGACTTCCTGACGCGAGACCTGTCTGTGACATGAATACCGTTTTCAGTAATAAGCACACGTAGCGTGAAATGAATGAATGCATGTACATCTGTGTGTCTCCATGGCGTAGCACGACGGCGGGGTTAAATTAGTCCAGCGATTCTGTGACATGGACACTAAAATAGTGTTCACTCCTGCCACACCTGCAGGTGTTATGGCAGCTGGACATCTTTAGGCGGAGTTTGAGACAACTCCCAGGACACTTCTGTCTTGGGGATGCCTGCATATTTTGTGCGTTGAAGGTATGTAAACATCTCTTCCGTGTTGGAGCTGTAGCGTCATTTGTTTGGTATCAATCCAGTGAGGGTTATTCATGTTGTACTGTTACTTGAGTTTAATGGTAATGTATGTGCCAGTGCTTGCTGACTAGTGCGTAAGTGTGAGGATTGATTCTATTGGCTGAATCCAGAGAGCCATCTGGAAACCCGTCGGTAATTGGCTTATGAAGCTGACTCGAGTGCCTCACGGTCCCCCAGAGCATCTTCACGCAGTTCCAGCACAGTCGGGAGAGGGCGCTCCCCTCGGACAACCTACGCCATGCCCTGGCTGAGACCTTCAAGGACGAGCGACGCTTCCAGCTGGGCCTAATGGACGACGCGGCCGAGTGCTTTGTGAGTCCGTCTCTCCCGCGGTGTCGGCGAGCAAGCCGAACTTCCCCTCAGCAGCCGGTCTGGGGAGCTGGGTCGTACCGGTTCAAGGCAGTCTCAGCCAGAGGGCGGCCCACTTGTGAGAGGGAGTGTTCTGGCTGGGACTAGCGATGGTTATCACTGTGTGTTATGCAACTGCCGTGTTGCAGCCCCTCACTGTCGCTCCTACCAGCCCTGTGAAGTCACAAGTACAAAGCCACTACACTGGCAATAACTGAACTGTTTTTAGTGATCTCTCCGAAGATCCCGAGTAAGCATTCACAATGGTAATAAACTTTTTCATCAAAGTTTGGTATTGGGGTTACCATGGAGGTATTGTGTCTGAGACCAATTGTTTATTTAATTTGTTTAATTAACTGTAGTGCCTTGTACTTCTCTTAGACAGAAATCACTAACAATGTGGCAGAGAAAGTATCACAGATTCTTGTAGAGCCCAGCCTATATCTGGCACCTGTTTCTTTCAAACCTTTATCTCTGATAAGGACAGGTGACATTTTTTTTGCCACGGTTTCCAGGGTAACTTTAAAGCGACAATGTTTGGTTTTCTTCAAGGACATCTAGTCTGCAGATGTACGTCTTCCTGTTACTCAGTTGTTCGGATCTGTCTATCCAAATCGTATTGGAAGCAGGGTACAGTATGAAGTACATTCTCACGAGAACCGTAGGGATCTCGCATGCAGACGAATTGTATCATCGCTGTTGCCGATCTGTTGCTCTGCTGCTGAAAACAGGCCTGCTTTGTATGAAAGAAAAAACAATATTGGTTTAATCTGCAGAGTGTGTTTTAGGGGACTGTCAATAAATGTTAACTCAGTGAGTATTATCGACTGACCTGCATGGAACTGTTCAGCTGGGTGCACCATTGCAGTAATCCCCATAATTTCATTTCCCATTATGACAAAACAAAAGTAGTCTTAGTCATTTTTATTGCAGCTTTGACATCACTTAAAGGGATCGCAGAACAGAAACCCTAAATCTCACTGACATTTGTTTGCGTTAACTCACTGGTAAAATACCGGCCTTTTTCAATATAACTAATACTCTTTGTGAAAAGCACCCCAGGCTCTTTTGGAACGAGACCATCAGATCGGTCTTGAAAATTAAAATGTCAGAGCTGAGATAGTATTTAAATCCTACAACGATTTGATGACGGCTTTATGGTAATGATGTTAGGAGTAGAATGTTGGCGTAGAGCTTTTGTTGAGCTGTGTGTTTTCTTACTGTCGTGGTAGCAGGATATGTTTTGAAGATAGCAGGTGGTTTTAAGAAAGTCTGCCTCTGTCGTCTTCACGCCGGTGATGCGGAGCGTTCGTTGTGTTTGTGGTACGTCGAGATTCGGGGTCACGGATCGGCCTCGAGCTGCACGCTGATGATTATTTTAGCTGGAATAGCTGGTCTATTGGCTTGAGGTAATCAGCACAGAGTGAATCATTATTGGATTCAAGATAAAAGTCAGGCAGCACGTGGTGGAGAGGTAGATAATGACCCGCGAGGGGGGGGGGGGGACAGGTTGGAACAAGGCTGCCAGCAGTCCTAGCTGAACATCTGTGGCAGAACATCATTGTGTTTATATTGTGTACGGTCCGGCAAATCCTCCATTCTCAGCAGCCTCAATTCAGGAAGGATTTAGGGATTCGTATGCATAAATATAAGGATTAAAGTAGAGGAAGATAAAACAAACACTGCAAAATGTCCCATCTCCCTTGAGCATGCATTCCAGCATATGCTTCTAGGTGGCATATCTTATTATGGAAACCCCTCCTTCAAGACATCTCCCTCTCAGTAACTAAGACAGAAACTAACTAACTAAATCACAGGAAAGCTCTGGCAATCTGACAGTCTGCGATCATCTGTTTAAAAGCAAGTGCAGGCGTCAGGAACATCTGTCGGCTCTTCTATTCAGACCCAAAGGGAAGCGCATTCAGAATGTCTTACTAAGCAGGTTTAACTCCCTGGCAACGCAGTTGCTTGAACGCACAGTGCTCTGGATACCACTCCTTTTCTGGAAAGCGTAGCTTAAGCTGTGTGTGAGGCTATGGGAAACCGTGAGGGACAATCAGAAGTTCTGGGAAGGCTTGATGAAGTTGTTCTATGCATTTGCGAAAGGAGACCTGTCTTTATTTGTTAATTTATTTCCACCCTACATCATTTCTAGAGCAGAATATGAATCTTTTTGATGCCGACGTATTTATTTGGGTAGCTGAGAAATTCCCAGCTAATGGAATTAAATACATTTATAGCTGTGGGCAAAAGGTTTGAGAATGACACAAGTCTTGGTTTTCACAAAGTTTGCTGCTTCAGTGATTGTAGATCTTTATGTCAGATGTTTCTGTGATATACTGAAGTATAATTACAAGCATTTCATAAGTGTCAAAGGCTTTTGTTGACAATTACATTAAGTTTATGCAAAGAGTCAGTATTTGCAGTGTTGGCCCTTCTTTTTCAAGACCTCTGCGATTCGCCCTGGCTGCTGTCAGTCAAATTCTGGGCCAAATCCTGACTGATGGCCCCCCATATTTGCATAATCAATGCTTGGAGTTTGTCAGAATTTGTGGGGTTTTGTTCGTCCACAATCCTTTTTTTGATCTTTTTTCCGGATCTTTCTGATCTTTCTCTCTCTTCTGGATGCCCCAAACAATCAGAAAGGGGATTCATCAGAGAAAATGACTTTACTCCAGTCCTCAGCAGTCCAATCCCTGTACCTTTTGCAGAATATCAGTCTGTCCCTGATGTTTTTCTTGGAGAGAAGTGGCTTCTCTGCTGCCCTTCTTGACACCAGGCCATCCTCCAAAAGTCTTCGCCTCACTATACATGCAGATGCACTCACACCGGCCTGCTGTCATTCCTTAGCAAGTTCTGCACTGGTGGTACCCCGATCCTGCAGCTGAATCAACTTCAGGAGACGGTCCTAGCGCTTGCTGGACTTCCTTGGGCGCCCTGAAGCCTTCTTCACAACAATTGAAGCTCTCTCCTTGAAGTTCTTGATGATCTACTAAATGGTTGATTTAGTTGCAATCTTACTAGCTGCAATATCTTTGCCTGTGAAGCTATTTTTGTGCTAAGCAATGATAACTGCACGTTTTTCCTTGCAGGGAACCACGGTTAACAGAGGAAGAACAATGATTTCAAGCACCATCCTCCTTTTAAAGCATCCAGTCTGCTATTCTAACTCAATCAGCATGACAGAGTGATCTCCAGCATTGTCACCTGTGTTAAGGAGAGAATCACTGAAATGATGTCAGCAGGTCCTTTTGTGGCAGGGCTGAAATGCAGTGGAAATGGATTTTTGGAATTAAGTTCATTTTCATGGCAAAAAGGGACTTAGCAATGAATTGCAATTCATCTGATCTCTCTTCATAACATCCGGTAGTTTATGCAAATTGGCATCATAAACACTGAGGCAGCAGACTTTGTGAAAATTAATATTCGTGTTATTCTCAAAACTTCTGGCCACGGCTGTACAATAAATGCATTTTAAAATGACCTGGATTTACAGTTTTCTAGCCAAATTGCTACCTCAGGTCGTGCTTTCAAAAATGAATGTTTCATAATTCCTTTTACTGGATAATCAGTACCCCGTGACCCAGTAGGATAAGCGGTTTGGAAAGTGGATGGATGGATGGATGGATGGATGGATGGATGGATGGATGATCAGTCTTCAATTTTAAGATGATGGAAAACAGATCTTAGTCACAAACAAAGAAGCAACTGGATACATTGTGCTAATCTGAGTGTGAAAACTCATCATATTCCCATAATAAGGTTTGTGTTTATTTTTGTGTTTTAGGAGAACATTCTTGAGAGAATCCACTTGCACATCGTTTCTGACATCGGCATGGAAACTTGTACGTCAAAGTCTTGCATCACGCATCAGAAGTTTGCGATGACGCTCTATGAACAGGTACGATTGCAGCCGGGGAGCGGTCTTTCTGCATTAACTAACTGTCCAGATTTAGTATGTATATAATTTGGATTAATAATAGTGTCATAAAATGCTATATAAAATGGCTAATTATATGGGGAGAAAATTATTTGTGATTTTTCAAACTTAAAATGCCAAAGAAATGTCATAGACCATGTCAAATAGATCAAATACACCATTGAGAATGGACCAAATGTCAAGACCAGTCATAGACGATAGGTTAACAATATACATAGATTAAAAGATTGTAGAGTGAAATTTTCCCAGGCCAAATTCCTGAGTATTATAATGTATTTTTTTTGTCTTTCTGCTGCCATGTCTAACGTGTTTTTAATTATTGAAATTTGTTTATTTTCTGCCTTCGTATTCGTATTTATAGCAACTCTTCATCAATCTTTCATTTATGCAGTACAGGGTCACAGGGATAGACTATACATGTATCTAAGAGAGGCAGTGTGTGTTTGAGAGAGTGGGAGAGACAGCGAGCGGGAGAGAATCACTCTGGATAGTTAACAAAATGACATTATAGGGGAGGTTGGCAGGGAACGACGGGTTCTGGGGGCCTGAGATTATCTTTTCAAGAGTGATGGGGACATGACAGGTACAGGGTCAACATACACACACACACACACACACACATAAACAGGGAAAAAAAGGGACTCTTTAGATAACTGAGGAAAACATTAACATAAATGACTCCAGGGAAGGTGAATGATGTTGGTCATTCAAAGAGTCACTAGTAAATATCTGCGATGTGCTGGCCCCCCATCCTGGGTTGTTCCCTGCCTCATGCCCATTGCTTCTGGGATAGGCTCCGGACCCCCCGCGACCCAGTAGGATAAGCGGTTTGGAAAATGGATGGATGGATGGATGGATGGACTAGTCAATGTGCCCTGCGGCTTAGACAACAGTGGCAACATTGTAGCATTTGCCGGCTGAAACAGTCTACGTGAGAAGACTGCAATGAAACTGAAGCTAAATAATGTCAAGTGGCGCATGTGCTAAAATGCAAACAGCGCATGTCCAACTCAAGTGGTGAACGTATACACTATGAGCGCACTCCCGTCTCGAGTCATCAGTCACTGTCCTTATGCAACAGAAATGGTTTTTATGGTCATTCCGCAAACAATGAAACGGCGCTCAAACTCCTCCTCTGAGCACGACCGTAGGCCATGAATGGGTGCAAGTGCAGAACTGGGTAGAACGTATGATCCAATTATTTAATCTGAATGACATGAATAATTTTAAATTGCTTTGGATAGAATATTTCAGGCATGTCAAATTCTAACAAATGAAGAGCTGTTATCACTTAAGGTTATAAAGGGAATGATGCTTGACGATTAAGGTTTATTACTGTTATGGGAAGTTTATGGGAAGTTTTGTACTGAAATGGATGTACCTTTACATTTATTCAACAATGAGACAATTGAGAAAGCAGGGTCCCAGCAGGGATGTGGGTTAAGGGCCACGCTAATGGACCCAACTGTGAATTCACTCTGCACGGTGGTATAGGAGATAGTTTGATATTAACAATGTAATGATTTGTATGTAAAGGTTTGTTCACTGTGTGGATGACTGAAGCCAAATTAAATACTAAGGGGGATACAACCCTGCTGGGTTCGTATGCCCCATCTGAACCGGCGACCATCCAATCACCGGCACTCAACCTAACCCGCTGAGACATACACCTCCGCCTTGTAAACTTCCTGTTCCCTGCCGTTCCCAGCATGCAATAATGCACCTTTATCTTTTGATGGTCATCGCCAGTCCGTGTGCCGCAGCTGCGGAGCGTCCTCGGACCCGCTGCCGTTCACGGAGCTGGTGCACTACGTCTCTACCACAGCCCTCTGGTAAGCCTCATTTCACCTGTTGTGCTGCCTCCAAATGTACCGCTGGACCTCAGGGACAGCCACATGCACACCGCTCTCTCTGCATTTCGGCCTCCCAGCCAGCAGGTGGAGCGTGTGCTGGAAAAGAGTGAGAGACTCCGGCCCGACACATTTGGGGAGCTGCTCCAGGCGGCCAGCACCACTGGGGACCTCAGGAACTGCCCGGTAAATCCCTGACCCACACACACAAAGTCCTTCACCTCCGTTACAGATTTTCGGTGTTCTCGGCAGTCACACACTGGCCTGTTTTACCTTTTTAGATCAGTTCCACGGACTGACTAAATTCTTCTTTTATAAATATGGATGGCTTTTGGTTCAGTGCCTAAGTGCTATAGAGTCCTGTTGGCCTTCTGGGCTGAGCTCAATACCCCGTTTCCATACTGACCTTATTCAGCCGACTGTTTACATATCCTCTCGCCAACCTGCCCAGCGTCATGGAGCCCGGCAGCGGAGACACGAGAGGCGGTTTGTAATTGGAGGGTTTAGGCCTAGCTGAGAGCAGCATCAAGCTCTTTTGCCATAGCTGCGATCTGACGACGCATAAGCTGCCTGTAGGGAGAGCTGGCCCATTGTGTGTTGCTATATATAACAGTCAGCCGTCTCCCTTGGCAACCAGAGCATGCTGCTCTGATACCACTGTCTGGCGCGAACATTTAGCGGGTCGGTACCAGCGCCGCCCGCCACGAGACCCTTGCGATAGCCCGGAGCGGAGTAGCCTTGCCGGAACATACTGTAAAGTATCGCTAGGCATTCCTGCTGCTATGACGCCCTGGCTGTAACCCGCTCGTTCCGTGTTAGCAGATCTCGCAAATCCAGGAGGAGTGGGATATGGGCAAAATGTAACCAGGAGCTACGGATAAATGTGCAAATGAACTCTTACTGTGATGATCAGATCAGAAGAGAGATGTTTGTATTACGGATATTCTGTTGAAATATGCCAAAACAAATACAGTTTCCCCTGCCTTTTGCATGCAGTATTTTGTGTTTTGAATATTACATTACAGTATAAATCAGTTCCACAGATTGTTTTTCATCTTTTCGAACCAGGCTTTCTTAAGTAGGATCATTATAGCCTGCATGCGCATTAAAACCAACCACTTAAAGAATTTCTCTGGGAACCTTAATCTTAAAGATGTTGTCCTCGCTCACCCGGTAGCCGTCGGATGCCGAAAATGTCCTTCTGTGACATCATCATGCACATTTACCACACCGAGAGGATACAGTATGTGACCATTTGTATTGTTACCGTTTGTATGTGTTTTTTTTTCCCGCTTTTGAACATCAGAGCAACTGTGGACAGAGCATCAGAATCCGCCGTGTGCTGATGAACTGCCCGGACATCGTCACCATCGGCTTCGTGTGGGACGCGGAGCAGTCCGACCTCACAGAGGACGTCATCCGATCGCTGGGGCCACACCTAAGCCTCTGTGAGGTAAGGGGAGGCCTGCTCTGCGTGCCCTTCTTCTTCCCAAGTTGATGGGCGTCAAGACTAAGCTTCTCACATGGGCGTGTGGTGATGGTGTGAATGGCGTTTCGCGTGTGGGGGTGGAGTATAGAGAGACAACCAGTCGGCCTGTATATCAGAAATGGGAAAGAACGGAAAAGAAACTCATGTTCACCAGCTAGGCGAGTTACAAGGGTTTGAATACAACTCCATAAATAGATTTAGTATCGAAGAAAATTGGGACTCCCATTGTTCCTTGCAATTGTAATTAACCTATTTTATTTGTAAACTGTGTTGATTGCAATTGGATTACACGTTAGGCTCTTATTTTAAATATGCTCACATATGGGACCAGGAACCACCATGAAGTAGCCATCCATCACATCTAAATACTGAATTACAAGCTAGATATGAACAGCGGCTCGATCAGGTAACTGGACGTGAGACTGTATATATTTATACTTTGTTTGTTGTGTTTCTTTGAGCAAAAATATCCCTTTGAATGTTTGTTTCTCTAGGCTTTAGGGTGATTTGTCCATCTGCCCAGGGTAATGAGTGGCCTGACCCAGACAGCAGAGGAAGCAAGACTAGGGTGCGTCGTGGACGGGATGCCAGGATACTCTCTCACACACCTTGGGCAGTTTACACCAATTAACAAAACTAACCTGCAATATGAAACCCATTACAGCACAGGGAGATCATGCCATCTCACACACATGCCCACAGAGAGGAGCTAGAACTCTCGTCCTGAGGCAAAACCCCAGGGTGACTCATTTCACAGTAAAACCTCTGCTGCCTTGGTAGCCTTGATTTCCTGATTCCACTTGATCCTTTCCATCATCCGCTATGCTCGAATGCACTCATGGGAGTGCTGTCTGAAAATCCTCCAGTGGCTCTCTTTTGGGTCCTTCCGAACAGCTCCTAGCATAATTCTCATGCATGTGCCCGTTTGTGAAACAAATCCAATTAAAGACTATTCTGGAAGACATGAAGCTTAGCCTTGACGCCCATCAACTTGGGATTTGGTGCGACGTGATCTCGCTGGTTATCCTGCACACAGCTCGGGGGCACAGTGTTGGTGAGAAGACCCCTCTTTAACCGGTCCGATTTCCCTTGCAGCTTTTCTGGCGCGTAGCGGACGAGAACGGCAGGCGCACCGAGCTTCTCCTTGTGGGAATGATCTGCTACTCCAGTAGACACTACTGCGCCTTTGCCCACCACACCAAAACATCCCGATGGGTCTTCTTCGATGACGCCACGGTGAAGGAGGTGGGTGTGAGATGGTGGGAGGGGGAGGGAGGTGGTGCCATTGAGAAGCCGAAGGGCATACCCATGAATCGCTACGAACCATTGATATGGTAGCCCATGTGTTCTTGAACTGCCCTTTAAAACGCCTTAAAAAAGCAAAACCCATTGCCTAACATAATCTAATGCAATTGACAAGAGCTTACAAGAACAAATGACTACAGTGAAGCGTAGGAGTATGTTCTGTGCATTTTAGATCAGAGCCCGGTCCTATTAGATTGTACTGCTAAGCGGACGATCATGCATGTACAGCATGTTTACCACTTTATGCTGGGCTTTAATCTCCGTGCTCACTGCTTAGGTCAATCACGATTAACCTGGAAGGTAGCCGAACACCTTTTTATAACTGCAGCTCCACATGTTCTCCCCGTGTTCCTGGGTTCGTAGCCCGGTGATGTACTTTCCTCCTGCGGTCGAAAAACATGTGGTTTTGTTAATTGGCGTCCCGAAAATGTTCATCGTGTTCCCTGGCTCCTGCCCTGAGCTTCCCGGGAGAGTCTCCAGGCTCATCTGCAACCCTGGGCTGGATAAGCAGCTCTGATATATGGATGTTTTCAGCAATCTGGCAGACAGAAAAGAGCTGCTAGAATGAGTGCGAGGCATTAGTATTGCTAATATATTCATGCTTACAAGCTCAGTAACACTTAAAGAATATGTCACTTTTGGGTGAGTAATTAATATTGTTCGCAGGATTAAATTTTTTTTTGGCTTTTAGGCATTGAAAGTGTTGGTTTGATATGACGTACGTTGCTGTCTCAGGCAGTCAAAGAAAATGATGTTTATCTTCATGTCGTTCATTGTTTTGTCTGCCAAAGTGTGTCAGCCCAGCCATTTCGACATCTCACTTATAGTCACCTCAAATATTTGCCGTAACCATTCGATGCACTTTTGTATTTTTTTGACTCAGCTACTAGGGCAGTTTGTTCCGCTAATCAATGCATCATTGAGTTATTTGACTAATTAAATGGATTAATTAAATGAGCTGGTGGAATGGTTGAGGAGAGTATATGGGAACTGACACCATGATCATCTACTGTTTCGATACATCAAGAAATTCTTGTTAGTTTGTATTGTGTTGCTCTTAATCTGTGTACTGTATGTTCTAATGTTAATTAGTTTTTCTCTGATGCAAATATACAGTACACTGACTATCCAGATAAATAGCTTTAAACATTTTCTTTGATTGCCTAAGACTTTTGAACAGTACTGTGTGTATTTTGAATCATCATAAGTGTCTTTGGCTTTGTAGGTCGGCTCCAAGTGGAAAGACGTGGTTTCTAAATGTATCCGAGGTCACTTCCAGCCACTCCTTCTGTTCTACGCCAACCCTGAAGGCGGGGCTGTCTCCACGGAGGACGCCCCCCGACAGACCACCCTCTGGTCCCACCGCAAACTCCCCGTCAATGGAGAAGCTATGGGTGAGCCTCCTCTTCGGCTCCTTGAAAGTTGAAAGTGTTGTCTTGGTCTCTAGCTACAGTCACAGTAACCTATTAGCTAAGAAATACACTGTACTTAGGCGTAGAAACGGTCATAGTGCAGTATGGGGGGGACACAAGTCTGGCTTCATGACTTCTCTGCTCTCTGAAGTCCTCAATTGGGTCCCTGTGTCCAGTTCTGTTTATGTCTGACCCATCTGTGAAGTAGCATAAAGTCGGCGATTCATCATACTTAAAAGACCAAAACTGCATGCAAGTAGCGATTGATGCTATCTGAGTTTCCCGTTAAGCTTGTGAAAAATACCGAACCATCTCATCTTCTCTGGGAAACCCGAAGATTAATGACCATGAAACATTCGAATGACAGTCCTTTCCATTGACTTTCATTAACCAAGTTCTTTCATTTCAAAAAAATTCGAGTTGAACTTTCACTTTCATTTACACCTTGACATTTAACACTTGAATGTATTGTCCCATCAATGTGCTTACAGACACAATTCAAGCTGTTTAGACAGGGGTCTGATGTACAGATGGGAACCTGTGGATTCGTAGCGGTACTACCGGGTTCCCCTCTTTGCCAGCGATTAATTGAACTGACTGCCAGGTCTGATTTCATGCCTGACATATCTAGCTGGGGGGTTATGTTACCTTTAGCTGCTTGGCTACTGGGGGCCCTGTTGAGAAAAAAAAAATCAGCATCTTGCGTCAACTCCTTAAGCTAATGTTTTGCTAAATGTAAAACCCTACCGCTGTCCTCACATATCCCCGTCTACCTCAGCTTTCTCGGGGAGGGGTTGGGCAGTTTATAGATAGAAACAGGAAACAACAAGTTTCTCTCTTTCAACGAGAACAGGCCCCCTTTAGGCTAACGGAAATTTCACGGAGGACTGGTGTACAGCTCTTTAAAACCCCCGTGCATCTAAAGAGTCAGTTAGGCAAATTACTGATTGATAATGTAATAATGTGTTGATTTCAGGTGCACTATTGGTTATTGTGATTTATTTAGCAAAACTATTATAAGAGGAGAAGCAGTGCTTAATGACAGCAGATAAATGTTTTTTCCAAGTAACTTAAGTGAATGACTCACTCTGCCTTCTATCTTTTGATAACCACCTGCTGCCTGAGCTGCCCCCCCCGATACACGCACACACCCACACGCGCTCTGGATTGCCCTGGCTTCCAGCTCCCTCTGGCAGGGACCCCCCCTTTACTGTCAATGTCACTCACAGAAATATTCGGGACTAGAACTACCCGCTTAATGGATATGTTGAAACAGCACATTGCGTAGCGGAGCACATCATTACTTATGACCAAAGAAGGAAGGAAAAAAAAACTCCCCCTGCTCAGTACATCTCGCTGTCCCTCCTTAATTAAGAGAATAGGAGCCTGGAGCCTGTCCAGGAAGCACGGTCGCCAGTCTCCTTATCGATGCCAGCACAGTCTACCTCGTTTCAGCTCATTCCGTTCAATTTATTTTCATTTTGCACTCTTAAAACATAGCCGTCCCTGGGAAGGTCTGCGTAAAAATCCAACGATGATGTGACGGGTGCGATTTAAATTCCTCGGAACCTCACAAGTAGTCACAGAAGCAATTAAACCGGTGTAATTAAAAACGGTTTAAATTGCATATGGCCAGGAAGGAACCATCGCCCAAAGGCACTACATGAATTCATTTCAGAGTGTGTCTGGAAGTCTTCTGAGTAGCTAGGAGCCGTGGGGTAGCCGTCCGCCCCGGCTAAATGCGGACGAGGGTCAGTCAGCAGGTCTCAGCACGTCACTGAGCGACTATATACATGAAAGCCTGGCCTTTCTGGGTGTGTGTCTCCTCGTGTGCGCCCCCTGCTGTCCACAGAGGAGTGCTGCAAATCTGAGCTGTTAGCAAGCAGGCACAGGCCTGATACCACAGAGAGAACCTTTAATTTACACTCTTTATGAATCATCATGCAGTGTTATTGGTTAAATCATTCAAATCCTGGGGTTTGCCTGGGCACTGTGTTTATATACCTCTATTATATATGATATACTATAATCTCACCTATCAAGTAGGTTATAAGAAATTGCAATTTACCTCCTTTAAATTTCGTTAATAAGGCTCTAGAGGTATATTATTTGACATTTTTGGCATGTTACGGCCACAGGAATATTAAGAGTGTGATTACACATTCGTCTTAACGAGAAAGGAAACTACTGGCTGTACTGAGGTGGCCACCTGCTGGCTCTGAAAAGGTTTTTTAATTTTCACAAAGAATGTTCTAGCTGGGATGAAACGAGGTGAGCGGAAGTAGGTTCCACTGTTCCTGTTGCTGCAGCGGACACCTCCGGGGCTTTCCGGGAAAACCTGCGTGTCACATATTTACACCGTCTGGGTGTCAAGGGGTCCTGCTCATCATCTACTGCATGTGAGGAGCATTTAGCGATGTCAAGGAGGACCGAAGAAAGACCCATCTGAGAATTAACGGCCCCCTCTGTCCTGCAGCGAAAGCTCCTTCCACCAGTCCCAAAAGAAAACTAAGGGAGGGTCCCAAGGAGTGTCCTCAGGGGCCAGGGGAGGTGCGGACGCCGCACCCTCAGAGGAAGGAGCATACAAGGGGGCAGAGAAGACTAGACTCCCTGGCCCAGCGAGGTACGAGCCACCTGTAGAGATGTTCATGATGGTCAGGTGTGGTGAAGAATCAGCCGAGGTCGGGGTTTTTTTTACAGTGCGCACAGGACAGGAATACGCAGCACACTACACAGCGCGTATTATCTGAAGAGAGAAGAATGTTAGCACAGGTCGCTGGACGTCCATGATCACCTATAGGAAGATCCTCAGGACTTATCTAAGAACCAATGTCTAAGCAAATCAGAGAACGAACTACGGATCTCCTACTATTCTGATATATAGAGGGTAACATCAGGAAATATTTGCTCTGTGCATTGCAGTTTTTTTGTTTATCTCATTCATCCATCCATCTTCCAACTCATTATCCAGTACAGGATCCCGGGAGGGTGGGGGGGTGGGCTGGAGCCTGGCCCAGGCAGCATAGGGTACAAGGTACAGGTAGACCCTGGACGGGATACCAGTCCATCACAGTGATCACATAATTCATATCTCAGCAAAACCGATCTGGTCTGTATACCTTGATAAGCACTTTTTAAAGTACTCTTTGGCGTTTTACATTTATGGATTTCACCGTTTCACCGTTACGGGTTTCGCCTCAGTCTGGATGCCACTTAGTTCACCTTCGGTGTTTTAACGTTACGGATTTTTCCTCAGTATGGATGGTACATGGTTGACTTTCGGTTTTTTAACGTTACGGATTTTTCCTCAGTATGGATGGTACATGGTTGACTTTCGGTGTTTTAACGTTACGGATTTTTGCTCAGTATGGATGGTACATGGTTGACTTTCGGTGTTTTAACATTATGGATTTTGGCTCAGTATGGATGGCACATTTCTGACTTTCGGTGTTTTAACGTTATGGATTTTGGCTCAGTATGGATAGCACATTTCTGACTTTCGGTGTTTTAACGTTATGGATTTTGGCTCAGTATGGATGGTACATGGTTGACTTTCGGTGTTTTAACGTTACGGTTTTTGGCTCAGTATGGATGATACATGGTTGACTTTCGGTGTTTTAACGTTACGGATTTTGGCTCAGTATGGATAGCACATTTCTGACTTTCGGTGTTTTAACGTTATGGATTTTGGCTCAGTATATATGGTACATGGTTGACTTTCGGTGTTTTAACGTTATGGATTTTGGCTCAGTGTAGATGGCACATTTATGACTTTCGGTGTTTTAATGTTACAGATTTTGGCTGAGTTTGAGTGTTACTGTACGTGGGCTTATCCATGTCCCTCTGTCCTGGGTGCCCCGTAGCCCATGCCCCTACATAACCCAACATTTGGGAGGGAAGCAACAGAAGCAGATTACTTGTGACACATGACCTCCCTGATGCTATCTGCCACAAAGCACCCCGGACCGTGTTTGCCCTGTTGCCATGGAGACGCTCGCCTGACACAACCTCACCTTGACATGAGCTGTCAGGACAGGGTCACATCCTGCGGAGAACTCGTCCTATATTCTGACACTACAGTGTGCCGAAAGTCAGCTTTTCCCGACCAGTAACACACGGGGACCAGTGTGTGCATGTAAAATGTCAGGCAGGAAATCTGCCAGTAACTTGTGAGGTGTAATATAGCTGCATTTTTAAAAGAGATATCAACTTCAGCAACGCAGAAAGATTGTGAGAATATCAAATACAGACATCATATACAGAAACAGGAGGAGGAACCAAATCTACATAGCAGGAGGTGTGAAGTCACTGAGTCACCAAACCACTGCGCCATCTAGAGGTGTTGCTTTTGATTATGGGGAAAGTACCGGAAGATGTCGATGAGATGAGAGGGTGGAGCACAGCTAGTGATTTGGGCGGGGCCACCATGTCGTAGCAAAGGAAACCAGCCCTTTTTCCCGTATACATGGTGTGGGTATGATTCAAGGCTGGTGGACGGGAGCCTCATCCGATGCTGAATAAAAGAGCTCAGTCACAAGGCAGGTCTGTTTAGTCACACGTCGCCAAGACGCTCTAGCAAATCATCGTCGTTTCTCCGATTTGGCTCTCGGACGTGTTTTCCCGGGCTGCTCCCGTTAATCTGATTAACCGCGAATTGGCGCCAAAGGGCCCTGTGCTCCGAGGACTTCTGACGGGGCTATAAATATGTGCGCTAAACGTCAGCTGGCATCAGTCAGGGCTCCGCTCCAGGATCTCGGTGTGCGGTAAAACCCAGTAACGTCGACGAAATCCTGCCTTGCAGCGCGTTAACTGCCTGCCCACATTAACAAACTGCTGATGTAACTAATCCATAAATGACCCGCACCAACCCTATTTTTGCACTTTAAGTACTGTGAATACCATCTCTCCAGTCACTGCTTCTGGATATTACACCATGTTTCTGAGTGGAACACTGCTTCAATACCTGTAAATGGATGGTATGACAATAAAGCCCATTTGACTTGACTAGACTTGACTTGAGAGTTTGGTGAGGAGATTCTTGCTTCCACTGTTAAAATAACGATGGCAGATGCCTTCAATCTACATAAACGCTTAATCGGTGATTTAGTTTGATGCCATGGTGGGTCAGAGGAAGAGGAGCAGGTGCGAGGGGATGGCGTGAGCTTCGACCGTGTGACTACACCCTCCTCTTTCCTTGGGTGACCCCCCCCCAACCTCCTCCCACCAAGTGTCAACTGTGATTCATCTCGACCTTGACTGGTTCTCGCTGAACCCCCGGGTGGCCAGTAGGGGGCCAGCAGAGAGGAAATCATGACGAGGCAAGGAGAGGCCCCCGACAGCCAGTACTGTGCCCATATGCGTCTGTGCTCCCGCTCTCACACGCGTGACTGGCCGCCCCCCCATGCAGCAGCTATTAGCCGCACAGCGGCATGTGGGGGGATGTGATGCTGTGTGCCAGGTTCACTTGGCATTGCGGACTGGCATGACACTGCCCCTCAGACAGACATGGCGCAGGCAAACACCGGCAGGCGCTAATCCTAAACGCACTCAGAGATCCTGCAATGACTGGTTCAGGTAGCTAATTTCAGTGCCGAAATTTAGCATTCAATTCTCAAGGTTATTTAACGTGTGAAACTGCTTTCCTTAGCTGTATGGCACTGGGACCCTGTACTGGATAAATGGTTATGGAAGATGGTTTTACAGTATAAATTGGTAGCTAGAGGTTGACCTCCACCTGCAGGGCTGTGCGTTTGACTGATTATACGGAATTCCCCCATATCCCCAGGGCATTCTCGTTTACTCTACCCGCTAGGGTCGCTTCCGCGAGAATGTGTGTTAGTGTGTGAGTGCCTGCCCCTTGGCAGACTGGTGTCCCATCCAGAGGGTTCCCAGCTTTGTGGCCCTGGGCAATAGACTCCACACTTCCTGCCAAATCTGTGAACCTCAGGGCAGATTTTTTTACGGATGTGTGACGCACTGTGTGTCGGTAATTAACGTAAAAGAAAACAGGAACTATAAGAAAACATTTCTGTGGGTTTACATGAAATAAGATGGAGACATAAAATAAAAAGCCACAACTAACAAAAACTATAAATAATACTTTAAAAAATAATAAACATTCAGTACTTTCTGTGTACTTTGAATACTATTTTATTAAACTAATGATTTATCTTTAATTACTGTTAATAATACTTGACACACATTTTGCCCATTTTGAGGGCATTACTTGCATTGTGTATTCATGAAGAATTCTCTAAAGATTACACATATTGAACTTGAAGTCTGTCCTTTGAAATAAAATTACCAAAATATAAACTGAAACTAAAAGAATTATCACAACGAAATATAACTTTAAAATAAAAATAATAAAATGAATCAGAAAACAAATTAAAACAAGTGAAAAGTTCCAAGTGAAAGCTGAACGTAATGTAAAACGAAATAAAAAAGATAAGAACCCTCTTGATATCTTAGTTTCATAACGGCATCCTCTGCTGCGATCACGTTTAGATGCCTTCTCTGAGAAGATACACACCCGCTGCACCTCCCCCCCAGAGAATGCGGGGCACCAGCAAGCTGGGCCTAGGTCACATGGAATTCAGGCCAAAGGGACCCCTCGGCTTGAGAGAACGCAGCACCAGGGCCAGCCCAGCGAGTCCCACATCCACGGAGCACCTCCTGGTGGCCACGGCCGGAAGTGCGAGGGTGAGAAAGGCCACACCCGCAGCCGACCCTGGAGGCCAGTGCGGGAGGTGCTGAATGTGGACAGCGTGCTGAGTGAATTGGAGCGCCGCGAGCAGCAGCAGCACCGGCCACAGTGCCGGCTTCCCGGCCCGGCTGTGGTACACTGCGAGCGGGAGCGGCCCCGCGCCAAGGATGACCGCCGACCCAACTGCCTCATGACCATCTACGAGGATGAGCAGAGGCAGGAAACTGCAAGCCACAGCTCTCTGGAGTCGGAGAGCAGGGCCGGTCCGGACAAGGACGGCCCGGAGGGGAGGGCCAACCCCAAACTGCGGGGCAACTCCTGGGCAATCCAGCGCACCGAGTCCGGGTACGAGAGCAGCGACAGGCTGAGCAGTGGCTCCACAAACCCCGACTCTCCAGGCGTGGAGAACTTCACACCAAATGAGCTGACTGGGGTCGCTGAGGACCAGCCAGCAAGGTAAGAGTCAGGAACTCTCCAGAACTTCCTGGAACTTTTCTCCATGTTTTATACATCTTCTGTCTAACTTTGTTCCGTGGACATTTCAAGAAAGAGATGGCCTGTTGTTGACCTCTGTCTGGACACAGCACTGGTTAACACTTGGTAGTCAATGTCAATATTTCAGTCCAGATCGAATTGGGCTTTAAAATATGAAGTCTATGGATTGCAGTAGAGGTGCCCATCCCCTTCTCAGAAGGATGATGGGCCTGCTCGTCTATGATCTGGCACACACACCGAGAGACAGGCCACCCTCCCAAACTGCAGACCCACTCATTAGCGCCTCCTGGCTTCAGAGCAGGCACAGCACGGGCTCCCATTGTGTCATGTTTAGTTTCGTCTCAGCGGACAGGGAATTCTTCCTTCCAGGGGCAGGGGCTGTCACAGCAGAGCAGAGCAAGCGAAGACGTACATCCTGCCTTCTCCCATACTTCACGGTAAGACGTCTTGCTTCAGTGAAATCCTTCGACCGCCGTGATTTAGGAGCCTTTAAGCGCCTGAGGGTACTTAATGAAGAGATACAGCGTGTTCGTCAGCAAAGAGTTAACTAGGCTAATTCAGTGAAACCTTTAATTTTCTCTTACTTTCATGCTTATAAAAATAGGTTACTGTAGCTGAGTTTTAGTAACATAGCAACAAAAGACGCAGTATCCTATTTAAAATGTTGCTGCTGGCTGAACTGTTTATCGAACTCGGTTTCAGATCAAATGAAATAGGCACTGTAAATATTCATAGATAACAGATATCTGAAAGTTTAATTTTTCCCCTGTATTTTCCACAGAGTATTACTTAACCTTTCTTTAAATTATTTTTGTTTGTTATTTAGGTAATGCCTGATCGCTTGCAGCTATAATTAGACGTAGGTAGCGAGAGATGTTTGTTTCATTAGTGTTTCCGATTTGCATCCGATAGGCAGCCTTCACTGCGAATTAGCAATAAATAGTGGTGACACATTGACCCCTTGGATACTAAAATACCTCCATCATTCTGGGATTTGGTGGGGGGTCATATGGGGCAGGTGGGGGAAAACCTACACGGGACTGGATTAATATCTAACTACTATCCCGGTCACGGTGTCTGGGGGGCTGGGCTGAGGGAGTGAAAAGCTGATGGCAGCCAGAGAGTACTTCTAATCACAAAGCCCAGAGCAGAGGGGATTAGGCAAAAGTAAACTAGCACGTGGTATGTGATTGGATGGTCTGTGTATCCGACCAATCAGCTGTCACGGAACATACTGTAAATCCTTCTTTCTGGAAAAGAAATCAACTTAATAATAATGTTCAGTTCTAGATTTTAAAAGAAACATCTTGTTTATAAGAGCTATTCCTGTGAGCAGTGCTCTTCCTTCATCCTATCGGCAAACGCTCACATCTGGTCACATCTGGGACGGCCTGTGTAACATAAGGAGCCTCTGCTGGTATTTTGAGTCTTATTTGTTCAGCTTGCTGAGGTCCTCTTTGATCCAGTTTTAATCCCTTTTAAAATACAAGCCAAAAAACTAATTTAAAAACGCACTGCAGCTGTAATCTCTCTGCGGGACGTCCCGTCGGCTCAGCCCACCTCCCTCACTGCCCTCGTCTGATTCGCCGCCCTGTGAACCCCAGGTGTCGGGGTTGATTGCGAGTGCGATAACAGCCCACCCTGCTCTCCGTGACGCCAGTCCCAGCCTGTGCATTTCCAGCAGCACCGACCATATTTAGGACCCCTGTGAACCCACAGCCAAAATTCCCAGAGGACAGCCTGCAGCTTTTATCCTTGCATGGACCTCTGGGTCAGTGGAGGGGAGGGCAGTGGGGGGGGGGGATATGTGCCTATTTATATCGAGTAGGAATCCAGCGTGTGGCCCGATTGGCGTGTTGGCTCAGCATCCATGACATGCCCTGACTCTGAGAGCTACTCTCTGCTGCCCCCTTGCTGCCGCCAATGGAATGTATCTCTGCACCCATCCAGTGACATTCTCCCTTTATCCCTTTCACTTTCTCCCTCTTTCTGCCTCTCTTCTCACTCTCTCTTTCCTCTCGACCTCCCTCTCTCTGACTCATCTTTTCTTCCTGCTTCTATCTCTCTTTTCAGATAAATCTGGTTCTTTCAAAAAAGCCGCAAAGGAAATGGTGCGATATGTAACACAGAGTTAAGCCTTCAAACGCTTGGGCTTAAAGTGAAAGTGTCTTTTTTTAGTGAAGGGCAGATAGGTCAAAAAACAGTTTAAGTACAACTCCCGCCAGAATTTGTGTATGAACCCAGCGAGTCGCAGAGTGGCTTTACTTTCCTGGTCTAGTTAATGGATCAGTTTGTGCCACTGGAATTTGCACATCACTTGTACCAGGGGGATCCTTAATGGGAAATTTAGCCAAGTAGAAATGTTGACCCATTACTATAACAAGCTATGAGCTTCAGATGTAAATGATAAGGATTCAGAATTTGTCCCAGTAGTGGAAACAATTAATAACGCTGAAACTTCATTTCACTCCTGGCTGATTTCTCCTGCCTGCTGTAGGTCTGTTGAGGAAGGTATGATCTCACCCTCACGGCCCCCACGTGTCAGATATCATAGGCAGTAACACCCCCCCCGGAAACTCCCTGTAATGGTTTTAATCTCCTAAATAGTTGCGCTTTACTGGATTCTTCAGGGATGTTTGGGGGGGCTGGCAGGAGGGGGAACTCATAGCATTATTGCATAATTTGCTTTTCCCAACTGTCTGCCTGGCTGGTGAGGGGGGGGGGGCACATCAGAGCACCGAAGAAGGGCCACTGGGGACTACTGTCGGCCGTGTCGATACGCTGACAGCTCTGTCGATGTGGGTCATCTTATAGCTGCTGCTCAGATCAGCTTTCAGTGCCACACAGGCAGAGGTGGGTAATTCAGGTCCAGAGGCAAGGCAAAGCAAGGCAAGGCAAGTTTATTTATATAGCACAATTCAGACGCAAGGCAATTCAAAATGCTTTTCAAAGGCAGAGCGTAAAAATGCAGACCAGGATTTTGTTTCAACCAACTAGTTCAGTATAAAGAGTCACAATCACAGAGTACTGAACTGGTTGGTGGATGCAAAATCTTGGTCTGGATTTTTACTTTCTGGACCTGAACTATCCACCTCTGTTCTCTAGTTCTCCTGTACGTTATGCTTGTGCAAATGGATTTCAGTTTTCAGTGGCACAAAGTTTTTGTAATCCTTTACACATAACCAATCCGTCTGTTCAACTTTTAACCTCCAACTAACAGGAAGCAACTGCAACAGGAACTTTAAATATTTATTCATAAAGCTGACAGATTACCGAGGCAGGATTCCTCACTGCTCAGCACCAAAGGCTGCATGATCTAAGAGCTCGTTTCTGTTTCCCTGGAGTCATCTTTCATTTCTCTGACACGTAGCGGCTCCAGCAGTCAGCAGAGCTGTATTGCAAATTCAGTATTTTAATTTTAGGCATATTTGAAAATGAAAGCGTAGGGGCATGATGAATTCAAGAAGACGGAAGCTCTCTGTTCCCACGTGAACGGAGCAGAGTGGTCGAGGGGAGGAGTCTGTAGTGTGATTTAGTGTTGTAGTCAAGACCGCCTAAACCGAGACCAAGACATTTCCGAATGGGTATCAAGATCAAGACCAAGACACATTAAGGCGAGACCAAGACCAAAGCTGGTCCAGACCAAGACCGAAAACAGACTAGACCTAGAATCGATATCACATTACTCAGATCAACTGTAGAGAAAAAAAGGCATTGCTGAAAAGTGTCTTTACTCATTAAATCAAATTACTGTTATCTTTTCAATTATATTGTCCATATGTCTCTCATTTAAAATCTCCCAGATTTGTCATAGTTATGAGGCCATATCCCATCGAGACGGTTATGTCGGAGACCAAGACAAGACCGAGACCAAATAGAGTTGAGACCAAGACAAGACCGAGACCACAAAAAAATTGGTCTCGAGACCAAGACCGGTCTCTAGAACTACAGCACTAGTGTGATTGTACGCATATTAAACATTGCATCATTCAGAACCTGCTTACATCTGTGAGGATCTATGCTTCCTAGCCAGGAATATTAATCAACATCACTGACAAATAAATGTGTATGGATTTCCTTTGAAGGGGGACATCAGATGAAAACTAAAAGAACAGATTACCACCTTCAAGATGCCCACGTCAGCCGGTTTAGTCCAAGTTTAAGGTAAAAAAAAAAAACGTCCGAAACATATTTATGATGAGGTCAATGTATTTAAAATTATAATCATGACTATGAAAATGTGCCCACCACTCAACCACTACCAGTCTTCATTGTTTGTTCATTTTGGAATATCAGCCACATGTTTTTATTCTGTGAATGAACTTCATTAGTTGTCTGAGCCATTCCCTCAGATGGCTATAAGACCTAGAAGTAACAGTCCATGAGAATTCCGGGAAATTACTGATTCCTCACGGTTTGTTTTGGCAGAAGGAAGCCCAGTGTCTCTTCCAGGAGCCCAGAGAGGGCCAGCGGCTCCAGTGGGGAGTCTGCATCCCTGGATGCGACATCGCGTGAAGTGACAGACAGGAGCCCCCTCACACAGCAGCTGTCCAAAACCAGCAGCTCGGAGTGGAACAGCTCGGATGAACTCACGGGCCCGGCGTCCGAGCAGGAGGACAGCGCCTACCGGTCCAGCAACAGCGAGGCGGCACCTCCAGAGTCACCCCGTCCGAGCCCAGTGCCCTGTCGCACCTTCCACATCTGGCCTGGCGAGCAGAGCCAGCCCCTTTGCTGGCTGGCATCCTCGCCTCCGCTTCCCGGGCGGCACGGCCGTCAGCAAGCCCTGTTTCCTGAGGACTGCCGGACAGGGTATCGACCCAGGCTACTGCAGGAGCCGTCTCAAACCAGCCCCCGTCCCCCAGCCAAAACCCCCCAGGTCCACTCGCACGCGGCACCGGAGCCTGTCTCACGGCAACAACTTGCCGGGTTCACGGCACAGAAGTCCGTCTCCACGGCGACCTCCCCTGACCAGGAGAGGATGGAAATACCCACGCTTTACCGTGACCCTAAAATCTCACTCACCACCTATTTTTCTGTGGACAACTGCATGACGGACACGTACCGGCTAAGGTACCACCGGAGGCCTCACTGGAAGCCCACTGCTGATCCCGGGGGCTGCGACCGCAGTGACACCACTGGTGACACCAGCCCTCCTGTACCAGCAGAGACTGCTCTGTCCTCAGACCTACCTAAAGCTAAACCTGAAACAGGTAAATATCACCTTTACAGCCTTTAACAGTGCAGTTGTGTTTACATGGTCTCGTGATTCTGATTTTCATCAGTGAAGAAGTGCTACTGCGGATCACACTGACATCAGCAGCCTCCCTGTGGCCTCAGACTGTCACCTGTTTCTTTATATCTATGGCTGCTGTGTTTCAGGCTTTTCTATCAGCAAACCCACCATAAAATGGAACGCAGTGACCCCTAGAGGGCTGGATGAGCATGGCTTCTTGTGATGAGAAACACACTGACTGGTAAGTCAACAAATTTCTGCCTGCTAAGCAAGAATCTTTTCAGAAGTCTAACAAACAATCCTCTTCTGTCTCCAAAACTGCTTTAAGGGTAGACGAGTTCTGCGTTTAGAGAAGCCGTTCTCTATACTACTGTCATACTGAGCTTATTTTTGCACTTTTGTAATCCCAGAATGGCGGCTGTTTCTGAGACACCAGAAACAACAATCACGCCGCAATCGAAATCTCTTAAATCACATATCTTAGCTGCCATGCTCAACCACGCAGTATCTGAATCTCTGTGAGTGATTCTCTATGTATTCAACTGCAGTCACAGAGGATCAGGTTGATTTGGTTAACGAGCAGGTCGGCCAAATAATCTGGCCACTAAGTGCATAATAACATTTTCTTGATTTATTGGCTGTCTGTGCGATTTTTTTTTGCTCATACTGCATTTATAACTTCTTGTACACAGTGCTTAGTTTTCGTACCGAATGGCGTAACGTTTCAAACGCAGCATCATTAGGTAATGAATGTCCTTCTGTAATCCCTCAGAGATAAAGTCTTTCGCATTCACGTTTCTCGGAGGTGTGGTGCGGAGACCACGTGCCAAACTGGAGGCCAAAGGGGATGAAATAAAAGCTTTCTACGGTTTCGTGTAATAGCGGACGACCTCTGCGAAGCTGCAGGTCGCGCGTGGAGCAGAACGTACAGGCCCTGTGGCAAGGTATTACGTCAGGGGGAGGAGGGAGAGGAATGGGGGGAGGAGAGGCAAGGCACTTTGTTATGCATCTTTGGGTTTGTTACATTTTCAACCAAAAATGGAAAAAGCCAAGCTGAAGACGATTTTTTTTTTTTCTAAACCTAGTAAACAAAACACTCTGGATCAGGGCTAGCTGTGACTCGCGCTTTGTTTTTAAGGTTTACCTGCACTTTAAACTGTCGTTTAAGTAACTAACAGCAGATATCTGCTGTCACAGGAAGCAGTGAGATTCTTCTCGAAGAGCCATAATGAGATGAATTATTTGCCGGATCTAGCTACACATTATGAGCGGGTTAACGAACTGTTTTGTAAAGTACTCCGGCTGGAAGGTTGTGGGGGGAGGTTAAGCTAAACAGCCGAAAATAAGCACATTTTACTACCGCCTTTGGGCTTTTCGTTTAAAGAACTGCAATGCAAGCAAACAGCAGTAACAACAGCAAAGTTTGACGAAAAGTATGCAGTCTCTAAAATCTACAGTATATTCTTATTGCGTAATTCCCACCCCGCAGGGAGTGGACAATGGAATGGTCAGCATGATCCCACTTAGGGTCCCTTCCTGTATGCTCTCTGTTTTGGTTTCTCCTCGTTTCCCAGTTTTCTTGAAGTATAGTAGAGCTTTACGTAATTTTTCTCACGGCCTAATAAAATATACTGTAGTGTAAAGCTCTTCTCTGTAAATGTCGGTCTTGCTTTTTTGCATAAACACAGATTTTACTCAGTATTCAGAAGGATTTGCACAGAAATCGAAGATGCCATAATCTGTGTCCTGAATTTGAAAGACAATTTGAAGTATTTTCCATGCTGGAAAACACTGAAACACTGCACCTTCCTTACTTTCCGTCATTGGCGCTTTTGTGTTGCATTATAAAAAGCGCTCAGGCATGAATTCTCTTTATCTCTTCTTAAATATGTACCTTGTACATTAAATATCCTGTGCCTTTACTTTTTCCATGTACAATAAATTAAAATCTAATTTGTACCATAACTTGTAAAATCATGTACATATACTCGGAAACGCTTTTATATTGTTTATTTATATTGTTTGATAAACTGAATTTTATTCAACATGCAAGTGTGCTGTAATAGATTTTTCTTTAATTTGCATAGCATTTTGTGACAAGGATACTTTTGCTCTCAAAGGAATCTTGTACCTTCGAACTTATGGAATTCACGTGGTAAGTAATCGATAAGATAAAGTATCAGAGCTACCAGAAACAAATACAACCATTTACACATTTTACAGTTTATGCATTTATTTGTTCATTCATTTTTCAGTAAAAAATACTGACGTGGAACAATGAACCATTTTATTTTCAGGACAATGCAACGCCACACAATTGTAAACCCACAAACAAACAGTTTGTCTCATGTTATAATAATAAAAAAAAAAAATCGCAGAAAGTCCTAACCCCTTTTGAAAATCCGTTTGGCGTCCACTCCATCATAGCTGTAGGTCTGAAAAAAGAAGATAAGCATTGATTTAAAAATGAGTCGTTTGATATGATTGGTGGCATTTTGTTATCCATATACCTGAAATGTACACTAGTGACACCCGATAACCCAAACAGGGTCACAGTGACTCCTAGCCTATACTATGGGACAGGGTAACATCCTGGGGACTGACATCGTTCCATAACTAAGTACTGTTCACTCACCCAATGGGCATTTAAGATAGCTAGTTAGCTGACCTGCAATCGAACCCTCTGAGGGAAAATGTGTGCACTTTGTACTGAGAGCTATACCCTGTATCAAGCCCACAGTCCTGGATGTGTGAGTTCGCGACACTACCAGATGAACTACAAAACTCATTAAATCACCGAAAAATACCATCGGTACACTATGGTAGCTGTGTTTTTGGGGATTCTCCACAGCTTTGAATGTAAGGAACTGAATCCAGGCTGTGCACACTACTGGTGACACACAGGAAGCTTAAGTCAAAGTCTGACCCAGATCCTGACGCCCACCTGCACGAGTTCGTCCCCGCAGATCACTCTCGTGGTGAGCAGCTCTTTTCCGTTGTCCTTCCTGGTGAATTTCCCTTTTAGTGCTTCACCTTCCAGAATCCAGGAGCCCTGTGAAGCGACAGAGAGAATCAGCAGATCCGCTATGAAAAGTCTGACACGATTACGTGAAACAACTTATCGGAACGCAGGGATTCGGATCGATCTCGGGTCAGGTACATCGGGGCCTTGTGATAACGGTCACCACGACCACGGCCGAATGCCCGCGAACGTAAAGGTTTGCTTACCGAAAGCTCGGTCCCATCTGCCAGACTGTACTCGAAGGTGACTCCCAGGGTAAAGTCGATCTCCAGTGTGCGGAATGTACTGCTCTCCTTCACATGGAACTTATCTCCATTCTGCTGGACGGTGATCTTCAGGTTATCATGTGCAGCTAATTTCCTCTTCACCATATTGATGCCTGTGATGGATACCCAGAAACCCAGCGTCACTTCTGGTCACTCTCAGACTGATCCACAAAGCACTGCGTGAGTTTTTGCATTTCTGCTCCAGTGAACTGCATGTGTGTGTGTTTTTTTTCATTCATATGGCATTTTATGCATAGACTGTTATATGAGATTATATATTGCAGTAGAACGTGGCTTAATCCCAAATTGAAGTGATTAATGTAGCCCTACAACGCAACATCCTGTTTTGAAGTCGTGGTGATTTACGTATCAGGGTCCCCTCGACAGCCTTCCCCGAGTGCATCTCCTTACCCATCTGCTCCATGAATTTGTCATAGTTCTCGCTGCGATCGACTTTCCAGATGCCGTCGAACGTCATGGCTGCGTGTGTCAGTAGCCTCTAAGTGTCGGAGTATGTCCTTTTAAACCATGTTAGCTGTTATCACACCCTCTTATCAAGATACTGTTATCTGCCTGCTGATGTGGCTGTTTAAAGCTCGTGTAGAACGGATCTGCTCCTCGGCGCCGTGACGAAATGCCTGGCCACATGCTTTTTTGCGACCGTCACTATTCGTGCCACTTATGACGTGAACGGCTCCGAGGCCCCCCCCCCCCCCCACGCGCATAACGACGGCTTGAAAGTCACTCAGTTTCACGTACAGATGTCACGGCGTCTCTCGGAAGAATCGAATTGCCCTCGCAGTCACTTTGGGTGCCGCGTATCCATTTACGCTGAGACAGAACTGAACTGCGTTCAGTGAATGTAGGCTGTTTCTTTAAAGTGTCACTTGGTCTTAAGACACAAGAGATGCTCACATTTCTAAGTTCCCTGCGGAACGGAAAACACTTTTACAGACGCTCCAGAAAAGGGAAGTCATTGTGAAAGTGGTTTACTTGTCACACATACACACACACGTGAGGATATAATTCCTCTTTTATAAATCCCATGAATGCCACAGATGTGCAGTTCTGAAAAGCAGTTTTAAGCACATACAGCTTGTTTCATTTGCCAAAATTGGAAACTAAATATAAATTACAATTACATTCTTGTTTTGCTGATTTTGACTTGTAATCCGAAAGATCATGGAAGTCTGGGTTTAACGAGGTCAATCGTCACAGAGTCAATGCCGCGTTTTTGACCTTTGACTCACTGACCCTAAGAAGATCGGCGACATAACCCATTGCCAATTTTATTGTAAGAGATTGTATGTACCATAATCTTTCCACAATATCACCATGTTATCAAAGACCTTTGGAATTGTAAGTTAAAATGTAAATGTTTTTAGAGATGACCTACATCACGCTAAGATTTCCACCAGATTATGTTTTTGTTGACCGCACAGTAAATACGTAATTCCCACTTTATGATCATTCCCACAGAGGCTCAGTCAGATATTTTGTGTCGCAGTACTATTTAGAGGGACCCTGTGATAATGAAACGATGACACCAAAGTTTGATGCTTCTTTCATGCCCATGGTGTGGTAATATTGTAATAAAACACTCAGTTTTCAGGAGTGAATACACCAAAGCTTCACAAAACTGCAACTGCTTCTTTCACGCAAAGTTTTTGATGGTAGTTTGTCTTCCAGCCTGTAACCCTTCAATCAAAGCCTTTAAAAAGTGTGAAATTGCCCAGTAAGCTACAAAAGGCCCTGGTCACCACGGAGCCTCCTTCTCCAGCTGGCCAGAATCCACAGCTCACTAACAATTACCGCCTATCTTCAGCTAGCCAAGACCAATTGGTTAACTATGAATGAGTGTCTGTCTTCAGCTGGCCAATACTCATGGTAAAGTAAGAACTAATGTCCGTCAGCGGCTAACCAGAAACCGCTACCCACTGAGAACGAGCCTCTTTCTCCAGCTGGCCAAAAACCACCCGTGTCATCCACGACAACATCAGACAGTTAAAAAGCACCATTATCATTCAGAGCCAGAAACCTTTCAGGGGAAATTAAGAAATTAAGCTAATTGCTCACAGAATGTATTAGTCTTTGCAGTGCATTAGAACTCAGTAACACAATCACTCAAAAATGAAAATGAGGTACAGCTGACAGAAATGTTACTTTAATTAATATTAGTTCTGCAGGCAGTGCCTCACAAAAGACCTAGAGCCAGATGTAATGAATCCAGTCGCACCAGGTACGTGGTGATGCCTCATCGTTCTTGCCAGGTCAGGAGAGCCTTGCAGATCTGCTGCCAGCCTGAAATAACCTTTTCACTGAACTTGACTTGGGATTACCACTATTCACTCCGCTATGACAGCTCAAGAGCTTACGATTAAAATAGATTGTGACCTTTGAAAGTGTGAAGCACGCATTGAAACCAGAAACACAAGCATCTTGTGAAATACAGGATGCTTGTTATAATGTTGTCCTTCAGCACTTCTGAACAGCATTGCGTGTTACTTTATATATTTAAAGGCAACAAACACAAGGAATAAGTGACAAATCCACTTAAGTTCTAATTTCTGTGATGTCTGGTGGGCAGTAAGCTGCTGTGTGCCTTTCTGCCAGAAGACTTCCAGCTTTGTGGGTTTCCGCTGTCACTTAAATATTTGCATTGGTTGGTTGTGAGCCATTCGAATGCATGTGAAATGTGTGGAAAGATGGGCGAAAAAACCTGCAACTTTTGCATCTGTTACATCATGTTTTCCATGCGCCTTCAAAATGGCTAGATGAAAATTGCCAATTGCTTTAACGCAGACTGAAACATGCATTTAAATGGCAGTCAAAAGTCCGTGCACACCTGCTTTTACGACCAAGAGAAGTGATCAACATCTCAATTTGCACACTCTCCAAGATAGCCTCCTTATGCTTCCATGACAGCATTGCTGACTCGTCGTTCTTTCAACCAGCTTCCAGATGTAGCCACCTGGAATGTTTCTCCAACAGTCCTGAAGGAGCTTCCAGAGAAACTGCTTTTACTCATTGGTTGAGCTCATCGCAATCCAGCTCTGTAGGGTGTAAGTCAGGGGATTGTGGGGGCCAGGTCATCTGTCTCAGCATCTCTGTCCTTGTTCACACTATAATCCAGTACTTACATAACCCCAATGCGTGCTTAGGGTTGTTTTCTTGCTGAAAAATCATCGATTTTCAGAAGGTGTACCCAGACTTTAGACTGGTACTGTATATATTTCAGCGTGAAATAATCTTTTCTTTAGTATAATTCCACTTCTATTTGCACTGGATGAAATGATAAGATTTCTCTGCATACGATAAGATCTCTTTACATTACAGAGTGTGAGGCAGGAGAGGGTGGTGATAGCCAACATCTCTCTCTCTCTCTCTCTCTCTGTCTCTCTGGCACTCACCGTCAAACACACTGACAAAGCTAAATATACACACTTCATAATGGCGGACTTGAATCATTTCCAGTTAAATTACAATCAATTTCATCTCCCTGGAGCCATTTTGCGGGTTCAGTGTGTTACGAGCTGCTGATATTCATATTCGAAACTATTCTCTGTGAAATAGCTCATGTGGACATTCTCACCAAGCAGCACAGAAGTGTGCTAGTTTGTGAATATTTCATTTACAAAAGTGCATTTTTTTATTCAGAAAACTGGAGCACTGCACAGGGCTTTAAGATAAAAGTAACCACTGGAATCGTATTACAAAGAACTAAATACAAAGTATTCAGTCATATTTCCATTGTCATCTGTGCAATTCAAAGATGAGGTTTCTATATCTTTGTGGAGACTTTGCATTCAATTACATGGGCATAACCCTAATTGCAACCATACAACCTTAACCCCTACCGTAAAAATGTCCCCACAACGTCAAAATTGCAGGTTCTTATGACATTGTGGGGACAATTTGGTCCCCACAATGTAATATGTACATAAACCATATATACACACACATTAGCAATTCACTGAAATAAATTTCTAAATAATCTTTGTCTGGTTTCATGTCTCCTTGTCTCAGTCTTGCCACTGTACCACCCTGTGACAGAGGTGTTCTTATATTTTGAGACATGTTATAACCTGGAATGCCTGTCTCTTCACAGTAGATCAAAACTCACCTAATCGTAAAGGAATACAGACTCACAGGAGTGTTTGGAGAACCAAAAAAAAAAGAAACCCCGCATTTTCAACAACTTGCCATAGACTTTCAATGACCTAGAGATCTTGGTTTTTCCAAAGATTAGGAAGTGAGTTTAGCTCAAGATTATCAGGAGAACCACTGATTTTCCACCTTGCATGCAGTCACCAATGGTGCTTATTGGACATTACAGAGTAGCTTTGAACATATTATGGTAACATTTTATGTAAAGATCTCATCTATAATGCATTATAGATACCTTCATAATACATTACAATGTTCAGTATAATAATAAAGCATTACATCATCTTCTGATGACTGTCATAAAGCATTATAGTCATTATAATACTTCATAAGATTCAATGAAGCTCTCATCTATAATAAACTATAGATACCTTCATAATGTATTATAATGGTAGGTATAATCATTAAGGATGCTTTGTACTGCATTTGGAAGGTATTTATTGTGCATGATAGGTGAGAGCTTCATAAAGCATTCATAATGCATAATAAACATAGCTATAATGTATGCCTTTTTATATATATGTATAGACATGTTTATAATGCTTTATGATTGCATTGTCTGGTGTTATGAATGTGTGGCATTCACAGAAATTGTTACCAGTATTGTTGACCATTTGCCTGGCGATGAGTGGAGCCTGGTATATTGGTGTCCATATCACATTTCACAGCTTAAATTTGAATAGCATCTATGGTTACCTCTTGGAAAAACATTCCTGAGACCTGGACCATGAGTGAATCGAACAGTGATACTTTACTCATCCTTGTGGGTAAATTGTGAGAACTGTACAGACAGGTGAGGGCAAGCTTGGGGGTCACAGCACAGGGTCATCCAGCCAACAGCGGCCCTAGAGCTGGGGGTTAAGGGCTTCGGTCAGAGGCCAAATGGCAGTAGCAGTCTGCCGGCCACGGGATTCAAACCAGGAACCTACCGATCAGGGGCAGAGAGTCGTAATCAGCTGGGCCACACAGTACCACCCAGAGTGCTGAGCAGACGCATCAGAGCCCCAAGGCGGTCAACCTGTCCTCATTCATTTCCGTTTGTCGGTGACACTTGGACAAGACGTAACTGAAAGCAAGAGTCAGAGATGCAGTATACAGACGCCCAGCCTCTTATCGGTTTGGTTAGGATCTACAGCTCAAAGCATCAGCTCTGGAGTAACAGACGTCTGCAAGAGAGGGAATCTCTGAGTGAAACTGGGAGACCGAAGGCGACGTTTCAACACCAAGATCTTTCACTGAAATTTCACTGTCAGCCTGCATGGTTAGGAGATGCATGTAAGGCAATGGAGAAGCAGAGGCTTTAACAGAACAGAAAGATGGGAACTGAAATTGCATTATTTACAGTGTAATTTCAGCTTTTGGAATATCTGACATAGTGTCACGACTTTCAATCGTAGTTTCAATCATCAAAAGAAAAAAAAAACATATGTTTATATTGAAAAGATGGAAAACTGATTCCTGTTGTTAAATTTACAAACATGCATGTAAGGCATCAGCTATAAAGCCACATTATCAGCATTCTTAATGGAGATCCGGAATCTGTGTTCGCAAGATCCTGCTTGTAGTCTTAGCCCCTCAGAAAAATGATCATTCTAAAACCATTTAGCAATTTGTCCCATTTCTTTTGTATATATTTCATTCGCCCCACTTGGAAAATTTTATGAATTGCCTCCCATATTTCTTCTAAGGTCAAATCCAAGAATCGACCCTTTATTGGAATAACGATTGAAGATGCAGAGTCTATGCATGTGATATGAATATATGTACAAACGACAGGCATGTTTCTGCTCCATGCACCAGGCACAAAGTGTACAGCATGAATCCCGGTACTTTTCCACAAAAGCTCCATAAATCCCCTCCCTGTTTTATGGCTCTTTTCCGAGTACCTGGTCATTATCTCTCTCCGATAACCTGCTCTTTGATTCCGGACCAGCTGACACACGACAGCGGTGATGCAATGCCGCGAGCTGTTGTGTGCCGCCAGACACCAGCTTCTGACACACATCCACCGCGAAAAGTGTATGTTCCCGGGCACGGTTACTACTCCACGTGTGTGCGTGTGAACCAATCGCAGCAAAGGTCTGGCTCAATACTGCCACCTTGGTTTATGATGAAGAACTGTTCATGGACTAGGACCTTAAAAGTCTGAACTTCTACCCCAGAATTTTTACATTTCCTTTTAGACCACCCACCCAGTTTTACTTTAATCTTCTTTCTAGGCTAAAAGGAACAAGAATGGTTGTACAGATAAATTTACTATTTAAAAAATCTCCTTAAAATTGATTTAAAAAATCTACCTTAAACTTAACTAAAGCCAAAGAACTATGAAGTACTCATATTGCCCTTATGGTAACGTAAACTTTACTGAATGAATACTTAATAACCAATAAGGATTTAAAGTATAAAAAGACCATCAATATTTATAACCATTTATCAGACTACTGCCATATCTACAGACAATAGTAGTTCAAACAGGAAGACAAAATCACTCCCAAGTAACGGTTCTGTACTTCAAAACGCACTTGGTATTTAGATTTCTCAGTGAAACACAGGGGTCTTGCTGATATCTTACGACTTCTGGAGCTTATCCCAAAGCCGTAATTCGTCCGAGGGTCATCATATTGAATTCTCTCCCGTCGTAACCCATGACCCTCGCAGCGGTATAAAGGTTTTGGGGAAACACTAACTAACCCTAACTAGGATGGTTCTGTGGGATTCTGAAAATGTAAAAGGCTTTGAGCTTTACAAATCATTTAGGACTGGTTTGGATTCACTCAGGGCTTCAACCCCCAGTGTCTCGGGCTTGAGATGCGTCCGGTGGGAAAGTTCAGGAATTGTCAAAAATCTGCAATTTCCCAGAATCCATGCCAGAAATAAGTGTTTTTAATCAACTGTCATCTTCACGGGACTGGCTGTGAAGCCAGCACCCAACATACGTTACCAGTCAAAAGTCTGGGTACACCTGTTTTCATCGTACTGTATCTGTTTTAGCTATGTTACTAATCTTATAATAAAATGCCTCAAGGCAATGAAGTAATATATGTGAAATATTGCAACGACCAAAAGAAGTGTTGAAGACCTCAAAATTTCATCAAGATTTAGGCTATTCCAAATGTAGCCACCAGTGGGGTGTTGGATGTAGCAAGATTTCTAAGTTAGCTGGGTTAACTTAAGTTAGAAGTCATGATTGTCCAATAGGAAGGCTCCTCACCTAAACTCTCATTGGACAATCATGACTTCTATCTTAAATTATCCAGCTAACTGAAAAATCCCGCTTCATGGAACACCCCTCTTGGAATGCCTCTCCAACAGTCCTGAAGCAGTTTCCACACATTTTGGGAACAAGTTGGCCATCTTGCTCTTACTCTCCGATCCGACTCATCCCAACCCAGCTATATGGGGTTTAGGTCGGGGGATTGTGGGGGTCAGGTCATCTGTCACAGCACTGCATCTCTTTCCTTCTTCACAAGATCTTACTACATAACCTAGAGGTGTGTTTAGGGTTGCTATCTTGAATGATTTTCAGTAGGTGTGTCCAGATTTTTGACTGGTACTGTAAGTGGACAGACCCTGACTTATGCTATAATCAGTACTCCATCAGACAGGCCAGAGCGGCACCTTCCAGCTGCATGCTTTACCCCACACCTCCTGCAGGGGGAGCCTCTCTGTGACATAATCGCCTCTGCTCTTTCTCTACTGCAGCCGGCCTTGTGCTATCTCCTCCTTCCAGATGGAGCCTCTTCCACACTGAGCTGATACCGTTTGTTTGGACACCAGTCTGCACTAATCAGCTCTCCCTTTTTGACGCATATCACAGCAATATGAAAATGACGTTAAAATTACGTTTTTTTGGACCAATTACTACTTTGAGTCAAACCAAATCAGCCAGGTAACACAGGGGTGAAAAAGTTACAGCAAATACGACGCAGGTGACAAAATACCTCATTTCTGCCTGGTTTTTGTTCTGTTTGGTTCGATTGGTGACTGTGGCACTAATATGTATCTGTGGAAGACGCAATACTGGACAGGCTACATGACAGGCAACATTAAAAATATCATACTCACCTTAAAAACAATTAAGAAGAAATATTTTTATAGCAAGTAAATTTACACTGATTTCAAGTTTCAATATCTATTGTTTTTTTCAGTGCACGCAAAAAAAATTTAATTACCAGTTTTCTGACATACCACTAGGGGGCACTCCGAGTACTACTGCTGGTACATGTACAACAGTAGGAGAACCAATGCCTTACACCATGCTGGCTTATACGAAGGTATAAAGGTGCATTTTCAAATATGGTGGAGGAGCCATGAGATAATTCTCTTGGGTCTTGAGTAGTAAGTTTGGAAGTTTCCCAATGACATCGCCAACACGTTCCATTTGAGCAATTTGAGAGTCTACTTCTATACCGTACATCTGCGTAACCCTGTCATCAACAGGTCAATACTTCTGCAAATGCCACACTGTCCACTGCCTGCATGATTTCATGTCATGCTTTCTGCTACAGCTGTAAAAGTTTCGGTTTCACACGTGTCGGGCTGCCAGGCAGGTTAATATCAGTGCGGTACAGCTATGGTCAAACTTGAACCTAGGTCTCCTCCGACAGGCACGAAATCAGCGACAGCTCAATAGCTACTACCAGGTGTAGTAAGAATCTGTTATATTTGTACAATAGAGGTGGTCTGTGATAGTAAAATTAATACTGAGTGAGGTGTAGACAAGGTGAAAATAAACATGTTATAATAATAAAAAAAACACACATACTGATAACAGTCAGCTTGGATTTAAATATGCCAGCCTGACAGAGCCGGAGAAAGGGTCTCACTCAAAGGAGCGAAACAAGTGATCTTGCACCAATTATGTTACCTGAATAAATATGTAAAAAGAAGCTTTCTTCAATGTGTCAAACGGGATGTTTTTAATCACTATTTGCCCCAAAGGTAGAATTTCAATCTGTCATAAACGCAAGTCTTAATTAAACGCTGATTGACTATTTTCAATTATTGACGCGCTATACTTCAGTGACTGTCTGAATTACAACGGCGTCGCTGCCGGAGCGGCATCTGAAGCACAGTCGGCACATTATTTCAGCCTTTTGTGGGCAGCTGGTCAACAGAACTACAATGAGGAGAGATGCAGCGCGATGCTAAGCGAGGCAGAAAGAAATCTGTGTTATGGTCGGCCGTCCTGAACCAGACGGGGCTGAGCTGCCCCGCTTTCCGAGGCGCATGGACCCTGGTAAAGAAGCCTTTGCTGCAGGTCTGGAGACGCCGTTAACGAGAGCCAACAAAGACTTACAACTTATATAAGGCCTAGACCTATTAATGACTAACTGAAAGTTAATGCAATAAATAAACAAAAACTTAAATACATTAATTAAAAATGCCAGGACATATATCACACGTTTCAAGAGCATGCAAAGCCAGTGTTCACTGCTACATTCAGTGCATTTCACATCTATATGAAAATGAGAGCAAACTTTGAATATTTGGATATATAGGCCAATATGAAAAACAGTCATTTTTGTAGTTCAGTGTTCTTAGTAAAAATGGGTGATGCAATGCAAGTATTTAATTTTATCTCAACTGTTATTCAAAACCGAAACTGATTAATTCTCTCCTGAAGGCGTTTAAGATCATAATCTAAAAACCCAGAACATTTTAACGATTTATAAAACAGCTCGTACACTGTACGAAGTATATGAGGAAATCAAGCTGCTCTTGTGTTGTTCAGAAGTTGGGTGCGTGTGCGTGCGTGTGTG
>JAODJX010000053.1:2478527-2488771 GCA_026776945.1 Isichthys henryi
CCCCCCCCCCCCCCCCCCCGCACCCCTATTCCATTGCGAAAGTGAAGTTACATTAACACCTCGCATCGCCCAAATTAAAGCAGAACAGCAGTGGGGGTGATGCCTAAAGCCGGGAGTGACAGCCCACTGACCCCGACAGCAGCCCCCCACACAGGGTGTCACCTTGTCTCCTCGGCTGGTCTCACTGGCGATGGATCGGACATGACGGTTCAGCGAAAACCTCCATAGTACTGACGTCTGCATCTCAGCCTGCTTGCCCTCAAAGTGAACGGTCGTCAGTACCAGTGCTAGCCGGTGTGGCGCCCTAGACGAGCATCACCGTTGGCGCCCCCCGTTTGAGACAAAGTAAAATCGGCTGGCTAGTTGGCGCCCCCTTAGAAGGTGGCGCTCTAGGCGATCGACCCTGACTGTTGTACTTATAGAAATCCCCATGAGATTTATTAATTAAATCTTATTTCACCGCGTCATTGTTTTATTAGCCTAAATATCACGTTTACGTTCTCTGATAATGATAAAGTGACCCGCGCGAGATTGCTGAGGTTTTGGAAAAGGCTGCCTATAAAACAAACTGCATTGAGGTGGCAGTAGCTTAAATCATGGCGATCAGAAGCAAAATTAAGTTCCATAATGAGTTTAATTTCTAACGGCTAACTTCTCTTTAAAAATGAAACACAAAAGCAGACGGACTAATTGGTTTCTTACAATACACACCCCTCCAGAATAAGAGTTTTGATAGTGCTGATTATTTTAGCATGCGTAACGCAATAATAATCTTAATGAGTACATTTTTAATTGAGAAGTTTTTTAAATGAACAGCAGGTGGCAGCAAACACACAGGCGAACTGAGAACCGAGTCCACTTTTACAACCTTTGTGTTTTATTCTGTGCTATAAAGATTCTTTGCAAAGCTTCCCAGTTTTCGGAAATGTACTTTTTCCCCTTTTTTCAAGTTTTTTTTTTGTTTTTGTTTATAAACTATTTCATCTCGCGCTCACAGGAAAGCTTTGCACATTTTCTCAATTTACATTTGTTAGTCCCCCGATAATGTATTCATGTTAGAAATATTTTAGAAGCGGGGAATATACGTTACGTAGCATATTTATAATTACAGACAGTGGCATTGTATGCTAAACAGTTAATGGATCTTTTAATGGCTTCTTGTCAGTCTCGCTCTGCATGTGCGCAGGGCTACAACGCCCCAGGCTGTGAGACGGGAAAAACAGTAGAGTCTTAGAAATCAGTAGGCACGCCACTAAAAAAAAAAAAGAAAAGATAAATAAATAAAGTCTTCTTCATGGCATGCACCAAGTCATCGGTGCTGCTCTTTCAGCATCCGCATCATTGTAATCAGCAGGAGCGGGTTTGAAAGTGCGCTCGCTGTCGAAACGTCGCAAAAGCAATCAGCCTGTGACAGGAATTTATGAATTTATGCCTTGGATATACTTGTTTTGCGCGTCGTTTCTTACTCGTTTCATTGGAAATGCTGCATGAGGAGAGACTGGAAAAGGAGATTCGTTGGAAAAAAAAAGGAAAACCGTCATCATTTTTTCCCCACTTAAGTCACGTCTTCAGTGTGTCACGTGTCTTCTGGCTGTAGTTTTGACAGATATCAAATCTCTTTGGCCTCCGCTGTTCATTAAGGTTAAACACATACTGGGTGATGACACAATATCTGTTCCAGAATAACAAGCCACTGTCCGCTTTGTAATTAAACTACACTACTTTCTAAATACTTTGCATACAACATTGTTTTTTCAGATTTTGACAATATTACTGTATATTTTAAACTGCGTATTAGTTGAGCGATCTCACTGGTGTATATTTAATTACTGGTGGATATTGTGCTTCATGTTCGACCTTAAGCGATTAATGATCTCTCCTAGCTGTTCAGTGTTTAATGTGCCATTCTTATTTTCACCCTGTTTCACACTTTTTATCTCATTGCTTGCTTGTTTTTACAGGTGCTTCTGATAATTTAAACACTGTCGACGAGTATCACTCACAAATGAATGGTTGAAATAATTTGTGGGATAGGTTTATTTTGTTTACAGAATATTTGTGAGACAATCTAAAGATACACATGGTCTCAGATTTGAAGTCTGTTATAATTCTTTTAGAGAAAAGGAGTGATATTTTAGCGGAAAGTACAGTGGTCGATGTGTCATTGTTGAGCTATTAAGTTTGACATCACTGCAGTTCACCTTATGATTTTAGGCAGTAGTAACTTAGACATGGATTAGTTCCTGTTCAGAGAATTGGTTTTTAACTTTCTTTAAAGAATAAGTAAAAAAATAAGTAAAACCATGACACATAATTTTAAAAAAGTGCACATATAACATGATATATCAGTATATACATTATAATGCACAAAACAGCGAGATTTTTGTGACAGGAATATGTGAAACGTCAAAACTATTTCAGTTATTCAATTTGCAATTATTATACGTTCACAAAAAACTCGACGGGTTGAGAAGCTGAGGGAAATCAGTCCTACCGGCTGCTGATTATTTAGATGTGTTGATTAAGGAGGCTATGGTGTGATTTCAGTGGGGAAAGAGAAGTGTTTACGAGCCTATTTTGTGACTACTACAGTAGCATAGTTTTTAAGAAGTCCTGGTACAACACGATAGCTGAGGTGGTGCTACGCTGTTATAGATTATCACTCTGCATGTATGGAAAACCCTTATTGTCCCATGTTTAATGCATTCAGGGGGACATATTATTGATTAAAACTCTTGAAACACTGTGCGTATATATGTGAAAGGACATTTTAGCCACATATAAGGTGATGTATTATAATGAAACAGTGGCACGCTTTGATCTTGTGATCAAAGTGTGCCGAAAAAAAATACTTAAAGTCCAATAAGAGCATCTAAAATAAATGATTTGCCTTCCAGAAATATGTCCGCTGAGTTCCTCTTATTGGTCCGTGCCCAGTCTGCTCAGACCAGGCACTTCTGTGCTGTACCCGAGACACCTTATCAAGCTCGTACGTCCGAGGCTGGTCCCAGGGCTCGCAGATTAAGGATGAGAAAAGAGCGTCCATAGAACCTTGGCCAGTCGGGCTGACATATGCTTCAGAAGAGTCTTTATTGAGTGCTTGTTGTTGAAGTCCGGTGCGGAATTAGAAGGTCATCGGGGGCACCCATGTTAGCTCGCTTCCACTGACTATAAACATCGCTACGTCTTACGCTTTGTTTCACTGGTACAAGTGAATTAAAGTTTCTATTATCGCCTTCATACTTTTGACGTCAAAGGGTAGGGGGTGGGGGTTGCACAGAGCAGTATGATTCATTACTGTATTATACTCAGATTATTATTTTGCCTTTTATGGCCTTCTTAGAAGAGAAGATGAAAGCTTCCATTGCCAACTGTACTTGAACGTTAAATGTAAAAATGGCTACCAGTCAATAGGGTTATATATATAAGAATTAGGGCTAGTATGTGGATTTAATCTGTGTTAAGTCTACCACATCCCACTGAAATCAATGTTGAAAATGAATACTAAACACAAGCAATCAAATACTAAGGATCTACAAGGCCTGAGAGTTACTGATGTTGTGGAGCTGGCTGTTGTGTTTCACGCCATCCTTTCGAACCTGCTGAGAACATCCAGATGAGCCCATCATTGGTTTCTTTTCATGAAAATTGAAAAGAGTATTTACAACTGTGCTGTCCGTGTCCCGGTGGAAAGCGTCAGTTCGTTTTTTGCTCCAATGACACACTTCAAGCCTTTAAACAGAGGTAATTATGTTTCTTGCTGGTTTAATGGAACCATTTCTAGGTCCTGCGTGAGGAATATATCACCATGCCATACTCCAGAGACTTATTAATGACACAATGATGCGTTTCCAACGTCCACCCCTAAAGACCCGGCCCTTCATAGCAGCTCTTTGCACAGAATCCCGCTAATGACAAGCGCAGTAGCTCGGTGACAGAACTTACTTTGTGAAATTTATATTATACCCAGTTAAACTCTGGGCATCAATTAGGTTGCTGGGACTTGCATAATCGAGTGGAGTTTGTAACAAAATTCTGACCACAGTTTTCGTTCTGTTAACCCTAAAGAGAGAGCGCAGGGCACCTCAATAGCCAATCTGGGCACCGTGCCATCCCAGCCACCCACCCCCCGCCCCTATATTTCACAGCTTATGATGCCCTAAAAAGGGATCAACAGCTCTGACCTACTGGCCAGGCGCAATTCCCAGCGGTGGTCTCCAAGCCAAACATAATGCATCACAAGCATTGCCGGACTACGGCGAACCACTGTTTATCAAGTGAAATACCTTTCTGGTAAGCAGCAAAAAAATCCCGACGACCTCAATACAAAGCCGAAGCTCTTCAGACAAAGTACTTGAAGAGCAACTAAGGCCAGAGACCGTTTCCTGACTGACGTTAGCTTGGACCCCCGCAGAAGTGCCATTTCAAAGGGCCCGACTGACGACCCTAATAAATAAGGTGCTGTACAGGTTCAAATACCTAATGAGATTATTTATAGTACATTATTTATAATTATTTTAAATAATTATGCCTTATTTATTAGGTAATAATGACTTTTCATGAAAAGTGGGATTTATAAACATAGACTAATGACCAAAAGGTTGTCATTCCATCTGCAAGAAATAGACTCTGATCTTCACCTGGGAACCTGGACTGAATTTCACCAGCAAAGACGGCCCCTCTTTTAAATGTCTAAAAATGTAAATCGGGCCCCTCCCCCCCCAATGTAAATAAAATCAGTTTTCTTTTTCTGACCTGCCGGATAAGAAGATTGAGATTCATTACAGCTTATCACGTTCCCGCGCCCGTTTCGAGACCTAATTAGCTGTGTTGAAAGGCAGCACCTTTTTTCCAAAGCACTTGATCATGCTCTAATTAAAAACGTGGCTCTTGAATTTCTCACTGGTGTGGATTAATATGTAAATGACGAGCAGACTCGTGCCATATTCCATGGGGGACTCCCTGCTGTGTTACTTACACAGATTGCCTCTTAAAACACTTTGCAAGCCACCATTTACATATCCTGATTGACAGGATGTCAGCCATTTAAGGTGACTATTTGTGTGAGCGTGTTTTGGGGCAGGCAGGTTGTATGTAGCTGCAGCACATTGACAGGATGAGTATACCTTCCGAACAGCGAGCCTCGAGCCTCGAACCTTTATAACCGGAGGCATCTGTGATCTCATTTCAACATAAAATGCCCCTAACATGTTTCCTGAAGTAATTTAGCCTGCCGCCCCTAACAGTTTCTTAAAAAGACTGCCAGGGTTCAAAGCTAGATCTCGTAATTTTTCTGGGTGTAATTGTACTTCGGATTCAAAGGTCACATTGTCCTTTCTGGTGAAACATAGCGACTGGCCTGGCTCCCAGTGAACAGAACGGAAATTACAGAGTCCCCAGCCCCCCAATGGCAAAAATGATAGCAGAGAGGCTGTTTTAATGACACGCACGTCCCCTGCATCCACTCCTTGTTGTTCCACACTGAATGTGAGCGTCACATACTTGGCGTTTCACTCTGGCCACTACATTCTCACTTGGGGCCCTGGCATGTGATAGTTCATGACAGTGTTGATGCCAGAACCAATTTGATGGCTGGGGGGGGGGCTGATTGTGGACTGGTGGCTCGTGGTGGGTGGGAGGAATTGGTAAAAATGATCAGTCGTTATTTTTTAGCATCTTTGGTTGATTATTTCTGGGGGCGGGGGTCACAGGTGGTCATTACGGGATGGGGGGGGGGGGTAGACACTGACCCAGGCCCATCAACAGGAAGCACTGAAGGGCTGCAGCTGGATGAAATTACAGCGCAGATAACCAGCCGTGTCAGGGCTGTTTCAGAAACTGGATGTGAGGAACACCTTCCGTCTCGCCTAGGAAATCTGTACGTTTATAAACCCGAAATCGTCATCTGTCTCTCTGCTGGGCTTTTTCTCCCCTGCGGATTTATCTTGGACCCCTACCGGTGCAGTGGTGGACCCTAACCGAGGTGAAGAGCTGAGCTCATCATCCCCTCACCTCACATCACTGGAGCAGAACATTTCAAATCCAAATGCACCCCCCCCCCCAAATCTTTCTTTAGGGTGACTCAGGCAATCCTGAACCTGCAGCATCTATTAAAAATGTATCCCTGCTTTTTTAAAAGATTTATATCACCAGCAAACCTCTACGGAAGGGAAGCAAGTCTTCGTCATGGAAACGGACGTGTTTAGAAAATGGGAAATGGCAAAATTTGGATTTTTACTTCTTTTTTTTTTAGAAAAGCGTAATCAAAAATACTGCTACCCTCACCAGGCGGAGCAGTTTGAAGACAGATGGATCACTGGTGGGATGGATGAATGGATGGATAATCAAAAAGTAAATAGTTTTAGATGAACTAACTGTGTTGTGTAACAGTAGGCAGAGCGTGAGGTTATGAACCTGCAGTGTGGTCATGAACCTGCAGTGTGGTCATGAACCTGCAGTGTGAGCATGAACCTGCAGTGTGGTCATGAACCTGCAGTGTGATCATGAACCTGCAGTGTGAGCATGAACCTGCAGTGTGATCATGAACCTGCAGTGTGGTCATGAACCTGCAGTGTGAGCATGAACCTGCAGTGTGGTCATGAACCTGCAGTGTGAGCATGAACCTGCAATTTGGTCATGGAACCTGCAGTGTGGTCTTCCACCCGCAGTCCCAGCGTGCTGACGGTATTGGTCGCCTTTGTATTACACGGCAGCTTAATTGCACAGTGGCATCGACACTGACAGGTCTCTCGGTGTTGGACGATAAACGTGCCCTTCGACGGGAAGATGCGGGAGAGAGGTAGCACAGGGAATTAAGCACACGGCCCACAGTGGGACCGGTCACACCGTCTCCTCCGAGGTAGCTGCCGGTGACGCACGCGGCAGAGCGGATAAGCCAGCAGCGACGGGCGTGAGCTGTTATCGCCAAATTTAATGATCAAATGAAACACGAAATGCTGCTTTTTACAGTGTGCCAGATGTCACCTCTCCCTCTCTCTCCCTCCTCTGAGTGATCTGCCGCTCTCTGCAGATAAATCACTTCAAATGCTGCTGGTTAACACTGCAGTGAAAATGATCCTCTGGCAGTATAACAACACTCTTTAAATACTTTCAAAGACAACCAACTAATAAATGCTAGCTGTATCTATTAGAATCACTCAAATATTTTATTGATTGGCAGTCGACTCAACCACTTAATCAATATCAAACTCATTTCTGCTATATAAATATAAATTTGCTATACTGTATAAGGCAATATTTATCAAATTCATATTGATGGATGAACTCCATTAACATGTACTGAACAAGGAGTCTAGCATTGAGAAATATCTTTCCACGTCAATTAAAGACCAAGCAAAAGAATCCCTCTGTAACGGTTGTATGACTCTCCAGTTCGACAACACCCAGCTTGCTACGTGAAACACTTTTTTCATGAAGTACTCATCAAGTAAGAACTCTATCAGATCCCAGTACACCTGAAATGTGTACATCTTATGTGAATATATCGACCCATGTGACACCATAAAGAGGGATCAACCAAATACTACGTAGCTATCTTCTAGCTGGTCATACAATTTGAGAGTCCCGTCGGTGTCTGACAGCATTCACGGTGCAAAGGTTCATGTGCCTGAATCATTCACGCACATGTTACTCACCATGATACTCACCAGGATATTCACCATGGTACTCAGCAGGGTATTCACCAGGGTATTCACCAGGGTATTCACCATGGTACTCACCAGGGTATTCACCATGGTACTCACCAGGGTACTCACAGCGTTTATCTGGCTGATTGTTCATTGTGTACTAATACAGTATATATTTACCAGCCTTACAGGAACTTTAGAAGGACGAGCAGTTGAATGGTCCTGATTTTTATGCGCTGTTTTTGCTGCGTTATTCCCAACCGTGAGAGTGCAGATCAATGCTTGATGAATGATTTACAAGGTCCAACGAGGAGGTGCTGTGCTTTGGGGATTCCATATATCGCGTCTCCCTGTTGGACCATTGGATGGTGGATCCATGGAATCTCAAGGATACAGGAGTTTGGGAACAAAGACCACTTGTTTGAAGGTCGACTTGAAGACCCACAACAATGCTGTCTGACACACGGAAAGATAGTGGGTAATGCAACACACCCTGATGGAGTTCGTGTTCATTTTGCTGCCTGCACTCCAGCCCACACTGCAGAAACCCAATTTACTTAACACTGCGTGAATGAATCTAAACAAAAAATGTAAAAAAAAAGATTGCGGGTATGATTCTGATGGGAGAGACCGTGCACCAAACAGCGGTGTGTCAATCGTAGCATAAAACGCTGAGCGTTTTGTGTAAGATGGAAAGTGTGTGGCAAGCGCCCCCCCCCCCCCACAAAAAAAATAAATAAAATGCTAAGTGACCTTCTGCCGGATGCTGGTAATTAACAGTGAAGCTGAGTGTCAGAGATCAGAAGACCTTACGAGACAAGGAAGCAATAACAAGATGATTCCCACGAACCTGTCATTTACCGCCTTATTAATCTTCTAATGATCAATCTCAATGATAATTAGCTGATAAATAATAAACAAATTGCAAAGGGGGGGCTCCATAATACAGCTAAAAATCCATTATAAATGACCCCACCCTCCCATAAAAAAAGTAATTCTTTAAGAATCCTTCTGAAATCCCGCCTGGACTAGTAAGGAAACTATGCTACTGTAAATTTGAGTAAAACCCACAAATTATTTATCAATAGAGCTGTACAGGTAACTGTGATTCGGAAAGCCTTCAACGCAGTACCCTGTAGAGCCTTCGGGGGCAGCAAAGAGGCGTCTTCCGGGAAAACGGTGTGGGTGAATGAATATCAGCAGTATGAATTATTACACACGGCAATTATGTTTCATTACATCCTGATTGATATTTAATGGAAAGGAAAGTGAAATCCAGAATTTGCTTTGAAAGAGTATATTATATAGATGAAATAAAACCCATAATATGCACATTGTTTACAAGCCATTACTTACCAATATATTGTATAACTCCAGTTACAGTTAGTTAATCTAAAATCTGTAATTATAACTGCCACTATCACTTTCATTAGGAGTTCTTGGGTGTCGTTTAATCACCCTATACAGGCAAACATATAAACACTGAACCCCCCTGTTTTTGTTATTTTTATACAGCCTATTTGTAACGTAAAGTCGTACATAAGGCTGCTCATCACGATTAACTCGTCAAAACCTATTTTCAAAAACCAATGGAGTCCAATTACTTATAGTATTAGTATAATAATAACAATCCGCCCTTAGCTGATAAAATTACCTGGAAACTCAAAGGAAACACAATTTTATTCACCATATGAGCAAATTTACTTCGATTATTTAATAAAAAATTACTGATTTGGTTGTATGGTTTATATAAAAATGATTGATAAAAAAGCAGTTACCTAATTTTAACGAACTTGAAGTAATTACTAAAATAGCTAACAACATACATAGTTTAATTAGAATTATTATGAACTGCACACTGGAAAAGGCTGTTGTGGGAAATACCAACATGTCAATGTATATTATGCCAGACTGTCATTGTAAATAAGAAACTGTTCTTAATGCTTTGCCTTCGTGTTCCACGAAGCAAGGTTAAGGGAAAGTCTGACTTGTTTCGACAAGTCTGGCTCTTTTAAGTGGGAGTTCCGTTCCATCAGCATGTCTTATATGAATCCCCGCTGAGTTACCATGGTAACTTAGGCGAGTGAACAAGCCTGGTTGACCAGATTAACCGTCTCGCTTAGTTAAGCTTCGTCTCAAAGAACGTCCTACGTGTGCGAACAGATTCGCAAATGATCGTTCTGTTTGTCGAAATTCCGCGCTCTTACTACTCATGTCATGTCATAAATATTACAAACCCTATAAAACTCACGTCTCAACATTCCAATTAATTCCAAAATAATTAAAACAAAAGCGTACCCATATTACAAAGGTCAAACATGAAATAAAATGTATGTGGTGTGTATGTGATGTGTGTGTATGTGGTGTGGATGTGGTGTGTGTGTGTATGTGGTGTGTGTGTGTATGCGGTGTGGATGTGGTGTGTGTGTGTATGCGGTGTGTATGTGGTGTGTGTGTGTATGTGGTGTGTGTGTGGATGTGGTGTGTGTGTGGATGTGGTGTGGATGTGGTGTGTGTGTATGTGGTGTGTGTGTGGATGTGGTGTGTGTGTATGTGGTGTGGATGTGGTGTGTGTGTATGTGGTGTGTATGTGGTGTG
>JAODJX010000053.1:2510099-2523611 GCA_026776945.1 Isichthys henryi
AGGCGGAGACTCGAACCCGGGTCCCAGAGGTGTGAGGCAACAGTGCTAACCACTGCACCACCATGCCGCCCCTTTAAGTGGGAATGTCTTATTATTTTAAACTTAACAGCATTTGTTAAGAGAAAGGAGGCTCAGACAGTTCCTGGAGCAGCCGAGGGTCCAGTGATGAAATCAATCTGCACAGCCAAGGACTAGAACCAGCAACCTTCCGGTAACAGGTATAGTGGCCTAACCCGCAGAGCCGCATACTGTCGCCAATCAGTTTCTCAGAAAGCTGGACTCCGGGATCAAACCAGGTACCTTCAACTCCACAAGCACTCTCCCAACTCGGCTAGCGGTTGTCCAAGCATCTGAACCCGAACATCTGAACCTTGCACCCTGAAAGGTCTGGCCACGCCCACATCTGCTGTAGCTCCACCTCCACTTCCTGTGCTCCATGCCAGGTCTGAGTCCCCTGTCGACTACAGGTGCCAGCGGGCTGCTGGCACGTCTGGGATCTTGGGAGAATGTGAAGTCAGGCGATGGGGTCACGTCCCTCCCAGTGCTCCGACTGTGGGGAAAGTTCTCCTTCTGCTCCTTTTCTTTGAAGGCATCCCACAGACACGGCGTTTAGATCTCAGTCTTGCGGCGCGTCGTTAAAATGACCCCCGACACACTGCCGAGCACCTGCTACCTACCAGTCCGAGGTGTCATGTGACCATTAAAGAGTTTCTGCTCCCACTAGGGGCTCATTCATCAGTTGCTATGCTGTGTATATTAAGTAGGAACATCCCCCCCCACCCACACACACACACACACACATACACACACACACAACCTCCAGTGAAAACGTCAGTACACTGCCAACGCACCCAACCGGATGTCCATACTGACTGCCTCTGCCCCGCCCCTCATAGGAAAACATATACAAATGAGCGGAGACGGAAGATAGGTCACAGCTGGAAGATTTGCACTCCTGAAATGAGTCAGGAACTGCTGAGGATTTCCTCTGGATGCAACGTAGGTAAATGATGAAGTATTACTGCCTGGAGACAATCTGACTATCCTGTTGATTCTTTACATATTGAAAATTCTAAAGAATTACACATAAACATAAATGTATATATCCCTGATACACGCATATACCACTGATACACACAGATTGGATCCTTAAACACTAGAGGTCAAAGGTTATTCTACAATTTTTTAAGACGGGGGCATAGGAGGGGTCATAATGCATACGAAAGGGCCAATGATATATTTTGAATCAATGACTGACAGGGGAGGGTGCACTCCAGGGACCAATCAGGTTTCAGCTGAGACCAGTGCCCCGGTGGCCCGCCCCTATATATACACCTGCTGGAGGTAGAAGCATATTTTGAGAATCCCAAACCCTGGAGGTTTGTGAGGCCCCTTATTTAAATAATAATTACATTTTCTCTGCACTTTTTCCTGTCACCGTGAATAACAAGCTAAGAGAAAAGTGTACATTTAATACACATGACAGGTGAACTAGATTCTCTCAGAACGTAATGCAATAATGGCTTAAAAGTTTCTTTCATTAGCTATGCACCGGCTATGCGGGGATTATAAATATGTGCAACAGACATATGTTCTGGTACATCGACATCCTGAGCGGTAGAGCGGGCTGCTGGGTGGCTGATTTTGCCTGCAGGCGAACAGGGAATCGGCTGTGTGTTTTTTATATAGACGGGAGCAGGCGGAAACCAGAGAGGGAAAGAGCGAAAGCGGGAGAAGGTTCCGTGAGGAGCCTGGGCATCAGGGAAGGCAGAGGTCAGGCGGGGGTCAGCTCTGCCCCGCCTGGGGGAAGGAGAGCAAAGCGGGAAGGCCTCAAATCACGCGGCACAGACGTGAACGTGGAGGTGTCACACGCAGGGCTGGAGATTAAACAAAGGGCAAGTACTAAAAAGTACACTAACCTAGTAGCTAGTAAAATGAAATCGTCGAGCTGCATCATAAAACCACATTATGCTGTGCATCCGTCTCTCGGTACACGTAGGTAGAAGGCAGCCTGTCTGAAGATTCTCTGGGGTGATGATGTGTGCAGGGTCTCCTTAGCCAATCTCAGTTTCAGGCTTATCCCAGTTAGTGCTGGCATTGCGGCTAGGGATCTGTACTAGCAATCGGAAGGTTGCTGGTTTGAATACTATGAATACCAGGAGTGATTCCACGTTGTTGGGCTCTTCAGCAAGGCCCTTAACATGCAATTGCTTCATCCTGGGCATGATGTTAATCTTCATCCAGCTCTGCAAGGAGGTCCTCCAACTTTCCAGGAAAATTTGGAGGTTGGTAGCAGGATTGGTACTCCAACCATTCGCACTAGTGTGGTGCTGAGGTATCACTGACTGCATGGCTGCCCTTCGGTTTCATCCCTGAGGTGATTTGTTGTGTGATGTGATCAGTGATGTAATCATACTCCTTACCTCTCTCTCCAGTTAGCCAGTTAACATAAAGGGCCTGATTGGCATTAGATTCTTCAGAGTGAGAACGTTGGGAAACTAGATCGAAAAGAAACTGAAAACTAATTAGATTTAATGTATCCGCTTTTTCCCCCAACCACCTTTTTTTGTTTTGCTCTTTATGCTTGAAATCTTACATTATATATTATGGGCTAGTATTCATTGAGACTAGAACACTTGGCTGATAGCAAAAATTCTCATGTCCAACGCTTGGTTGCACATTATGGGGCAGGACTGGTGACTTGAACGTGCCAGAGCAAGGAGACCCTGGACATTATCTCGGCCCTCTGTTCCCATCTTGAGACCCCAACTAAATGAGCAAAATTAACAAATTCACAGGGTTACGTTCATTTCATTGGCCTCTCCCTGCAGGTGTTAGTGCTCCTCAGCCCGGTCCTCGGGGACCTACAAACGGTCCACGTTTTTGCTTCCTTCCAACTCACTGCCAGACAGACAACATTTGTGCTCCCACCCAGTTCCCTAACTTGGAAGGGAGCGAAAACATGAACTGTCTCGCAGTCTCCGAGGACCGGGTTGGAAAACACTGACATACAAAACCAGCAGACATCTTCATGCAACCAAAGTAGGACCTGAGCAGTATTGTGCATATCACAGGCAGAGAACTACTTTTAAAAATATCACAGTGTTTAAAAATAATCACATGGAGTAATTTTCATTCTGTCACAATAGATGCATTCGACACATTCTGGTGCCGCATTGTGCATTAGCCGAATAGTCTGGTCTTTACCTAAAGTCACCCTGTTGTACGGTTAAGATGTAATGACAGGATTCCTTTGTGTAAGGGGGGGTGTCATTGTTGAGAGAAAAAAAATGGGAAAATAACAAGCAAGGAAAGGCAGGGGGCTCACACAGGCACGGGGGCAGCCCTGAATGGCGGCCGCAACCTTATAACCCCTCGGAAAACACCTTCCACCATTTGGGAGGTCTGATCCCTATCTCTGGTTCCGTCAGAGAACCCGTGTAAATACCTAGCGCCCCATTCCGAATCGGCGGGAGATGCGTGAGAGCCACAGATCGATAGCCGTGCTGGGAGCAGAAGGCCTGATGGGGGTCGCGGATCCTCCAGGGGTCGCTATCCATCATCTGTCAATCCTGAATGTAATCAGCACTTCTCTGCCCGAAGTGGATTCCATATCTCGCTTGAATTAGAAAAGAAAAAGAAGAAAAAAGCCTGTCAGTGTTACTTGGATGACGTGATTCGTATGAATGAATAAAGAGCAGATGGAGGCTTGCAGGTGAGCGTGCTACAGGCTGCAGAGACAGAGAAGGCCATCATCTGAGCCCAAGAAGGGGCTTCTCAGGTGCCTAGCTCCGCCCCCATCTGGGCCAGATCAGGGGCCCTCAAGAGCCAGGCTCCGCCCCCTACAGTATATGTATATATACACACTGAAAATGAACTTGAATCTAGGTCATAAACACTCTAATACTATAAATGCCACCTGATCGTTTGTTCATTTTGTCTTATTAATTACACAGTAAACAATGACTGCATGCTTCCTTCGGAGTTTCTATAGAATGGCCTCCATCGATCGCGCGACCTGGTCACAAAGGAAGCTGTTTGTGTGCAGGTTCGCACTCTGTACAGATGTGTTTTCATGCGCCTTGGCCTGCCATTTTAAGGCTGGCTGGCCGCTACACCGTCAAGGCGCATCAGTAGAGCAAGACAGTGCTGCTCCACGGGGCTACCTGTGACCCCCACTGGCACCCATTGATCTCCTGACCCCAAACCCTCACCACGGGGGTGTTTTGGTCCAGGAGCCCCTCAGCAGTGCTGTGATGCCTCCCTGGGTGGGAGAGGGGGTGTCAGACACAGTCAGGGGAGCGAGCGGCTGTGTGCTTCGGTTTGGAGCGTTTCGCCGTAACAAGGCAGGACAGGCCGTCTTCATAGGAATAAAAAAGAGAGAAAAACTGCACCGAATCAGTTGTGTCGACCCTGAGAATGCTAAACCCTACAGTTCCCCTGTGTTTATGCATCTTTTCTGATTAAACTGCTCTGTCTCTGACAGCGAGCAGCTAGCTAAATACAGAGCTGTCAGAGGCGGTTCGGCGTGCAGCGGGACCGGCCGGACGTCTTTCGCTAATATTACTAACAGCGGTGAATTATTTAAATTGCTAGATTTCATCCGTGAAAATTTGAAATCAAGAGGCTCGGCGTCTGTGGGAGGACTCATTCTGGGCGGGGCCTCTTAGCGCATTAAACAGCTTTGACGAGAATCTGCTAAGAAATGCGGTATTTTTAATAGGTAGATAATTTTAGTTTGCAGGTGGACTGCTTATATACAAATAAAATCAGAATGTTTATTGCCACACGACCGAGGCCGGTGAAATTATTCTGGCTTGGTTTGCTACTCTTAGCGATGTGACATTAGGCAGAGAACATCTATACAGTACAAAAATAATGCAGAGGAGTAAAAGTAAGGTATTTAACAGGTAAGGTGGTTTGTGTAAGTTTCAGTAGCGCAATCATCTGTGGATCTGGGGGGTGGCAAGGTGTGACCCTCGACCGAACCATAAACCTGCCCGCCCCCGCCCCGCCGTATTTGCATTTTTGTCGTTAAATCAGACTTTGATTTTTAAAACTGCTGTGGAGGAGACTGATAGCACATAGCAAGGTAGCATTCAGACAATTATACAGCATATAAATAAAAGCATTATCTATAGCATAGAGTGTGGGTTCAGGTGTTAGCCTAGCGGCCCTACACCCCAAAGTTTGTCAGTTCAGGCTCTGCCCCCTACTATGTCTGCGTGTGGAATATGCATATTCTTCCCTCGTTCCTGAGGGTTCCCTGCCGCCCCCCTGACTACATTCTGCAATCAAAAATTGTGCCTTTTGGTGAATGGGTGCCTGTAAATTGCCCGGAGTGTGTTCCCTGTAATAGACTGGCATCCCATCCTAGGTGTCCCCTTCCCTTTGCTTCTGCTGAGAGACTTCAGGCTTACCAAGTGCCTGCGCTGGGTAAGCACTTAGGGGTGAGGGATTAGAGCTTTCTGTGCCTTACTATACATCACAGTTACATAATTGCACCACGGGTCTCAAAATGAACCGGGGAAGCATTCATGATTTCCGTTCGTAGACGGCAAGAGCAGGCAGTTTGTGGCTGAATTTGCAGCCTGAGTTTAGCATGCTGTAGGTTAAGGGATTTCTCTTAGCTAGACGAAGGGAATTATAGTAAAGAATATCTTATCTTTCAGAATCTTAACCTGCATAGGATTAAAATTGCCAGCCAAAGTATGTATGGTCCATCTTACATGAGGGGGGGGCGACACATTCGCCCAGTCTTGTCACTTATTACTTACGTGTCAGTACATATTCATGTTGGAAAATGGATTCAAAAGATGACCTACTTTTGGTCTGAATTGCTAGAAACCTAAAGACTGCTGGAATTGTCGTTATTGCAATGTCGGTATATTAAGCGCATATGCGTTTTAGTGAACAAAATGAAAATTCTTATATTGCAGTACACAATCTGAACAATTCTCAAAAGATTTCTTATAGTGTAATTGTAAGTATGTTCTGCATCTGCACATACATCACGTCTAGATATACATCTATTTATCTGCACATGCCGTATAAGTGTGTCTGTTACTGGACTCACGTTTCACATACGTGCTTTCACAAGCGCGGGGACTTGGGTGTGTGAGTCCACAGACAGATAGACGGGTCATCAAAACAAAACCTTAGGAAAACCGTCATGACAAAAAGTGAAGAACACTCTGGCGCCCCCCCATAGCAGAACTGAGCCTGCGGGTACGAAGGAACCGCTCTCTGGGCCATCCAGCCAGATCTCCACAAGACGAGACAGATCCGGGGGGCTCCTGGTCCTGACTGAACACACACGGATGTTCAGCCCTAACGGTCGACATGGTCCAGTGTGGAGAGCTTTGATGAATTACGCCAACGTCAAGCATATAGAAGTGCCAGACGCGGGGTGTCCTGTCTGCTGGGAGTACGTCAGCGAGGCTGTCATGTTCCATTCACACGCTCCTCACAAGCACTTCCAATTGTTGCCGCGGATCAGAATGTCTTTTTCTTGTTCCCCCCCCCCCACGTTATCTACCTCCCCATGGCTCCCTCACCCTCTGTCATGATCAGTCACACTCAGGGGCCTCACGCAGCTCTCCGCCAGCTTGGAGGCGAGCGTCTCTCCACATCCCCCAGAGGAAGAGTCATGTGGCCTTCATGCATTGCCTGATGTGAAAGTGAAGCACTGGCATTCCGGTTTTTCAAAGACTGTAGTGGGTGTGGTCTTAGAAGTGGGCCGGGCCAATCAAAGGGGGTGTGGTTTGAGATGTGGGCAGGGCCAATCAAAGAGGGCGTGTTCATGAAACATAATATAAACACAAGCTTTCCTTGAACTTGCAGTTGCTGTTAACAGGTTAATCTACACCTTGAGATGGATCCACAGTTCTCCATTAATGTTCTTAAGACCTTCGGACAAACTGAGTAAAATGTTTTTCATTTGCAATATTTCCATTCCCACTGTTCCCACTTGTCCTCTGCAGGGTCACAGAGCCTATCACAAAAGCAGTGAGTGCAAGGAAGAGAATAACCCAGGACTGGGCACCAAACCGTTGCAGACAGTAGAACATTATGTATACATTATATATTTTTGCTGTGAAAAGACAGAAAAAACAAAGGAAAACTAAAAAGGAATCCAGTCCCCCTTCATGACGTAGCAATTTGCAAACACACATTTCTCGCTAAAAGGTAGCAATTTGTGATGATTTGGTCGCTGTTCAGGTCTTGTAAGAGCGCTGCCTCTGGCAGGCAGATGGGCCTGTTTCGCGACATCACACAATTCGATGAGTCCCAACAACAGCTAGGCTGTGATGAGGAGGAGAGGGAGGAGGGGAAGCCCATCTACGTGTGTGTTTGTTTCATTTAACGACAGAAGGAGTCAGTAAATGAGAAATACATGCGTTAATATTAAATGAAAAATAGCCTTCAGACAGGCAAGAGACTAGTGAGTTTGCGAGCCCCTCCCTTCGTTTCAGCTTTCGACTCTCCCAGTCTCTGTGATGTGACCACCCCCCCATCACAGCCTGCAACTTCAGCTCCATCACCTCCTTTCAATTTATTTCGTTTCCTGTCCCCGTGGGTCTCTAACAGAAGTGTCGCTCCCGTGCCAAAGACTTTTGCCACACGTCCCGTCACATTCTCACCGGTCAGCCGAGTTTTGTTCACAGTATTGCTCACAGCGCCGCCCTCTGTCACGTAACCAGGGGGTCGCTGTGATGACAGACGCTCATACGTAAGACACCCCCTTCCGGATTTCAGTGCTAATGGTGACTTAATGGTAACCGAAGGCCGTACTAACTGGCAGGGACTGGTTTGTTCTTTGTTGTTTTTGGAACCTCCCCCATCGCCCTACAGACAGGGGTCCGCAAAACATCACGTAGATAGTGTAACAGAACCAGAATGGACAGGAACACAGACTTTATGGCTTTTGGGCCATTTTGGTATCAGCATGATACCAAATATCTGGGTAATTTATTCCTGTAAATAAATGACTCTGGCACACATGCAGGAGGATGACAAAAGAAGAAAATAGATCTCCATAAAAGTTAATATAATTGTACAAAATGGAAGCATGAATTGCAATATCTGGGTATTTATTAGTGGCTTCCCAGAGACACAAGTGTGCATACCAGCCTGAGTGGGAGGCGGTAAATGAAGACTATTGCAACTCTAGTAGCTGAAATAATTAACAGATCTATCCTGAGTCTGGTATACTGTAAGCCTCGGTTATAGAGGAGCGGATTGACTAAAGGGTGCCAGGTCTAATCTCCAATGTGCTGCCGAATCGGGTGGCGCGCTGACTGCACAGGCTTCTGCCTGCGATGTACCGGGTCCGACTTGCCGTCTTTTTGGATGTCTACCCGCTTTCTGAGACGTGCGACCTGGGAAGGAGCTGTCAGCGCGGAAGTCGTCGGGTGAAGCGAATGGCTGGCGGAGCGTGCTTACGGAAAACAAACGTGTTTATAACACAGACACCGCGAGAAACGCAGAAAGCAATAGTGCAAACTAATAGTGAGGCAGTTAACGACGACAACGTGCTGTAAGATGAGAAGCCTGCCGCGTACTCAATTTAAAAGGGTACAGATTTAATCATCTCTTTCCTAGCATCGTTGCTATATTACAACCATAATTAGAATTACTTTTATGATTATTCTTACAAAGTGGTACCATCTATTCTTGCAATACAAGGCTGCAATTCTTTTATACAGTGGAATATAGACATTGTTGCATAGCCTGAAATTATGCATTTGTGCAATACACGTTAAATGAACAGTAACTCATTCCTCTCATTCAGGCTTCAGGTGTCCAGTTATCTGCCTTCCTGGTGCCCTGTCTTGCCTGAGATTGGGTCAAGGTCCTTCCAAGACCCCGAGCAGGATACGGCATTGGAAGATGGATGGTGATTGTTAAAAGAATACTTCAGTAAATGTTTATGATACACTGGCTTTTATGAGTCCTGTCATCTCTAAAATTTGAAAATGCAGCTCAGCTATACTGCTACGTTTTTAATCCCCTTTACTGTCAACTCATAGACAGTTAATCACTCCCCTTCCCCGAAATAATCTCATGTAATAATGTTGACAGTCTGTGGTGTAAATGTTCTAATAATATTTATCTTCCTCTAATTTCCTTTTCAGCGTCAGTCACATCAGTACTGATGTGAAGGAAATTCTCAGGCACATATGAAGAAACTGCTACCACTAAACGTTGTTGCTTAGGAATCACAAAATACTGACTGGTTTAAGAAGATAGAAAAAAAAATAGTTTGCTGAAGCTGCATCAAATAGAGGCTTCTGGTGATCCTGTTTCCGCTCGCACTGAAGCGGACCGAAATAAATTGAAAATATTCTTAAAGCAAAGACAATAGGCTGACTTCAGATTTCAAAATGTTTGTGCAAGAACATTCAGCAGAGTTTGAAGTTCGAGAGAAATATTTCCTCGGGGGAAAAACAAAACCCTTTTTTACTAGCAGTGCAAAAAAAAATTAATGCGACGTGAGTCTGCAAATATACGCAACACATGAAAAATTCCATTCAAAAATAAATAATTAAAATAATAATAATAACAATAATATTATACGGTCAGTGCCTTTCCATCCCTGTCCTATGTGTTCATTCCCTGTTTAGCCAGTAGGTGTCGCTGCCCAAGCTGTTCTTCCTGTCTTAGCTCTAAGTCCCTAGTGTGTTTCCCTTGCTCCCTGCGTAGCTCAAAGGACAACCTGCCAGTGTTGGGTTTGAGGCTGCCCTGGAACCAGCTTCACCTGTTTTGTTTGTTTATTGGTTTTCGGTTTTCCTTAGAGTTTATTAATTATCTTTGCTTCCCTGTTTTGGTTTATCCAACTTGTGTCTGGTTTAATTATCTTCTGCTTGTGTTTGGGTTCTTAGTCCTTCCTAGTGTTTGCCCTAGTTCCTGTGTCTGTAATCTATCCCACCTGCTGTCCTGTGCCTTAATTGATCAATTGATTGGATTGTCCTCACCTGTTCCTCATTGCCCATAGTCTTGTATAGCCACTCTATTATTATTAGTAATGGGCTTGTGCCCTATCCTGGGATATTTCCTACCTTGCGCCAGTAGGTTCTGGAATAGGCTCCAGGCCCCCACGATCCTGCATAGCACAAGCGGGTATAGAAAGTGGATGGATGGGTGGATTGTTAACAATCATAATAATCTGGGGGAGTATGTTTGGGGTTTCAGCATCGGTAGCACCATCGCTACCATCCATACTCTGGTAATGCTAATGAAAATAATAATAATTACCAACACCCCCCAAGTATCACATTGACTTTGTTTACGCCCTTAAAGGGGCTAGGAGTCCAATCAGGACCAGCTGGCTCTTATACAACCAGTGGGTGCAAATCAATCGCCATGGAAACACTGCCCATCAGCTTAGCCCAGTCACTCGGTGTTGCTTTGCCCCCCGACGGGCTTCCAGCATACAATATCGCCGAAAATGTCGCGAGTAAAATGCTGCTTCTCCCCCAATTAACGTTTGGTCAAAAGTCTGGTTCCACAAACATTTTCCAGCTTGAGTTGCGGAGCCTGTTGTCATGCTGTGGTCACCGAGTCCCTCGGCCTTCAGTCTTTAACAGCAAAGGGTCACCGATTAAAGTCGTACATTGCACGCACTCGATAACGTAGTGAACAAAGCACAACTTTCCACATTCAAAACAGCAGCAGGTCGGAAAAGGTGTTTGATATCTGGGATGTTTTGTGTACCTTGACTGCAACAGTAGCTTCGGGTATGAGGGGGGGTTTTAAACACACGGAGTAATATCGTTTGGGGGTAGGCAAGGCCAAATGGGGCACAATGGAACCTACGCATTTCGGAAAGAGTGCAGGAGATGTGTGAATCATAGGCTAGCAGAGAGAACTTAATTTTATGTCCAGACAGACTATTGTTCATTTGCCAAGGAGGCTCCGTGCAGATTACCGGAGGAAAGTCATATTAATCTGTGCAAGACAGGCTCCTCTCCCCAGTGTATGTGACGAGAAGGGGGAGTATGGTTTGAATTTGATCCACAGAATTAATCACATACCTGCAAAAGTGACAAAATAAAACCACACCTGATATAAATTCATGGACTGAACGGAACCTGATTAGCTTTTGTTTATTTTTAGCTTCCGTTGATCGGATGGTTAGCATTTTCATACCGATTCTACAGAGCATATGCTTCTGATGGTTTGCGGCAGGAAATCTTAATCTACTTGGTTAATGTTTTTACACTATTGTGTCATGATATACACAATGCCAATAGAGAAATATAGCTTGTTATGCAGCGTCCAGTGAGATTATCGGGGGCTAAAATGTGTTAGTGACCATGTGGTGCGCACGAACATGAGTGGAATATATCCGTCTTCATCACCCATCCTGCCCATGACGGGCAAGAATGAGGTAGGGAGAGTCAAGGTTCCTATTTCCAAAATGAAATCCGCAAAATTCAGCAGTGGGCTAGTTTACCTTACCATGGCAACCACCCCTAGAGAGCACGAGCGGGTCCCTCCATCAACGAAGCAATCTGTCGTCTCTAAGAGAGAGCTTTTAAGACCCGGCCTGGCAGTCAGCAATTTATACACACATCTGACAAAAATTACACATCTTTTGTCCACAGCGACTACGATTGCACCAGAAACTGCCTTAATTGCAGGATCACTTGGATCATTGTGAATTACATTCCCTGGAAAAAAAAAATCATCTCAGACTCACTCATATCCTCTGGTTTGAACAGTGTGATCCGATATAAGATCCTTGGAACCAAGAGTGGAAATTTCTAGAACGTAGGTACTCAGTCTTCCTTAAGCCTTCAAGTCACTAACGAAAGTGCCCATGACAAATGCCTATGTAGTGCATAAATGTGTATTAATGTGAATTAATACCGTTTTTTTATTGGTTGTTACTGCTGTTGCAGTCCTAAAATCACACTAGTGCATGTTTTCAGTATGAATATATACAGTATACACTATTACGGAGGCTGCAGTGTGTTATATTAGCATTGTGAATTTCATGCATTAAAAATGAGAGGAATGCAGTGTTTTCTGGGAGTGCCTAGTTGCCTGGACTCAAGGGAAATCAAGGGGACAGTCAGGACATGATCACTGATCCTACGGTCTGCCCCCAGGTCCAGCATTAAATAGAAAACAAATGATAGAAATGTAATCTCGGCCCCCGCAGACACCGACAAGGCTGGCTGTCCGGGGTGCGCCGTGTTGGGAAATGCCACGTTTTGACTTCGGGAAGCACGTGGCCGGTGGATTTCCCCCCAAACGTTGGCTACAGGGCCTGGAGATGTTGCCTCAGTTACACAAATCAAGAGAAAATGAGAATTACCATCAGTTAGATTCCATTGTAGGTACAGTCACAGAATTTCTTGCTTTGTACGTGTTTCCGTACCAGTTGCTATACATGACATCAGTGTTTGGGTTTTGTAATATTTAAGGAGATTTTGTAACATTTGGATTTAAAAAGGATGTCATTATTATATATTAATGAGGAAAACAAGGGGAGGTTTCAGGCACGAGGGAAGGAATATAGTAATTAGACAGTCAAAGATAAGAAAGCCTCTTTTCAATGATGAAGTGAAATTCCAGAGCTATTAAATCATGCCTGAGTGTGATGCCTGGCTAGTGAGTGGCATCACGCCATCTCTTTGGAACTCATTACTCCATTTGGGATAAAAACTACAGTCATTTGCGATTCAATGCTGTATTAATTTCCCAGGTACATTCTCTAACACAGTAATGTTTTATAACATAAAACGATATAGTAAGGAAACTTTCTCAGAAACTAACCCTTTGATGAACAGCAGGCATAAAATTCCATGTGTTGCGTTTGTTTATTTTGCATTTGCAGTGATTTTATTTAAAAAAAAAAGGTTTCATCTGTTGACTGAAGTATAATGAATGAACTTAGTAAATGAGTGCATAATTATGCAATTTTGCATTTTACCAAAATGGATTGTTTACAGTTGACAAAAGCCCCTCTTAAGTGGGCAGCTCACCTACTAATAATGGTAATGTTCAGTGCCATAAGAACATAAGAAATTTACAAACGAGAGGAGGCCATTCGGCCCATCAGGCTCGTTTGGGAAGAACTTAAGAAATAGCTCAGAGTAGTTAAAATCTTATCTAGCTCTTATTTAAAGGAACCCAGGGTTTTAGCTTGCGCTACACTAGCAGGGAAACTCTTGCATAGTTCTCCCAATATATATATATATATATATTCACATACACACACACAGCATGTGTGTATAAAACTATATAACTAAAATATGAATTGATTGGCCCCCTTTTAAACCATTAATTCCTCTCATTGCTGTATGTCTGACCAATCAAATGCCATGCCTGTGTCTACAGACGCTCCTCTACTTGCAAACGAGATATGTTCCAAACGGCCGTTCATAATGTTCATAAGTCGTTATTCAACATCACGTTAAGGGTAGGGGGCGGCATGGTGGTGCAGTGGTTAGCACTGTTGCCTCACACCTCTGGGACCCGGGTTCGAATCCCCACCTGGGT
>JAODJX010000053.1:2543988-2565586 GCA_026776945.1 Isichthys henryi
CCCCCCCCCCCCCCCCCCCCCCCCCCCCCCCCCCCCCCCCCCCCCCCCCCCGCCGGGTGCTGGATTTGGCGTGCGTGAAATTTGCGGTGCGTCATGTTGTCCTTTTCGGCGCTTCGTTGTTGGATGCCCCCCCCCCCACAGTAAATAAAGCGATATGCCTAACCTTTCATAGAAGACTGCTTTATGCATTTTCTCTATGTATTAACATATATTCAGAACTGCAGCTTATATACACATATATATTATCTATATGTAAATTAAATCTATTTAATATAGCAGGAGGAAAAAAACCCCACCAACCATAAACAAACCAACAAAAAAAAAATACGTCAGTCCTTTGGACAAGTCAGGTACGTCAACTCAAGTGTAAACAAGGAAACCAAATAAGGCAACATTCAGAATAAATCAAGACTCACAGCATCAAAGTAAACAAAATCACTCCTGTAAAGTTACTGAAATAAATATTAAGTAGGACATATTTACATAGGTCAATAACAACCCTTCAAACTTAATTCTTTAAACCTCCAAAAATGTCTCTTCTGCTGTCATCTTGTTCAAACCAAGTAAAAACCTTTTTTGTGTATATATTTTTTTTTAAATAGAAAACAAACCATAACAGAGTACATCATTCAACACTGAGCTTCTCTGAATTCCATCGGAAGAACTGAATTTGTTTTTAAACCCCTCGAGCCTCTTTTTTTTAATTATTATTTTCCCTCCTCTGGTAATATGAGCTTCTGGAGAGAGATTGGGCCTTGTGTTCGTGTGTGAGCCGCGTGCCACATAACCAAGATGACCCATAGAAATTAAACTGACACCAATTAACCAACATCCATTAAATTTTAGAATGTCAACAGAAAGATCTGAAAAGACCTTTCAGATCATAACGCTCTCCAGAAATTTCAACCAAAGTTCCTGGCAAAGTTCCAAAGCTTGCAATGTGTTATATGAAGATATTTCTCAAAGTATCCATGTCAAAATATTTGTTCCAGGTCCAGTAAAAAGTTTCTCCAAATTGTTCTTTTTATAAAAATAGATGCTTCTTTAAACCCACATCAAAGAGGTTCCTAGCTCTTTGGCAAGGTACTGCTTTAAGAAAAAATGTCTCCTGTAGTCATACAATAAGCAACGATATGTGGCCAACCGATAACCCTACTAATAACTCAACAAAGCAGTTAGCTGTTAAAGAAAGATACGCTAAACGGTAGTAATTAATCTCTACTTCTCAGAGGCAAAACACACCCAAGACAAACGGACAAAGGAGAGAAGAAAAAAAAAAAAAAGAAAGTCACCATATGTCTTACAAGGAGAGACCCAAAAACAGACGAGAGAAAAGAGTCCCTTCTTTAAACATTCGAAAGCAACATGACAAGTTAAAAATAAATAGCCTGCTATTTGCTCAACTCAAAAAAAAACACACTGGACACTAAACATCGATTCTTTAACTTAAATAACATACAAAGAGACTTTTGCTGTATAAATTCCCCCCTTTATCGCTCGTAGCATTTTGCAAAGACATCAAGCTTTGTGCGTTTTGTTAGTCTTAAAGGAGACCTGCAGCACTCTGTCCCCCAAGCGATATCCGTTAAGGCTGGCGATGGCCATGGCCGCCTCGTCATAGTTTGTCATGGAGACGAATCCGAAGCCCTTGCACTTGTTGGTGTTGAAGTCGCGGATGACCTTCACGTTGGTCACCGCGCCGAACGGTCCGAACATCTGCCACAGGATGCTCTCGTCCGCGTCCGGGGCCAGGTTGTAAACAAAGATGCACCAGCCCGCCCCTGCGTGGCCTGGGATATTGATGCCGGCCAGGCTGGTGACCCCATCAATGGCCATCGGAGAGAACCTGCTAGAAAACAACAGTCCATGTCTGGTCACAGAGTCAGACACAAAAGGCTCCTTAAAAGTATAAGCTACAGTACATGAGGATGGTGAGTATTACAGCAGGGTTCTTCAACCCAGCCTTCAGGGACCACCAGACAGTCCACATTTACTTACACAAAAACGATTGGTTCAGAGGAATTAAACCAGATTGTAGAGGAGGGGGGGTCCAAGCAGCTAGAGGAGACATCTGACTGGTTGGTCTGACATTTGACCAAGACCTGATTGGTTCAGAGAGAACCAAGCATTCTTCATTCTGCCCGCAGAACATTTTTGTGTAAGTAAAACTCCCACGAGCTCTTGTTTGGCTAGGAGCTGTGAGGGAGCAAAAAAAGTGGACTGTCTGGTGGTTCCTGGGGACTAGACTGAGAAATGCTATACTAGAGAGTGAGGAGAAAAATTGCTAAGACCCCCACGAGCTGTGTGGAAGTTCAGCACCTTGCACTGAAGGGTGGGTGGAGCACAGGGACAGGCAACGCAGTGTGTATCTTCAGCAATGCCCCGGTCAGCGGTGCCACCGACAAGCTCATAAAAGACAACTCGACCCCCCAAATCGCCACACTCAGTCCTATTTAAACAGAAGCATTTCAGCAGGTACGTCCCTTCGGAGCACCGTATTTTGTGGTTGGAGGTAAAAACGCGGTAAAAATTTTTTTTGGAAGATAAGTGCCAGGATGTTGCGACAAAAAATTAAAAAAAAATTGCATTTCTCACCAGAATTTTCTGAGCGGCGACAGACGCCCACGCCAGTAATCCCTGAGAAGGTTCCGGTACACCATCCTGTCACTGAGTGTGCGTCATGCGCGTGTGCCCAGGTTATTCTTACCAGGGAAACTTTTCAGCCCCCACCCCAGCAATCCCCATAACGGTTCAACAGGAAGCTTCCATATTCCAGCGACTACAGGAAACCATTGCAGATCATCCCCAGAAACCCAGACTGGTGTTGGATTTTCAGCATGCAGCTACCACAGATTTAAGGACTAAATAAAAGAAATTTACCTTTTCACTCCATAAGCCATGTTCAGAAGATTGTCCAACCTAAAAATGATAGTTTAAGTCTCACGTTAAGATGGATCATTCCAAGCAGAAATCTATATCCATATTTACTGCTTTTAGGATAGTATAAACAAAACTGAAAAAGGTTTGAACGGCAGCAAAGATTTACTGCGCGATATGCTTCACTCAGAAACGGGAATATCGACGCTCAGGCTTGCCGAAGTGACCAGATTAAGTTGCGTCGCGAACACAGGAATACTATATATGGAAATGGGATTTACCGGAATCGCTGAGCCTGTTGTGCCAGGGGCCCGGGGTACCTCCGGCTGGGGGACTGGTACAGCTGTGAGAGCAGGGCCTGGCTTGTCTTCTGGCTTGGGTTGTTGGCGAACTTCACCGTTATGGGCTCGGTTGCCCCCGGCGGCTTCTGGCCATTCAGGCCCTTGATGGCTTCCTCTGCTTCCGCCCTCCGGTCGAAGCGGATGAATCCAACGCCTCTGGAAACGCCTGGCAGAGACAGCAGCGCAATGCGTGATCTGCTCAGTGACGCGTGCTAAAAACAGACCTCACGCTTCTCTCAGCCGTACGCCGAGATGCGCATTCGCTGAATGACCCACCTTGCAGCAATCCACACAAACGTCTCCCCTCCTGCCCTACCAACAAACTTCCAAGAATTCCAAGAACGCGAAGATCGTATTTGTGGTCTTGGCAAGAGCTGACTGGCTAACTTGGGGCGCAATGAATCATGGGATTGCTCTCATTTACTCAGGATGCAACCAATGTATCCATGATATCTGGGGTGGAGCAAGACCAACATCTGGGGTTCTTTGGCATCCTCCCTACTATTCTTCTTGAGTATTAAATGGTTTTCGGATACACAAGAGCACGAGTAGGGTCAAGTATGCATATTGAGAAATACACCAAGTTCTTCAGAAACAAACCCCTCCCCCTCAAACTCTTACCAGTAACTTGGTCCACCAGAATGCGGGAGGTGATGATGCGTCCATACTGGGAGAACAGCTGCTCTAGCTCTTTCTGAGTCATGGTTTTTGGTAGCCCGCTGACGTACAGATTTGCATCTCTGATGGAGGCTGAGCTCGGACGGGCGTAGGAAACCTGAAAAGCAATTAGCGCAGATGCTCAAGCACGAGAAACGCACACTTCCACGACCATGCGCTGTCTCTAATCGCCGGGAAAACCCCCCCCAAAATACCCCACTCATGGATCATGTAACTGTTCAAAGCACGGTTCAGCTTCGCCATGAATTAAATATATAACATTGCACTAAGGTACGATCCTATAGTTTCGATACCTATTGATTAGAGGTGAGCAGTGAAAAAGTTCAGCTAAAACGGTTCCTAAAATTACTTTCCAGCATACACATCATATCATCATCGCACTGTTGGTGAAGATATACAAGCTATTAGTTTATTTATACATTCCTTCTTGGACACAGCACTATAGGTGCCTGGCCATTAGTGACACGACCTGTTCTAGCTACACAACGCAGACGGATATATCATAGTGTCGCGGCGGTTTCACGCTGACCTTTTCAGCACCCCACGGACAGTATCCGTGATATTTAACTTGCTTTAATTAAACCGCCGAATGGGACAGCTACCCCCAGACCACATCATTACGGCAGAGAAAGCAGCAGAGGTAAAACCAGTAGGGCCACCAAACCATCAGTCTCTTCCTCACTGGGCTTCATGACTGTCCACTGGGAGGGAAAACAGCCCCCCACCCATGGTCCTTGGTAAAGAGAAAGAATCACTTTGCACAGGGGAAACATCTGGAATCTAAAACCTAAAACCAAAAGTCATTTAAAAACATGATCAAATTATGACTGGAATTAAAAGACTACTTTTCTGGAGTAGTGGCTCAGGCTACTGGAAGGTTGCTGGTTCAAATCCCATGAATTCCCAGAGTAATTTTATTCCGCTGGGCCCTTGAGCAAGGCCCTTAACCTGCAACTGCTTCGTCCTGGGTATGATGTTCACCTACATCCAGCCCTATAAGGAGGTCCTCCAACTTACTGGAAATATCTTAGGGGTTGGTGGCAGGATTGGCACTCCAGCCATCGGGAAAAAAAGTCACACTGGTCCATTTGGACTAGTGTGATGCTGAGGTATCACCCGCTGCACGGCTGCACTCAGGTTCTCATCCTTGAGGTGGTTTGTCATGTGATGGGTGCGGCAATGCGCTGTAATCAGTTCATGCTCCTTACCCCCCCCCCCACCTCTGTATGCCGCAGCCTGTTAAATGCTGAAAGATGACGACATTAAGCAATACCTTTAAAGGCTCCGTCTTATGACAGGGAGACAGGGAACAGAGCACAGTAGTTCCAGATGTAGCCTATAGGGGGTACCACTGAGAATACCTTTAGTTTCCACAAGTCTCACCTTAATCGTCTTGGTCTGAAGTCTCAAGCCATTTAATGTGTTAATGGCTTTTTCTGCATCCTTCGGGTCCATGTAATTCACGAATCCATAACCCAAGCTTTGTCCTGTGATGGGGGAAGAGAGAAAATGTCCTAAATGAAGGCCCATGCATTCCAAACCCACTCAATACAGAGAGGAACCAGGTCATCGTGTTATTGATTTCACCCAACACCAAATCACTTGCACTGCAGTACGCACTGTAGAAGCAGTCTTTGAAACCTGCACAGAAGGCGATACCTGCAAGGTTCAGCATGCTGGGGGGGGGGGGGTCTAATTTTGAACACTGCTTAACAAAGCAGAATGAGACTTTGTGTGTTAAGAGGATGCCACGTCTGCAAATGTGCAATGGCTTCCAGAAAACTAGTGAGGTCCCAAGGAGACCGTCAAGCATGTAAAAACAGATGTTCTGTGGTTTAAAGAATACAGACAGAAACCCAGAATACTGGAAACCGCACCTAAAAACTACACACATCACATAAAAAAAAAGGTTCAAACATTCCTATGGCACCAGGCCTTGGTAATAATCTTAATTGTTTCATTAAACTGGAGTCAGTGGACCACCGAAAATCATCTAAACACTCACAATCCAGAATAAAATCCTGCCTGTGTTTAAGCATATGTACATTTGGTAATAATGTAGCCCTTCAGATTAATGCATAACATAGTCACGAAAATGTACAAAACGCAAGACACAAACAACCCTCTTCGCAAAAAGGTTTGATCAACTGAATAATCACAGTCTGAAATAGCTAAAAGCATTTCCTGCAGAGTAAATGACACTCAGTGAGGGGTGGGCTGGATCACAGACCCCTGGGATGAAAGCCAGACCCTAACCCTCAGCTCCAGCAGCAATATAGAGTGGAACTGCTTTAAGGCGAGGCTGCCTTGTGACCACAATCCGGGAGCCGAACGCCAGTTTCGCCTTCCCGAATATGCCACTCCGGAAAAACCCCTGGCATTTGCAGGCTGTTTCCATATCTTATCGAGTTGTGTGTGTGTGTGTGTGTACGTATGGGGGGCACAAAATGTTCCCCAGCTTAAAAACGAGCGCCAGCACAAACTCAGGAGTTTTCTGCAAGGTAATTTATAACCAGAGGATGCTGAATGAACCTCCTCTAACGTCACCAGCATATTTTCTGAGGGAGAAAAGATGTTTTTTTTTTTTTTTAAGGCAGGGCCATAATGTTGACCCTCTGTATATAAATTATGGTTAGCCAATTATATGCTTTGCATCAGTGAGTGACAGGAGAGTGGCACTCCTTGGACCAATCAGCTTTCAGCTGAGACCATGGTCCCAGTGGCTCCACCACCCTGTACACACCCCTCGCCATTTCCAGCATGTGTAACACAGCTACCAGCATGCAGACGACACCAATACTCAGTAACTCCAGTCGTAACCCCGAGCTGATTTATAGGGTTAATTCTCTGCAATGAAGCCGCATAGCCTGGACACCTTCACGTGAAGTCATGTGCCTTTCCTGCTTACATAACTGCATCCAGTGGGACTCTTACTGAATCCCGGAGTGGGCAAAGTTTCAGTTCAGTTCCACTTTGACAGGGATCGAGGCAAGCGCGTTCCAGGCTGAGTCGAAGATCACGGCGGGAAGTCCATCCCCAAAACAGCGGACGTGCAAACGCACCAGAAATGGAGCCACAGAAGAGTGCCAGTCAGGTGTGACGGGCAGCTGAGAGCCTCGTCTGTGCCAGCTGGCTGCTCTCCCATGCCATCCCCATCAGCGGTTTAAAGTCACTCACCCTCCAGCACAGAAAAACAAGGCCAAGAACCAAAAAACATCGGATACACTCTCCCCCACCATACACACACGCTTCTGGGCAATACAGCGTGTACATAACTCCCAACAGCTGAACAAACCAATCCACATGCTTACACATGGATTACATCAGGCACAAACACACAAGCCATCATCTTCGCATGGACTCAAACTGGGAATACGCAGAACAGTTTGCAGAAGACTGACCCCAACAATTACGGGTAATCTGACATACTGTACCTTTCACATGCATGCAGTAAGACCAAACCTGACAACTGTACCCATTTAATGTGATGTTTAGTAGTTATCACATCATTCCGGAACATGAAACACTGGCAGTGACATCTGAACTGCAATTATAAGGCCGAACAGTAGGAGGGGCCAGAGAGTTCCAGGGCACCGTCATTCAGGCTCAGCTCAGGAGATCATGGGTTCTCAGAAGACACACTTCTGAGAATCAAAACCATGCCCTCTGCCATTTCATAAAGCGGAAAGATTTCACCAAAGCACCAAACCTCCGCACCAGGTACCACAAAGGAAACGTGCGGTTTTGCCAAATCCAGTCACATGATGGCTAAACCCCATTTTACAAGCTTTCAGATCTAACTTGCATCTCGGAACTTAGCAACATCTTTCATAGACACGTCAATCCATCAAAAATAAATATGAAAAAATAAGAGAAATGGCATTCGGATACATTACCTGTTATTTTGTCTCGTACTAACTTACAGGATTCGATTTCTCCAATGCTACCAAACAGGCTCTTCAGCTCCTCCTGGGTCATATTCTGAGGCAAATAGTTGACTATCAGGTTAGTTTTACTGTCATCCAAGTTTCCTGACTCTACAGGGGAGGAGCAGTTGTTTGACACTGTGGTTGGACCGTTGGTCGTGTTGTTACAAGTCTGGCCATTGGACAGCTGTGTTTCCATGGCAGCAATAACCTGCTAAAAAGACAAATAAAAAAAATAATAAAAAGAGGAGGGTGTCAATACTGAATATCCACCCACCCATCCAGCAATTATAGTTAAAAAAGGATGCTTTTCTATAATTACACAATTCACTGGCTTTCACAAGGTTAGTGTCAAGATTTCTGGAAGGTACAGGCAATGACCATGTACAGGCTTAAAACTGAGGTCGCATGTGGAGAGGCTGGGATGCATTTAGTGCGTTTCACGCGCATGTATTTCTCATAAAGTTACGGCAATGCATGCGTATTATTGATGGCTGAAGAAAGTGTCATACTGTTATAATGTAAATGATCCACCCCCCCACCATACATGCAGAAACACAGATTTCCACCTAAAGATTCCACATCAGTGATTTTAATATCTGGCACAATCAAAAGCGTACCTATATACTACAATGCTACACTTGGAGAGAGGTGGGCAGGCCAGGACTGAAATGCAGTGAGAGTGTGGAAGCTGCCTTGCAGCTTCTGCCAGGCCGTTCGGAGTATAGTGGCAGTGCCGAGCGGAAGCGTGTCTGTAGTATTAATACTCCACTGAATCCCTAGGCTTTCATGTTAAGGATGTGCAGGTTGTAGCCATCATTACAAAATGATTAGGGTACTGATTAGTTCAATTAAGTGTCAGCCTTTACTTCCCTGTTAAATGTGTCACTTTACCATAAAAAGAAAAAAAAAGGAAAATTATATATATGCACATTATATAAAATATTCACATGCTGACACACTGCCGAGTACCAGGGCAATGAAAATTTGGTCATATTTTCTGTCGGAAATTCAATTATTTACCGTAACGTTAATGTCATACCGCATTTTTGTACAACAAATTATATGCGATGTCTGATGATTTTTATTAAATCGTTGAAAACAGAACAATTCGTCTTCTGTACACAATAGCAAGCCCGATACGTACTGTTAAATGCTTCCATTTTTCCTCGCTGATTCATTACAATTGTGCAGAAACCTGGGAATCTGTAGAGTTAAGATTATATCCAAGCTATGGCTGAATGACACCCTCTGAAACCGAGTATAAGGGAGACCTGGGGGACCACACGGAAATCAGAATGGCGATGATGTGGTTTAGTTTACACCTTATGGAGCACCTAATGTGACCTTCCACCTCACAGCATCCGCCTTTTTCAAACTGGATCCATAGTCACTTGTCCGTGCCCAAACCACGGTATGCGTTAAATACCAAAGAAGAAAACATATCTGGCAGCTCTTTAAGCAATTGGGAATTTTGGGAAGAGGAAGTTGACGAGCTCAGAAATCAGGGATGTACAGGAAGGTGAGGCCCAGTGCGTTCAGACACTATGCCTATAAAATAGGAAGGTCGGCGGTTCAAATCCCAGTATTGGCAGAGTCACTATTGGGCCCTTGAGCAAGGCCCTTGACCCCCAATGACTCCAGGGACTGGCTGACCCGGCTTCCAACTGGACGCCACTTCAGATAAAGGAGTCTGCTAAACTGAAAAATCGAGCATGCAGGCAACCGTGACTTCTGTTTGGGCAAGACGATCCCACCGAAGCTGGATTCGAATGAAGAAAGGCATCCTTCTTTAACTACGGTAGCTAGACCACATGACAAAAACACTGATTCCTCAATTGGCAGAGGCAACATTCACAGTTAGACCAGAGCGATGAACTCTAAGTGCTGAAGGAATCGTGCAGGCGCCTGTATCGCGCGTCTGACGTGGCCCAGACAGAGGACTGTGCATTTACATCCAAAAAGGGGGGGTGGGGTGGGGTGGAATAGAAGAAATCCCACAGACCCCAGTCCACGGCTCAGCTGCCCACGAACCACTTCTAAGCAGAGAGGCCACATCGCACAGTCTGACTGCCATGTTAGTTGACGTCTGCAATATGGACACAGAAAAAGTACCGCATGTTAGATTGACAAGAAACACACAGTCAGCATTTACTAAGTCCCTGTGCACAGGTCACCCATGCAAACCAGTCACTCTAGGGCAAGAGGCTTGATAGGGGTGTATGTTAGTGCCCCCTATGGGCCAAAGGGTCCAATGGCAACCCAGCACTTAATTGTATAAAATTAATAATGTGAGCATTAGAAGAATAAGGTCACCCGGCTTTTGTGGAATGCATCCCCCACCCTCACAGAAACTAATTCTTACCAGCAACGCCCAAGTGATTTAAAATCTTCTTTTGAAGCGAAAAAACAAACAGTGTTTGGGCTGGGAAAATAAAAAGCAGGCAGGCAGGTGATTATAAGGCAAGACGAGACTCGCCTGAATGAAACGGCAAGCCGCTGAAGATAGTTAATTCACACGAATAGATTGCATGATCAGACCGCTTTAAGATGGGATAAAATTAACCTTATCAAAAAAAGCACAGTAGCTATCGACTCAAAATACCACAGCATGCACACACCATGTAAAAGTATCACGCCACACTTGTTTCCTGTTCTAGCGAGCAGACACTTCAGAATAAATGTGTAATTTCTGTCCTGTGAGGGTCGGCTGGGATGTCGTCCAATGCGCCGTGCTACCCCTCGCACTCTGGTATTATAAAGCATATGTACGAGATCTTTACCAGAACATTAAATTCAGCCAAAGCTGGTACTGACATCTCAGAGGTAACCTGATACCCACATAGTATGACTATGTAAACTGGGTTCCTTCCCAACCTAACCTTTGGGTATGGAGAGAACAGCTGAATGGTGAAGCAAACATCTACGCACCATGAGTCAGAAGAAAATCGCTGGCTAAAAAGGCATTAGACCTAAGAACCAACTTGGAAACCAACTTCGAACAATTGAATAAGAGCCGGGAGCTGGATAACATGCCCTTTCACACACTGAGCATGTGCAGGGCAGCCCAACCGACAGATCGACTGCACGCTCTACGCAAGTAGGGACCTATCCATCCATCTATCCATTATCTTCCGCTGTATCCGGGGTCGGGTCGCGGGGGGCAGCAGTCTCAGCAGGGAGGCCCAGGCCTCCCTCTCCCCGGCCACTTCGTCCAGCTCCTCTGGGGGGATCCCGAGGCGTTCCCAGGCCAGCCGAGAGACATAGTCTCTCCAGCGTGTCCTGGGTCTTCCCCGGGGCCTCCTCCCAGTAGGGACCTACTGCATCGTTAATGCTGCTTTGGACAGACTTGTGACCATTTTAAACTGAACTGACACAGTCAACGTTTAGGCTCTGCGCAGTGTACCTACGACCTGCATTACATAATGGGATTATTTTTGAACACCGTTAGCATTCGACATGCCTGCCCTCTTTTGGGACTGTACAACAGAACAGGTACCCAGATAGACACTAAAATGCACAGAGCGACACCAGAGTACGACTACTGTGTTTCAAATCGGGCGATTTGGACCAGTACAAAAGCCACGCTCAGTCATTACATAACATTAACACAAACTGGCAAAGCCTGATCGGCACACACTGCAGTAAATGGTGCCGAAATGGAACTTCTGCAACCAAGAAATATTCATGGCAAAAAAAACAAACCCTGCCAGTTACAAAATGTTAATTCACGTTAAATCCTATTTAACAAAGATGCCAAACCAGGTAGTAACTTTTTTCCCCCAACGGCACCAAGTGCATCTTGGGCAAAGCGTTGCATAAGCCTTCTGAAGTCATCACAGATGTGAGATCCTGTGTAAAATTAGATCTTCAGCCTGAGCTTCTCTGAGATTGTTCTTTGTCCATTTTCCTCCAGTTCTCATCCATGAAGTTTTGAGAAGAACCAAACTCAGGCTACAAAGGCCAGACTAAGTCTAAGACTGCATCTGACTCAATGCCCGTTCCTGAAATGGAAATGGGTAACCACCATGCAGAAAATTAACATGGTGTCAAACGATGAAAAGAATTTTCACGCCGGGCTCACATCTTACTAATTAACGGGATAAGCGTCTATCCCAAGAAAAAGGGATTTAAACAAACAAAATAGCATAAAACATCCAAAGGGGTCACTCAACAAAGGTTCATTTCAGTCAGTGCTTCACACACATACGCCCTACAGCTAACATATGGTTGCTGTCCGACAAAAACAATGTACGTCTAATTTTTAACCGTTGTGACTTACTATAGATGGAATGCGACCAATCAATCTACTGATCAATCACAAGACGGTTTTATGAAATCATCTATTTAGTATTTGTGTGTTACACTGGTTATTCATATTGCAGTTTGTATGATTACTTTATCGCTTAACATTTGTAGCTAGTTAGCTAACATCATTAATTGTGCGAGTTGAGTTTGCACCTTGTTGACAGTCAACAATCCATGAAAGTTCTTTTACAGTAAAACATTAAACCATTCACTGCCTGCTGGGTAAAGATAGATCTATATATGCCAAGGGCGCCTCAATACATTGTTTTAGATTTATTTTGTAAAGTAGTTCGAGAAAATGTGTTTCACGCTCATGAAATCAATTTCCAAAGATGCGCGTTTTCCCCCCATCGGACAGTGACGGTGTAGATAAATGTGGAAACTGCCACTTTCTTTAAAGAAAAGGCTTTCCCCCACTTTCCCCCCTTTCATTAAACCACAAGTCCGGCACTGCAGACAGGCCTGCCCTGCGTCATTAATGGAAATATCCACGCTGCTTAGTAGGCAGCTTGACAGGTTAGGGGTGTAGAGCCACACATGAAAACTACACAACACTTCTGAAGAAGCAAATAGATGGTTCTCAGTTGATCAGGTCACCACACACTGTTAGTTCCATGTCGTATTGATGCAGAAGGCTTCAGGACAGGGGTGGGCAATCATCCCAAAAGTAAACAGTGGAGTATAAATGAAGAACTAGGCCTGAATGAATTATTACCTGAGTAAATCAAGTTAAAGTGTTTTTACATCAATGATCAAGAAAAGCCCCGCCCTCCCGGTGCACGTCCAAGGCACCCGTAATGGTCAAAATCGGATATATTTAATCATGGTCCCAGTACAATCGGATTGCCCGATGCAGATGTTCCTTTTTATTTCCCACAGATGAAAGACATGCCTGTTAAAACTATTACAGGCTGATTAAAACGCTAAAGATGGCTGAAGACCAGCTGGGACCACTGTGGACTAGAGTCTGCATCATCACCAGCAGGAAGAGTATTAAAAAGGGCATGAATAGTTAGACGGAATTTCACAAGTGGAGTGAAGGTGACATGGGGGGGACAAAAAAAAAAAACACACAACACACTCCCCCAGATGAATACCGGATCAGTACCGGACCAATTAGATCGACAAGCAGCCAGCTGGAGAGGAGCCCAAGGGCCACACTGCTCAAATATAGGGGTGCAGTGGGCTTTGCTCTCTCACAAACGGGGCCCCACGGATTAGGGCTGGCCATCAGAGGCAAAGATGAGAGATCGAACAACAATAAAAAGCAGACCGGACCCAAAGCACAAATCGCTTTGTTCAGACGATTCCACTCGCGTTCAATGGAAACGGCACCACTGATGTCTCGAACAGAAGAGCTACCCCTCGGGTTGTTTAATTTGTGATGCGACTCCAAAGATAGACACCCCTGCAAGGCGAAAAATGAGATTCGTTTTGCGGTTTACGGGCGGGGGAGAGGCGCCACAGAACCGCACACATCCTAACCGACGTTCACCCAGGACTCGAGGTGCAGTCGGCCCTTTAAATATCCCAAAATATCCAAGAAATGAATTCTCAGATTTGTGTCTATAAGAACTAAAATAAAACCCCGCAAGATGGGCTCTCATTTCAGGGATCCGAGAGCCAAAGGAGACCACAGTACCTCTGCAAACACGGCCTACTTTCAATTCAAAAAACAAATGAACTGCTGTGCAGTGGCCTACTTCCACACCGCTATGAGGCACTAATTCTTATTAGGAGATAAACACTGGAAAGAGAGCTTGGCGACCCCAACAAGTTGCTCAGCCTGCTAAGCGGCGTGGGCATCTGCGGTCGGCAGCCCCCCCTTTTGTTGGCATTTCTGTGTCACTACCTCCCTGGAGCAACGAAAAAAAAAAAAAGGTGGGAGGTAGGGGTCTTCTAGCAGGTCTTTTTATCTGCTGAAGCCGTCTACCTTCTCCGTTTCACTTGAACGGGCAGATCCCTGGCTGAAGCCTCTCAGCCGTCCACTCGCGGTTCAGCTCCGTGCCGCAGAGCGAATCCTCCGCAGGGGCGGCGCCGCTGTCGAGGAAGGCAACCGATTTGAAGGGACATCCGAGCCCCTGGGTGCCCCACCTGCCAACCTCGTGGGCCCCACCTGGCAACCCCACCGCCCAAGACCGCTTCACGGAGATGGGGACTTTCACCGACAGTCTGGGTAGGTCGAGAACCACCAGATTCAGCTTATCTGGAATGGACCGCGGTGTTTTAGAGCAACAGGACATGGCAGAGGTGCCGTGAAATAAAAGAATCAGTGAAATTACACTGGCCATTAGAGCGAGGGCTTAAGGAAGTCTGCACCACAGGCAGGAACACACCCAGGTAGCACCACATAAATAATTCAGAGGGACTAAAACCTATTCCAAACTGAAGACACCATATAAGGTCTGGAGGAATTTAACAGCCAGCGCACTCGAGGCTCCGCCCTAGACAGCAAGGACACCGGGAGCAGGTTCCACAAAGTTTACTAGGCCCAAGGTTGAGTAGCAAAAAATAATTATACCACCTTTACTAGTACAAACAAGTACGTACAAATTTGTACATATAAAAAGTACATAAAGCAACTCAAAGACCCCCAATTTGTTTGGATTTGTGAAAACCTTGGTCTACTATTAGATACAGATAAAAGCAGAAATTGAGGTCAGAGCACAGGGTCAGCCATTTATTAGGGCCCCGGAGTAGTTTTCAGGGATGAGTCATTCAGTTAACGAAAAAAATGCATTTGTTATTGATTATAAATGCAGGGAAATATTGTTTGTGAGAGTATATATGTACAGAAAGAAGTCAAAGTCCCAGATTGAACAGCGTGAAATTATGTCCTGGGAGAAGCACTCATTCTGAAAGAGGAGGACTGAAATAGAGAAAACATGAAACTATACAAGATGCAGTGCTGGCCCACCTTCTTCAGACTACATCACGCCGAGATCTGGAGAAGACCCCCCGACAGCAGGGGAACGCGTTCTTCCAGACCTGCGATACTGCCCACATAGATCCTCATCGATATCCTGCCTGAGGGGACCGAGTCACGTCTCACGCATCTCCACAGGAAAAGTTCCTTCACATCTGGGAGCGAAAGGGGACAAAAGCAGGCTCCACCAAAAAGGGCGCCTCTACCGCAGCAAACACGGGGGCTTACGGTCCTCACGTGAACCTACGTCGTTCCACTCCTCCTCCCCTCACACTGTAGAGCCCCGCATGCCGTGGTGCCATTTGGTCCACGGTTCTCCGAGACAACACAAGACAACAGCAGCGCATCAATTCGGCTCATGTAATGCGCGTTAGGCTGCCATTTGCCTTTGTTGAGTTCTAGGCACTTCCAGGAACCTGTCCAAATGTGTTCTGGATGGTGACAGATTTTTGAAAAAGCGTTTCGAACAGCCACATTTTTATGAATTCGTGCAGCACACGTACGCGCTCTTAAGACTATTTGTCTTGCACAAACGCAGTGCACTATGTGCCTTGTCTCGCACATGTGTGTGTGTTTATATCATGATTTGGTCCCTAGCTGCTATCGTGCATTAGCATCACCCCAACCTCAGTTTCTCCTATGACTTTCTGCACTTCCCCTTTCCACAGACTGTTGCCACACATTAACGTATCATCTTGGCTCGTCGAGCTCATCTGAGAACCTCATAGGACAACGGTGACATGGCTGTAGGAAAGCATTAAGACGATGGGCACACTGGTGAACGGCCCGTTAAAACCCCATGCGTTTTCAGGAATTTCTCAAGCTTGGCAGGAAATGGAAATGTACTGAGCACGGAAATGTACTGACCATGAGTTGCATTTAAGTGACCGGTTATACCGCATTGCAGGTCCCATTAAGCCAGGCCTCGAGCACTGGAACCAGCTGATTAACCAAAATTCTCTGCATGCAGGAGGGAAACGAAGGTTTACAAGCAGAAGCGCGGCTTGCTCGGGCCCACAGCCGAGAGCTACTCATTTACGCGATCCCACGTGCAGAGCGCGCACTAGCTCCCATCCTTAACGGTTAGGGATAGTCCATAAAGAGACATCGTCGTGCTAGAAGCGCTGCTGCGATTTCGCCATATTAAAGGGCACCTGTCTGAACCTCCCCAGTCTCCGGTGACAGGTGGAATAAGGCAATTTAAAAAGTTCACGTTTAGAGAAAACGGCGCACGGCCCAGTTCCGGCAGCCAATCAGAGGCCGGAGACGCTCTCGGCGACACGTCGCCCCCCCCGTGAGGATCCCACACCGTCACGGACATGAGGCTAAAGAGAACGGCGGCTGCATAATTCACAGCCTCTCGGAGCAGCACGGGCCCCGCCGCTCTGTCAGCGCCTCTCCTTCAGGGGAGATATTTCCATCCAGACAGATGGCGAAAGCCGGTGTGGAAGACACTGACGAGTCGCTGAGTTTAACGCTAGAAATCGCTGCCCAGTTATGCATCCGGGAAAAAATTAAAAAAAAAAAAAAACACGGACAACTGCTAACAATCTGCGCATTCTTCAACGAACATATTGTCACAAAACAAACACGCGCACGCCATTTCCCCGTCTTGCTCCCACTGCACCAGCACAGTAAATACAAAAGACTTGTCAGCTGCCTTAAAGAGCTCTACACATACGCATCGGAACCTCGGGCCCAGAATGAACCCAATCCGCACCCCGAGACGGTTCCTATGCCCCCAATGACAGAAGCCAGACTTTTACAGGCACTGTGATAAACATATCAAGCCAAAGGAGTGACAATTTACAGTCATAAAGGTCTGCCTGGGATGAGTTTGATGTGGAAAATCATTAAGGTCCCCCCCCCAAATGGTTAAAAGGATGGCAAAAACAAACACTAAAGCATGTCCAACAGGCAAAGTCCCACAACATGGACCAGGTACCCTCCCTGCTAAATGTTACTGATAAAACCCCTCAGCACACCTACCCCTGAGTTGCATACCAGAACAATTTCACACACCTAGTGTTTACACTGGGCTTATCTACACCTGATGTTTTTTTTTCCTGAATCAACAGCCCACACATGCAGACATGTAGAGACCGTACACCTGTAATGATGACATTTAGATCCTCCTTAACCTACACAACTGCAAATCCATCGGTTACCGCATCTCAATCCTCAGCAGTTTTAAGTAAAAGCTAATTAAACGCTACCTGGGTTGATATGATGTTGCGTCGTGGTGCTAACGCCCGTTAAAGACATTTAAGCGCTTCCGAGTGATGCTTAGCGGGGAGAAGGCCAATTACATTAACTGCAGCGATGGTTCAGAGACGCCCGTTTCTCCAAGGGCTTTAGTACTTGCAGAGTTTCCCAGAGAACGTTGGAAGAGTTTGGTGCTAAGGGCCTTAGCTTCAAAGGGCTGTGAGTGACGAGGGCTCCACTAGCTTTACACTTTACAGCACCGAATGCCACAGATGTGGCACATATTTACGACAGTAAAAACAAACATTAACAGTCACGGTTTGAGTTAACGTCCCTATTCCCCATATGACCAATTAGAGTTTAGGGCTCCCCCCTCCCCTGCTTTTGAGGATAAAAAAAAAAAAGTGTCACAGTGTCCTATTGAACATTATCTTGACGAATGCCTTGAACACATCTTCAAATTATGGATTGTTCTTCAACACAGGGCGAGAAATAGCATTATGCTACAGGCCTGACGCATTATGGAAATACTTAAACGGGCACTGAAAGCACAGGTAGCCAAAGAGACCAGGAGGATATGGTTATAATGTTTATCACTGCCTCCAAATTCAGTCAGAATATTTATTTAAATAAAATCAGTACTGCGACTACTCCTTTGGTAGCAGCACCGAAAAGGCCGCGGGCTACAGACAATGGTCCTAATGAACGCCCGTCACACGCTTCCCGGACACCGAACAGGCGTCAGCGGTCAATTGCCTGGATCAGAACCAGTCAGACGCCAGGAAACGTGAGGAACAACCTTAAATAACAGCAGGTTCTCCAGTTACACAGCAAGGAAATTCTCTCAAGCCTCTTAGTACCACATATTTTGAAAAAAAAAAAAATCATATTTATACATAATTACCGTCCCCTGCAAAATAAAAGGCCTACCATTTTTGGGCATTTTTATCATAAATTGCTCAAGGTAAATTGTTAAAGACAATCACGACACATTCCGTATACATTTTTGATCTGGATACGCAGATTGCAAAAGGGGATCCGTTTTTCACTTCCCACCGCCTTTATATGCACAGGTCTAAGGGAGGTGAAGGTTCAATACAGCCTAAAAAAAATAACGTTGACAGGCAAACTGATATAACGAGCTGCAGAATCGGCGTCATTGTGTTTTAATTTCCTCTCTAACTGTTTAACAACAAAGCAACACGGTGTCGACCGATTAAAAGCCCTTGAGGCAATGTTTCACTTACAAGAGGCCGTGTTAAGGCAAACTTTACCGCCCATTTAAAACGACACACTGACGGGTTAGAAATATTCACTTAGGCCGCTGCTTAATTTTTTTTATCATTATTATTTCAGATGAACCCTAAACCTCCCACGCCACAGATACAGGTGCCGGTAATTTATAAGCACAGATGAACCCTTCATTGCGGTTACTTAACCAGTACAAGTAATTTAATAAGCCCAGGTTACTACAACTTATTAAAGAAAAGCACCTGACTGCCAACTTGCCTATATCACCTAGTCCTGCTAATGCTCCACATTTGCACGGAGCATTAAAAAGCGACGATACTCAAACAGCCTGTATCGTAATAATACCTATATTATTTTAAATCACGCATATTTCTAATACGTGCCCTCCTCCATCGGGAATCACGGCGCTTGCATGGCCGGCTCCCCGCAGTCCTGCATGAATAAGCAGGCATTAACTTTGCAGGACTAGTAGGCAAAAAAAACGGTCGTTAAACCAGCAGTAAAAAAAATACAAACAGACAGTATGCCGCCTCGCCACCCATCCTGCATGGAAACCCTTAGTTACGGTGCAGTAGCTACACATCGCTTTCACCATGTGCATTTATACACGCAAACTTCCCCGTTAGTTAATGGCCCCGGGGCGTTTATATTTTACGTACCTTCGCTCCTACGGTAAGTTACTCAGTAATACCTGTAAGGGAGCCGCAGGGCCCCTTCATCGCAGACTTACGAAGGTGGAAGGAAGGAGCAGGCGGCGGGAAATCGGCGCACCGATCGTACATTACTAATGACTAATTAAGACAATCGGGCTTCAATATAGCAATCAAGCTCAGAGTATCTATGCTGGGTGCGGGAGATATACCAGGGGCAAATTGAGGGGGGTCTGTGCTACGGATTAACTTGCAACGAGGAATAAATATGGCCAAGTGCCTGACCGCTGTCCGTATAATCACCAGGCAGACATTAATGCAAGAGTTTAATCAGCAAGAGGCTGGGAAACGTGGTTCGGAGTCTCGATCAGCACCTATACGGCAGCAAACGTGGGGATTGGAAGCAGGGCCATACGCATTGCGCTACATATAGGGTGATTTATTTATTTATTTATTTTAAGTGTCCTGAATGATTAAGACGCTAAACGTGGTTCTGATGTTTGTCTCATCAGAAAACGCAGCGCGGAAACAATGCTGAGGATAAATCCTTAACGCCACTTCTCCGGTCACCTCACATGTGCAGGTATCGCTATCATCAGCCACTGGAATCACTACATTAACTGTGACTGATGCTACGGCGTGTTCACCGGGACATCGCTGTCCATCCTGCGCGCACCGCCTTCAGATCGGCTCGCCCGTGACAGGTCCGGCCAGGTGGAGTTAGGAGTCGGCTCCGTGCACTCTTGTATCTCTCCAAAAAATGAAATGCATGAAGGAAAAAACGCAGATTCTTCGTAATATATATTATATCTGTAGCAAGAAGCCCTGCGATCTTCAGGGTAAGGGACGCGCGCACGTACCACTGATACAAGGTAACCTTATGCATGATGGAGTAACCGACGCATATGCGTCCTGCATGCAGCTTTACTCCTGCATCCCAACTTCAATCAAGTGACATTTAAACACCCGCAGAAATAAAATACCACGAACTGCAGAATAAAACACTGGCTGCAATATTAGTTACGATCCTGTCGTCAAGTAAACATATCGCTGCAATTTAGACGTAGATGGCAACGAACAAGTAAACCAATGACCCACGGCCACCTAAATGTCAGCATCACAAATTTCTTTAAGAAGAAACTTTAAAAACGCCTTACCGTCTCTAATGAAAGTTAAGGATGTCCTTAGTGTTAGCCAAATATAGCACTCTTTCAACAGATACACAATCAAATAATAAACAGCATAAAAAAAGCAAAATTACTTAGATAAAAATTCGAACACAAATCAACACGATTCATTAAATAAAATATTTATTAAAAATAAAAACAAATGGGACACACGTACATATAAATTAACAACACATAACAAAACCGAATAAATAAAAGGACTGAAAATGTAAAAGAAGCGACTTCTGCCTCTATAGGTTCGCTACCAAAACAAGCGACATCACTGACTGAAAGAAAGCAAAGTAAGAAGGAGGGTGTCTTTAAAGGGAAGGTGGTCCCGTCCGTGTATATATATAGAGCCGTATCACAGCAGCGCTATACCTCTCCGCCCTATGTTGCGCAGCAGCCCTTCAATATACATTACAGCGCAAGTACGCGGAAGTATACCCTAGTAATAGTACTTTCTAGCGCTTTGCATTGGACGCTTTCACCCAATTGGCTGTAATCCGTCTCCTTGGCACGCCCACTTCGGCAACGTCGGCACGCTATTGGTCCATTTTTGTTACTCGCGGACGCCTTTGAGTACTCCACTCAAAATTGTCAAACGCAACTATTAAAAGCAGGGAAAGCGTGCTATTTTCGGCGCATCAAAATTCTTAATCGCGTACCGGTGGTGTCTTTGTATTACCAGGAGTATAAGAAAACGTAATTTTTGTATGCTTTTTTTTTATTGTAATACGGAGGCTGGTTTAATTCCAATGATTTGGAACAAAATTAAAACAAGCTATTGGAACAGACATGGATTTTTTCCTAAACTTTCAATTAACAACTATTATTTTACTTATCACACAACATGCAAAAAATAACTGATTTCTGTCTTTCACTCATGGATGTCGTCGGTAGCAGCGTGCGGTTAAGTAGATTTCTCATTATTTTGCTAATACTGATTGAAATAATAATAATTAATAATGGGTTCCTAGTTCAGTGGCGCATGAAACATACCCAAACGATGAAATAACGATGACAGTGTGTAACAAGTATTTATTCAATGTAGTTTTAAATATCTGCATACCTGTTTCTTTTTCTTCAAAAATAAAAGCATGGAAAAGTATTTGCACAAGTATAACTAAATTATTTATCGCATTCAAGTTATGTAATTATAAAGTTGCATCGCGTCATATATTGTTTATAATACTGTCTGGGGCCAAATGTCCACACCATTTAAGAAGTTTGCACTGTATGCTTCTAACTGTATTCAGCACAATATATA
>JAODJX010000053.1:2565686-2576797 GCA_026776945.1 Isichthys henryi
ACCGGAGAGTTCGTCCAGAGTTTGCATGGGAGCCCGGGGGCTAAGGTAGTACTTGGCTGCACACCTCAAGGCGCCTTGCCTCCCGCCCGACCCCCACGCGCAACACACCCCACCCCCACCGCACCACCACACGACGCCAACCGCACCCACAGCCCGGCCCGCCCCCTTGCCTCTTTCACTACAGCCCACACCAACGGTCGCGCCCCGAGACCCCACCCCCCCGTCACCCACCCGTCACCCACTCAAGTACCACACTCCATTCACTCTCCACTGAGTCAAAGTTGCTTTTTACTATATGGTTTAATTTGGATGTTATGAGATAGGAAACTTACAGATTACTCTTTCTTCCCATTAATTTAATGTCGTTTATTGATTTATACTGTTTACCATAATAATACTTTACTGTACACCATTGTATATTCTACTACAGCTGAAGATAATGGAATTAAACACATATAAGTTATCCAGCGTATAATGAAAAGCGGATGTGGGCTCATATACTTTGCATTCAATAAATTTGTCAAGTTGACATAACCCCGGCATTAGCAAACCCCTGTTTGTGTTTTCTTTACGACTGCTTTACAAGTTGTTTTCAGTCGTTGTTTGTTTTCTGAGAGCTGAATTCATGTTTGGTTGGACTCAATTCGCTTATTGACTTGGCCTGACAAGATGTTTTTTTTTTCTTCCTCAGACTGTGAACTACCCAGCATGTTGGCAGTTTGTTCTGTGTAGGCAAAATATTTCCGTGTGCTACGGAAGAGGCACCTAGCTGCAGCCATTATCGATGAACTTCTTTAATAAATATGAGTTAACTTGTTTGGGGGAGGTGTGTACCCCAGCAGCGTACAGCATCTCTGAATGTCAATTTCCTTTTCCTCTACACCCTTTCATCTTCTCATTCCTCCTGTAAATGTCGATATCACTGCCAAACTCTCCTGGCTCAATCCCATTGCCACCAGCCTGTTTTAAATGGGCATTTCTGTGTTTGGTGATGATAAGCAGTTTTTACTCCGCAATCATAATTTTGCCGCCAAAATTCAGTTTGGTTTCCTTCCTTCTATTGGCTACTAGGTTGCTGTCGGTTGTTAAGTGCGCCAGTGATCTACGACTGTTTCGTTGCGCCAAATTTCGATGACACTTCTTCTGACTGCAAATGTTCAGCATCCAAATCGCACGCATACTTTCCCCCCTCTGTATGTTTATACCCCTTGTCTGTAATAGCCAGAAGCAGGGGTAAGAACGAGTACCACACACCTACAGCTTGTGCCATTGTCTGGAATAAGCTCCACCAAAATAGCTGTGGAGAGCACAGGAAGTCTTTATAAAATGGAGAAATCTGCATGCATTATAATGAAGGGGGGAAGTGATTCGTGGTCATTGTTGACGTACCGTATCACACTGTGCGCGACAAAGAAATGTGTCCTCTGCATTTAGCCCATATGTCACAGCAGGGGGCAGCTAATTCAGTGCCCAGAGAGCAGTTTCTCGCTCAGGGATTCAAACCAGCGATCTCTTAATTGCAAATGCACATCCCCGACCATAAGGCCACCACATATAGCCTTTCCATCCTTTTCCATAACTGCTGCCTGATTTTTTTCAGGAGTATGAATAAATATGTCAAAACTCTAAGACTGTTTAACGAAAGTTATCCCTGTTTTTTAATGTTGCTATTAGATGCTTTTAAAAAATACTATAATTAAAAAGGTTTATTTACCACACAGGATAAAACTGAAAATGACGAAGAAGTAAATTAAAAGAAGTAATTCTGCATCTAGGGCTGGGTAGTTAAGGGCACTTGAAATCAGTGCATGCTGAGATTTTTGGGCCTCTCATCCAATGTGAACTGTTGGACCAGACGTCTGTCAATCACTGGATCCTAGATAAACACGATCAAGCAGGAAAAAGACGCAGGATGCGATCCTGTGGATGACCAGTAAACGACGGGGCTGTGGGGAGATGAGCTCTGCCATTAGTGTGATGGTTACTCACTGTTACTCTGCTTTACAATTCTACATTCTAAACGCATTACTTCTGTGTATGTGTTTACATGCTTTCAAATTAATTTCAGCGTGTCTGTTTTTTAATGCTTAAATAGGAATTGCCTAAAATCTAATGTTAGATTTTAAATTTCACCGAAACACATTTCATATCCATAAGGAGACTGAGTGGAAAATGCAGACACTCCCCGGGTTACAATGGTTCGTGTTATGGTATTTTGACTTTCCGACAGATAAATATTTTTCACTTTCAGTACATTATTCAATAAATCACATAGCTATTCGTCATTTTATTATAAAATAGGCTTTGTGTTAATGATTTTGCCCAGCTAAAGGCAAAGTAAATGTTCTGAGCATGGTTAAGGAAGGTTAGGCTAGGCTATGGTGTTTGTTAGGTAAGATGTACTGTATTAAAATGCTTTTTCGCCTTACGATAGGTTTATCGGAATGTAAATCATTAATCCTGTTAAACTAACATAGTATTTAAAAAAAAAAAAAAATCACTCAAAAAAGATAAAAGTAATTGAAAAAAATATATGCACAGTTTTCTAAAAGTGGTTAGGATGTCCAGTTAGCAAAGAACTGGGCAAAAATAACCCAGTCCGCTTCCAGTCAGACAAGACAAACAAGACAAATATCAATTATCCATGTCATGGACTATTGGTCCTGTCCTCAGGTACAGAGTAAGAGTTGTTGGCAATATCATTATATTCCTTTGCAGTCGCCTTGCTTAAATGGCCTCATTAAACAATGGCAGTATAGCAAAAGCACTTCTGAAAAAGTCAGGGAGCAGGTGCAAGGATGTCAAGGATCGATTTAGTTGTCTGCAGGTGAAATAAAGAATCAGAATTGCTTCCACCCTCTTTGGAAAGTCCCCATAGCACTAGAAGATTAGAAAAAAGAATCTTTTGACAACAATGAAAGGCATCAATAGCCTCTGCTGTTCCTATTGCCCTTTGTCTGATTTTTTTCTGCCATTTCAAGTGGCAAAACAGTTTTTTTTTCTTTTCTGTCAAAAAGAATGAATGTAGTGAGAGCTCTGTAGTCAAAACTCTGCTGGCTTGTATTTGTTTTACCAAAGCATCTAAAAAAGAATTGCCCTTTTTCTTGATTATTTAATAGAAGCTATTGCTTGCAATTTGGCCTAAAGATTTAACCGTAAAACATCCCTCGTTCCGTCTCTCGGGTTGTGACGGGCTTAACGGAAAGCGTATCTGCTTCTGAGCCACGTTTCGGAAAGCAAATCGCACAAAAATCAATAACGATTTAAGAGGAATAATCTGAAGGCATCGATCTTTTGAGTCCATCAATACTGGTCAATGCAATTAATCAAAGACAAAAATATGGGGAAATTGTCAATTAATCTTCACGCTTCTCAAATAGCCATTACTGAAGGACGTTACAGTTTTTGTCAAGCTGCTGTTACTTCACATGATCCTACAAATGAGTAAGGACCATAAACATGATAAAAAATAAAAAAAATATCAACAACCACAAAAACAGCTAAGACATGCTTCTTGCCTTTTGTTGTTCTGTATTGTACCTCTGAAGCAGAGTTTGATATTAGAGCAACTGTATGCTGAAATGGGTTCATATATTTATTTAATTTAACGGTAAAATTTGTGGTGCTCCAGTTTAATTTAGTTGGATGCAATCTAAATCATTTCCAATGGTCACATTGTTTGAAACCGAAATCTCAGAAAAATATTCTCTTTTACACTGAATTTGTACCTACATTGTGCATATTGACAAAAGGACATCCCTACTAATAGATGTCACCTCACAGCATGCAAACCCTTGATAACAGATCAGGCCACGTGACCATTCTTGCTCCATTTTGGCAAACTGCAGTCCTACGTGCAGCTTTCAGTTTAGATGCGCAGTCGTTTGCACCTCCTACTCCATCACGAGCCCCTGCTTCTAATCTGCACCTTCCTGAAAGTGCCGGTATCTCATCATTCACATACAGACTGCATGGGTCTCACATGTTATATAATATATAAGGCACAGGATGTGAATCTCAGACATAACAAGCAAGAGTGTGCTAGGTGCTCGGTTTTTCTCAATCTAATTTAGCCTTTCAGCATCACTCGGTTAAAAGTCGAGAAACAAAATCTGTACCGATACATGTTTTTTTTAGGCTTCCAGTAGCTCGAAAAATACAACGGTTAAAACAATAATAAACACGGTAATAGAATAAAAGACAAGGAGTGCAGATGTAGAGGGTGACTGAAGCTGTGCGGGTCAAAGTCGAGGGTAATAGTAGCTGCATAAAAATATATAATTGTAAAAAAACATTAGAAAAATATATGAAATATGTAATCTGTATACAATAACATAAAACAGTATATAAAGCATTATATATTTTAATCCTGTTTATATAATATATATCATATAAAAGTAATAAATATGTACTCAGTAGATAGTAGGGCCTCACTGCATGAAGGCCTCACTGGAAGGTCATTTTGCAGAGAAGTTCCGCCTTCCTGGCAGTGCGAGCGATCTGATTGGTCCGAGTGTCATACTTCCTGATTGGGTCTATGACTCTGTCTATAAACTATACTGCCAGAATGGATAGCACCCAGAAAACAACCATCTAGCATATCTTACAATAGGCGCGGTGTTCTTTTTATGCAACATTCACCCTGACGCCAAGCAATGTGGATGTCCAAAAAGCCGCACTTTGTCCAGTCGGACTGTAATGCAATTATAAAACCAGTTTTGTTTAATGAATTCAAGGACCTTTTCAACCAAAGTCTGCCATTTTATGACAGAAATGTCAAATGGTGCTATAGAGACTGATCTGCGGTATTCTCTGCCGTGGTGACCGCATGGCCGCTCATAGAATATACCATGATGCCCGAGATCGTCATTGCGCGCTACGCTGATGTTATATGTTGATGCATATTTCACTTGAAATAACTGTGATAAAAAGTGGTGTGTGAAACAAAGAATAACTGGTAACACATGAACTGCACCTTCATAATGCCTTTATAGTGCATTCATAGAACATTCAGCAAGTATACCTTTACATCATAACACACCTTAACATTTTCAATATACAGTAATAACAAAAAGTATATGATTATACGATTGCAATGTTTGTTATTTTCATATTATGTTCATGAATGTTCTATGAATACACCATGAAGGAGCACTGAATGTTCTATGAATGCATTATAAAGGCATTTTGAAGGGTGAAGTTCATGTAAATGTAATCTCTAAACAATCCAAAAGTATTCTTATTCAGTACATGGTTCCAGTGAGTTAGGAGTGATTATAAAAGTATTTAATTGTGGTTTTATGTCTGTTTATTTTTCATTTTCAGAGGCTAAATAAAAACATGGAGTAATGGCTTTCTGACCTGGGGTCTGAAGGAATGACTGGCTTAACCCACAGAAAGCCATATTACCTTTGAATAACCAATATCTCCTGTATTTTTTGCATGCCTTCCACACAAGCTGATACATTGTTTTTGTTACTATAAAATCATTAATTTTGTGCAGATTTACAGCTTACTCACACAGCGTAAAGGTTTCTCAAAACGAATGAAACACGATATCCATTTGCATGCTGTTTCGCGCAAAATCAAAGAAAAGCAACATTTGCATTTGAAAGTCACTCACATTTGGTAGCAGACCTGGCCGTCCAAGCTAAAGCAAAGGCCAGTAATGCCCAGAAGGAAAGAAAATGCTTCAGCAGTCTCTTTGAGGGCTGATTAATCAATTTCTACTTTTAAGGTCAATTTTGATAGCACGCGTACATTTTTAATAAGAGAGCATAATAGGAGTGACAAATAGCAAAGGTGAGATCTCAGCCAGCCACAGCAAGTCAACTGATGATTTCTTAATTTGTATTTTTGCATTTGATAAATAGCTGGTAACACTTTACATTAACTGTGCCTTTATAATGCCTTTATAATGCATTCATAGAACATTCATAAGTAGCATGTAAGTATACCCTAATATCCTAACATATATTAACAGTTTACATTAACATTAACAATTATTATGATAGTAACAATCGTTATAATCATATAATTATATAATGTTTATTAGTAGTGTATATTAAAGCTGTTAGTATATATTAGGGTGTAAAGGTATACTTACATACTGCTTATGAATGTTCTATGAATGCATTATAAAGGCATTATGAAGGTGCACTTAATGTAAATTGTTATCAGTGTTTGTTATTAATGTATATTAAAGCTGTCATGTCTTGTTCATGGTGGAAAGTTTTATGAATTCAATGTCAGCGACATGTTATACTTACATGCTGCTTATTAATGTTCTATGAATGCATCTACACTTAAGGTAGATCGTTACCAAATAGTTCAGGTTTTTTTGACAAACGTGACTTCTGTGATGGGTTGGCGCCCCAACCTGGGTTATTCTCTGCCTTGTACCCGTAGCTTCAGGATAGGCTCCGGGCCCCCATGACACTGCATAGGACAAGCGGGTATAGAAAATAGATGGATGGATGGCTGTACGTCCTCAATCCATGTCCCATCTAGGGTGAGCCTTGCCTCTTGCTCTGGATGTCATGAGCTAGGCTGACCGCACCCTTGCCTCAGAGAAGCAGTGACGGAAAATGGATATTGTATCATATGTTCTTTGCTGAGAGAAACCCATAATCCACATCATTATACAGTGGTATATCATTTGTCAAATAGGCATTTTCTCTTATGCTTATAACAGGGTATTTACAGCGTATTGCTTATTGTCATGTATGAACATTTAGTAATATCAGTTCCAACACCAACAAAACACATCACAAACCTTCTTTAACACATTGCTCTAGAGACATAATCCAAATTGTAACGCAGATTTACGCATTGCAGGCTTATTATCTTTCCAAAATCAGGAAAGTACAGGGTCTTTTTTTAAGATAATGGAAAGGGGATCTTCAGAAATGAAACCACGATGTCCGGGAAACAGCTGTGACAGCGGAATCTCAGCGTATCCCCTAACTACCAACTCGTTCAATTAAGCTATCTTATCTTTTGGACTTTCTCCAGCAGAACCTGTTTCACGCTTTGGAAGAACAAAAAGACATTACACTAATGACTCAGCGGCTGGAGGACGACTTTAAGCGAAATGTCGCCGTCAGCACAGGTAAAGGTCCACTGGTCAACAATAAATCCAGATTCTTCCTGATCTCAATTCAGCTTTTGCACCTTTACATAATGTTTTTCTTAAAATTGCTTCAGTATTTGCTCAGGATGAAGTATGGGTAACACTTTACTTAATGCTATGTTAGTTTAGTAATTTATAAACACATTCATAATGCATTATAATGCATTCATAAAACATTATAAATGTAGTTGTAAATATTTATAAAAAGGCCTAACACATTATAGCCATGTTTACTATGAATGCTTTATGAAGCTCTCATCTATAATGCACTATAGATACCTTTACCAAGCATCCTTAACCCAAGCATTATAATGCATTATAAAGGTATCTATAGTGCCTTATAGATGAGAGCTTCATAAAGCATTCATAATGCATAATGGCTATAATGTGTTAGGCCATTTTATAAATATTTATATGCATGTTTATAATGCTTTATGAATGCATTATTATTTACTATGAATGTGTTTATAAATGACTAAAAACATGGCCTTAAGTGAAGTGTTACCTAAGTATGCTTGACAGAGTTTTTTACAAGCAAGCACACGCATTCCTGCAGAAAGGAAAAGGATGGAAAGTAGCATGAAATGAAAACAGGATAATACCGCAAACAGAAGGCCTTCGTTAATGCTTTGGTTGGCCAAGCTTTCCGGCTCGCGGAACAAACTGTCCAGTCATGCGAGCGACTGTAAATTCCCAGGGTTCCCATGGTTAAACATTTTAAACAGCGTCGTGATCAATAATCTGCAAGCAAGCAAATGGGAACTGCTGAAATGACTTCCTCTCTGTTTCAAGTTAATTTTGTTTCGCATTTGTGATGCACATGACATAATGCAATAACAGAATAAGAAGAAGAAAAATGGAGATCAAGCGGTTGTCCTTTGAGTTTACTTTTAACATTCAAGACAGAAACCTGAGAGGGTCACAAAGGACATCGGCTGACACATGATTGTCTGACTGCAAACTGACCAGATAAAACCATCATTACTTTGAGCCGTACATACGGTTCACTGAGAGCTGTGCAGGAGTAGTAAATTAACCAATATTTGATCATCCTGGGCTGTAATGTTACTACAGGCAAAGTACTTAGCTGTCAGCTTTCCAGGCTGGGCCATCTGAGATGGTGCTATGAGAAAAGCTGGGAGCCTGGAGTGATGTTGGAGTCTGTCCCAGGAAGCACAGGGCAGAGGTACAGGACTCACTCTGGGCTAAAATAGAGTCACCAGTTTTTGTACTGGTGAAGAATACCCAGATACTGGGGGGGTTGGAGTGTTCCAAATTCCATAAAGAGAATCAAGGGTGAGAATCAACCTCACTTCATTTCCTTGTTCTTCTAAAATCCACTTGCATGACGACAATTAAAAATCCTTGATACTTGAACCTGACCGGCACAAGGCCAGTGACACTCTGCGTGCAGTGACTCTCAGTTATGCAGAAATATGAATTGCATGGAAGGAACCGCGCATGCATGTAACCACAACACACATTAATCCACAGCTACGCCATCAGCCACATGCAGAACAGAACACATGTACCTGGTGAAAGGTCAGAAATCACGCTTCTGTCTCAATTCCTTTTCCATACAGGCATCCTCTCCCATAATTCATGGGGACGGCATACATCACTGTGATTATGCATGTAGCAGAACATGGGTAGAGGGGAGTGTAATGATGTAGCAGGATGGCCCTACCCTGCCTAATGAACAGAATATATTTTCCAAGACTTTCTCCCTTTCTAATTGGCTGATTTTCAGCATTCGAATGTTCATTTCAGTCTTCCACCAATAGCAGAGCTCATGATGCTTCAGACAGAGAGAGCCAATGTCTAGAAAAAATACAACATTGGTTTGACTTCCTCCCCTAATTGCATAAGCTTTAATATAGCGGAGATCCCACTGGAGGAGTTAAAAGGTTAGCCTGCCAAGATACTGTCCCTCAAATGACCAGACTGTGAACATTCTGTCTTTTGTCCAGGACTGCGATGCTATTTTTAATGTCTACTGTCTGCTTAATGTTCTTTTTGTATTATTTTAGAACCGGAAGACTCTATATGCATTCTTATGTGATTCTCAGTCCTGGAAGACACTCTGGCCTGATCTGATGGAATACGATTCTTTAATGTTTACTTCATTTGAAAAGGATGATGTTTCCAGTGAAGTACTGAACTACGGCGGACTTCTCTAGGCCACGATGTCTACAAAGTCGACAGTGTTGCTCCAGCAGTTTTCTAAGTCATGTCTATCACTGTTCATTGAACACTGAATGAATTCGTGTACACCAGCCCCTCTAGTTTCCATCGTGCAAAATCACGATGTGAACAACGATTGCTTGTTTGCTTGTGAAAATAAAAGCTTCTGAGATTCTGGTGTCCAATCCCACCATGTGATGCAGTGCAATTTTTATTGTCTACTAACACTGCCTGTTTGGCCATATTGAAATAAAAAAACAAAACAATACCAAAACATAATACTCTATAGTGTGGCCACATAGAGTCGTTATCCTTCCTGTCACTGCTGAATGTAAAATGCTTTTGCTTGAAAACGTACAGTCTCATCTACGGAAATGCTCAACAGCGTGTTGAGATGTGTATGTAGCTTGTACGTCCTGCCGAGCCCTGCAGGAGTTCATCTGTCTCCGAGGCTGTCAAAGCAGGGTCTCGGGGGAAAGTTGCGTCGCATCATCCATCATAACAGAGCCGTACAGCGCGATGCAGATCCCCCCCCCCAGGATCGCCCATTCTACAATATATATTTCTTTCAAATGGTAATTAATGTGGATTAATGTGTTGTGGAGCATCCCGGATCACCTCTGGAGGACACGGTGATATACATAACGGCAACTGCCACGCAAGTTCAGAGCACTGGGAACAAATCCCTGCGTGTTGGAAGACGGTGGCATTTCGTATTCGAGGCACAGGGGGCCATCCCCCTTCACGAGCGTCCCCCCTGACCCCCGATACATCACATTTGCTGGCAGCGGGAGCGGCAGATGGCGCAGGGACGGAGCGGGTCATCCCCAGGGGTCAGAAGGCACAGAATTACTCTGCACCGCCCAGAACCTTAAGACCTCATTTGAATCCGTGCATTGAGGCTGGTGACACGGACAGCAGGCCGCTTGGGTGTCACCCGATTTTATTTCTTCCTCGTTTCTGCACCATGCATCTGTTTGCTTTGCTTTGCGCGATCAAAGCGCAACAGGCCTGGTCCGGGAAGGGGACATATGGCGCTGTGAGCAATCTCAAATCGCCTGGCAAAGCGTGCGCTGTTCGGTAATTGCAGTTAAACTGCCTGAGAAATATTCATTTCTGGTTGACAACTGGTAAACAGTTGGGAGAATTCCTGATTCCTAGAAAAAAACACATTGACGCGTGTCTTAAAACATCAACTATATCACACGCACAGGGGAAATCGGGTTTTATAGTTCACTCTCTTGGTGGAACAGGGCTTGAATGCAGGCGTTTACTCATAAAGCTCCTCGTAAAACGTGTATTTTCACAAGTTAAACCTTGTGACTGATGACTTATTGCCACATAGTAACAGCGGATACATAACAAATAACCGCAACACGAACATAATCTACCCATTAATCCATCAGTTTTACAAGGTAGAGCGACATGAAGAGACATTAAAATGAATCCTTGGTATAATTAAATATGCTTAAATGCCATGGATTTTTTTTTAAAAGGGTTAAATTTAACCAGTCTGCTGTTTCATCAACAAATTGTGTTTATGTGTCCATGATTGGAAAATTGAATAAAAATTAACAATCGATTTAAAAGGCTTAACCACGCTTCTTTAGAATTATGGTAACAGCGCTGCTGATCTGTTAAAAATAAAGGTTGTGCATTAATGCTTATTGCTTGTATGCTGCACCACAAGGGTGCAGATTAGATTAGCGGACACTGTGTCACGTTAGGATCAGGGGTCTTTAAACGGGAGCTCCGGGGGGGGGGGGTGGGAGGGGGTCCTGCTGGTCAAAGCGAC
>JAODJX010000053.1:2594076-2605964 GCA_026776945.1 Isichthys henryi
GAGAGCTTCGGGGTGGATTCCTGAGTGCCGTTCTGCCAGAAAACTCTGGGTCTATGATACAACTGACTTTTCCTCCGGCTGGTAAGACTCTGGGGAACACGGGCACCTCTAGACTCTGATTTTTTTATCTAAATGCATCTAAGGGGTTAATTGGAAGCAGTGGAAGGAGCGAGGGACCTATCGGCAACAGCGTCACCTCAGCCCACGTGCAGGAATGCACGCTTGCACCTGAAGTGAGACCTTTGGCGCGAGCCAAATTTCATTTTCATTTCAACTGCAGTCAAAAAAAAACACGCAAAAAAAAAAAAATATTTAAAAAATCGTAGCGTGGAGAATATTTTTCACCCCGAGATACTATGTGTTTTAAAGTCTTTTGCCCGTTTAAACCTTTATTATCAGAGGTAATTAGCATTGTTATTAAAATAGGGTAGCACAGTTTGGAAATTAAAACACTTACCACTGTTTATTATCTAAAGAGCGCAATTCAGTTTATGCATTGTGCATTAGCCGTCTTAGCGCGTGCACTGACTTATTACTGTTTAATATCTTCTCTAATGAGAAAGCCAAGCCATTCATTTCCATTTCTTAATGCCTTTTATTTTTCTAATAACAAACGAGACCTTAGTTTAATAAACCAGAGTATACCTTTCACCGCTGGCACCAGATGAAATTATCGTTTAAGATAACCCTGCAGTATGTACATGTATCAGACGTCAGTGAACAGAAGTCCATAATTATATTGGAATTTACTGATGTGATAACAGCACAGGAAATATATTTTTGTTGTCCATGTATCCCTTATAGGAAAAGTCAGGCGAAAGAGGAGGACGAACACCAGATTCCCGTTGCGACATTCCAATTCCTTGACATTCAGAGTCACCTGATGCTTATTTTTCCAACCCTGCAGATGTGACAGGTTAACCTCTGTTTCTCCTTTTCCGCGCTGTTTGCCATATTCATGGCCCGCTTCCCTTGACACCGTAAACCCCTTCATAATTACCGTGATCGATGTCCCGTAGCTTATCGCATTCTACCTATTAATGCCACAGTGTTTTTTAGGCCAATAAACAATAATCAAAAAGCCATTCTACGAAAATCTAACTCCGGGTACAAGTTGAATGATTTTTTATTTTATATGAGCCCGTCTTACCTGCATCATAAGTCATACCTATTGTTCTGGCTACTCGTTATAAATTCTATGCACATGATATAGGTTATAGTAAGATTTTATGTTTTAACCTGCAAATGCTTAATGTAAGCAGCGGGAAATCAAATCCAAGATAATCAAATCATTAGTCAGCCATTTACACAATCATTTCCTAAAGAGTTTTATCATTTAACACGCATTTAACTTTAGCTAAATGCTTATTTAAATTTTTTTAAATTTTTTTTTAGTAAGTATAACATTCTTCGCATTTGTCATTTTTTTTTTAAAATTTGAGGATAGTTTTTGACTGTTACTCTGCATAGCAGCATGGCAATACGTCGATCATGCAGACTCTTAAAATCCATTCTAATGAAATTATATGTGTAGAAAAATAAATATTGATATATAATCAATATAATCTTGACTATAGGTCACTGGTTCTTCCCTAATTGAATAAACCTTCTGTTCAGTAACCTTTGCATGATCTTTAAACGATTCTAAAAATCTCCACTCCTTTCTGCAGAAATTTTAAACGCAAATTTGCATTGGGCATAATATTTTATGCTTTAATCTGCTGTACAACGGAATGAAATGAATGGTACATGTCTGTGATACAAACATACATGCCTGTGATGCGATCAGGCAGGACAACACATGATTTATTCAGATCATGAACAAAAAAAAACACTTCAGCAGAAAATTACAAGTTTCACAAGGTAGCTTCCCACATCCTTTTCTCCCCAAGTTCATTCTCCTCCTCCGCTCTTCTTCCTACTCAAGCTGCTCCTCTTCCTCTGGTGTCCAAGAAGCCAGATCAAACCTGAAACATCACCACTACGCAAGGGGTTCTCTAAGTAAGGATCCGATCAATGTGCCACAGTTAGCAGTCCAGTCATCTAAACTTACACCGTTACTTACTGTTATATTAAAACCGTGACTGGTATTTCTTATTAACAGAAAAGTTAATCATTTATTTTTTAAAATCTATATTTATTTCAGCAATAAGGTTAGTGATTTGTGCCAAGAGGCCCCATAACACGTCAGGTAGAAAATCCTTCAACACTGATCTAAACTGCAGCGTCATTTGTCATGGTAAACTGTCCAACCAGTCAAGAAGTCTCTTAAAGGCAATGTCAGAAATGGCTAAATGTTTAACCGGAGTGTGTTTAAAATGGGGAGCGATCTCATTTTAAGGGCAGACTTCATGGTCGTTAAACTCTTCATTGTTTCCCTCGGCTTAAAAAATGCACGATTCCGTGCTCCTCAGTGCGCCCGTTATGAACCTCGACTTATTTTTACATTTGCTACCACCCAGCGACTTCCGCGCAAAAGCGTTACATTTTCACACACTGCGCAGCTCGCAAGAGCTAATAAAATTTGTATCGTCTCTTTGCATTTTCTCTGGTTTCAGTTTCTGTTTTCTGAAGATATTCATGCGTCGGTATATTTTCCCAATCGTCGGCTGGAGTGGGTGCACTTCAAAAACTTTCACAGTACAAGAGAAGAATTACAGAGAGAGTATAAATATCACTTTCATTCATCTCAGCAACATTAAAACTACTTTTTTTTGCTGATATCACCCTGCTTTCAAACATCGTGTACATGGAAAAGTGCTTATGGGGTATTTCTGTGGTATTTAAGTAAAAGTAAAGTTATTCGCTGTTTCTTATTTTAATTCCACCTGAAGCATGAACTGCTCTATGAGTCAAGGAATGCGTAAGGCGCAACAAAATGACAACTCGATCTTTTTATCCTTGGGGATTTCTTGGTCAGTAATTTAGGATTGATTCACCTTTCATGTCACAACACAATTAAAAACAATACCTACACAGCTCAGACTTACTTTAAATTTTGATTGGAATCGATGAGTCACTTTGGATTTAATGATTTGTATAAACAAATTAGAAAATACTGCTGTTCAAATCAAGAACAGAGATTCATTGATTTTTAACAGTGACTCTTTCTTCACAACAGCAGTTCTAGAATCAAAGGATTATAGTACTTCTAGAATAGAAGTACTGCAGAGGAAGTGGTACTATTCACAAATAATTGGGCAAATAAAGGTATTATTTCTACTCTATTTATTCAGTGCCGTAGCTAAATGCTGTATGTCATGTGTGGAGTCTGGATATATTTTTCTGAATATATAATAAAGCAGTCGGGCTGTATTAAAACAATCTTCTCTAAAATCAATACAGACATATACTTAAGTATATAACTGTGGGCTACTTATTGGTAATTTTGCAAACAAATCGGTTTGTTGCTGATTTTGTAGACGAATATGTTCTGTTTGTAGACTTATGGCGCAACTGTCATGATATGCCACTGGCACGTTGCAAACTGAGGAATTATTCTAGAGGAAATTTGTTGAACCACATGCTGAATATTATACAAGAAACACAGACTTGACCTTCATCAATGGAAGCAGAAGGGAGCCTTGAATAAAAAGCTAAAAGCAGTGGCATAATTTATAATGTTACTGAGGCATTCATTCGATGTTAATAGTCCTGTGACTGTCCAATTTTAAAAGCCTGTTTTAAAGTAAGCTTGATGCTCTGAGCAGTGATTGCAGTATCCAGTCAACATGTAGACTCTGTACAGAGAGAGTTCTCCACCCATCCTCTATACACGCCATAGGGGGTCCGGAGTATATGGAGGAAGCTATGGGTGCAGGACAGGGGCCTAAACAGGATGGGGCACCAATCCACCACAGGACACACTTATGAGAAATTTGGTAACTCCAATTCACCCAAGCATGGTCTTTGGACTGTGGGGGGAAACTGGAGTACCTGAGGGAAACCCAACGATGACACGGGGAGAACATGCAAAATTCACACGCACTGTCAGACAAAAAAAAGCATCAATTTGTACCTTTCAGGGTACAATTATTTGTTAGTGGGGCTGTACCCACAGGAGTCTACCAAATGCACCCTAGCTGCAGGTGAATATCCTTTTTCAAGATACAGAATCAGACTCAATGGAACATTTTTGCAGCATTGGAGGTACATTAATGTTATTTGTACCTTGGGGAACAATCATAAAGTAGGGACATAACCTTTTAGTAACAGAACCATGGCAGAGAGTAGAACCCTGGTCTCAGAGGCAGGAACCAACAGTGCTAGGAACCAACAGTGCTAGGAACCAACAGTGCTAGTCACTGCACCACCACACCACCCTCTTCTACCTCCTTCCCTCTTCTCTGTTACTCTATGTCTCTGGTCTCATGGTCAGGCCTGTACTTGGGCCAGATCTGTTTTGCCCATCTTGTATTTACCTTCCCCTCCATTTCTATCATCACGGTACATTTGAGTAATTCACGTTCTAAGTCCATTCCTAAATGAATCCATTATCTTTTGTATAAGTGATATTCTGCCTTATTGTTGTACGGTATCAGTTAAAAGTCTGGACACGCCTGCTTGTAATGGTACAGTAGGTATGCTATTCTTCTTATAGTCAAAGGCGTCAAGGCAGTTAATACATATCAAACACTGCAACCTCCAAGAGAAGTGTCCACAATCACGAAATATCTCCAAATTTTGGACTCCTCGAAATACCCCCCTTTTGCTTTGATGACAGCATTACAGACCCTTGGAAATCGTTCAACCACTTGTAGCCTCCTGTAGTGCTTCTCCAACAGTCCCAAAGGAGTTTCCACAAGTTCTGGCCCAAGTTTGGCCACCTTGCTCTTGCTCTTCAATTCAACTAATCCCAACCCAGATCTTTATATCTTATACCCGTTTAGATTAGGAGATCGTGGGGACCGGGTTATCTGGTTCACAAGGTCATACATAAAGTCAAGCTGTTCTTAGAGTCAGTATCTTGTTGAAAAACAAATGATTTCCAGCAGGGATGTCTAGACTTTTCACTGGTTATGTATATTAACAGAATGGAGCCACATCAAATTAGGCTAATGCTACTGAATCTCTATGCTAGGAATGCATAATGTAACTTTTTCCCATAAGTTTAACTTTTTTTTAAACGCCAATAATAATGGATGTTAAGCACTAGCTTTGATGTGTTAGCACTCTCCTGCTTGTCTTATAGAGAATTAATCATCGTGCCGGAGGAAAGTAAACAAATAGCGAGTGGTGATGGAACAGCTTAGCCGTTATAAATCACGATATTGAAGTGCTGCGTACAATTGTTATGAAATCATTCATCTACACAAGCCACGAGGATATAACAATTGATCTCAAAATAATGGATCTTAAAATTAATTATTTCAGCCCAAGATCCAGTTGGATGAAGCAAATAGTTATCAGAATGTTATAAGATTTGCATTGCGCTGAATGTTATATAAAGCAAGTATCTTATGATCCAGTCACCAGAAAGGATTTGGTGGCTGATGTTAAAACGAAAAACCAAGTATAAATATGGTGCATTTGTTATTAGCCTATTGTCTCCTCGTGTAAAAGTGATCATGACTCATGAATGGTTAGATCACCTGTGTGATTCGCCACGATTTGTCAGTAACCGATGCGTCGAAATGCTATTCTTGTTTCTGACATAACAGACAATGACTCAGAGATTTTAATGGGGAAAACATGCTAAAGACTAGATCCTCGAGATATTAAACAGTGTCAAATTTCTATGCTGGTAGAGTAGATCACTGTGGGATATGTGGCCACAAAAGATGAACAACAGGCATGGTGAGATACAGGTCATTGGTCACATCGCGTCAGGAAGGACACTTCCAGCTACTTCAGGTATTACAAGCTGCTTAAAAACTGAGAGGGCTCCTGTGTGTGGCTGAACAGTTCAGTTTTTCTTGTGCTTTGATGGTTTGTCAGCCCCCACCCAGTGCCCTGCGATGGGTTGGTGCCCCATTCTGGGTCGTTCCCGGCTTTGCCCCTGTATTCCACAGGAAAGGCTCCAGACGCCCCACAACCCTGAATAGGGCAAGCCGTTACAGAAAATAGATGGATGGGACTACATAGCCAGGACTGTGATGAATTGTATTCCAAAATTGACATTTTCTAGTACAACCTGACGTTCTCACTCAAGGCAAGAGGCAAAATATCACCCATTCAGGTTAGACGTTGATAAAAACATGTCAAAACTCTGCCGTTATGAGCAAAGTTTCCCAGTTTAGGGTTTAACTGGAAGCAGCTGCCATTTTGAATGTTGTATAAGCAAGAAATGGTTGGGTGTTCTTAATTTCCATTTGAAAGCATGCGAATGATATACCGTAAAAATTACTAAAAAAAAGATACTCAGCTTAATAAAAATAATCCACATCCAGGAAGTGGAAATGAATAAAGGGTAACGTAGTAATTTTAGCTATCAAAAGAGAGGAAGGTTTTTTTTTTGATCGTCAGTAGCTGGAATCCATCCCTTCGTCCTTTATGCTGTTAACGTAAGCACAGTAGGTAACAATAAAATCCCAAAAGGTGGCAGAACTCCCTACAGCTGCCTCGTACTATGAAAATCAATGTTTCCATTTATCCCATTAAATCCCATTTACCTTCCAACAGCCGAATAATGAGAAAGAATGAACTTTCCTTTCGATCCTTTACCGAGTTCCATAGGACCAGCGTTCTTCGACTCCCTGAAAATGAAAGACAAAACCCCTTGCTATCCAATCAAAGTCTCAGAAAGCATCTATATGCTTAGTTCAGGCCCATTCACTGGCACGGCATTTCGCAATGGACTTTTATGGCAACATGCTGGCATTGCGCACCATTTAGCGAAAAAGCAGCACGGTATTCTGGGTAAGAGAAAATACATTATTTCCATAATGTACATAGAGAGAAAGAAATTGTACTGAGGGGAGAATATTACAGCCCCGTCGTACTGAAAATTGAACATTTTGTGTACCTTTATTTGTCTGACAGCTCGGGCCCCAGAGAGCAGAAATGACCCCTGAAGAAGGAGCATCAGGACTCCCATGCAGGTGTAAGATTAGACAGCCGCCAACTTTGTCTCTCTGCAGACAGCGACCCCCCCGGCCCAGCGCTTTTGGGGGGGGTTGGCTCTAACATCACAGAAATCAATATTAACGAGATTGCAAACATTCACCGCAGAAGTTTTAGAGTTTCCTGTAATGGAGTCTAATGCAAAGCATTGCCCCCGCAATCCGGTTACCTTCTGCCCTGCATGACATTGGGCCAAGATGCACATTTTAGGAATTTATTAGAATCACTTACCAGGAAAAAAGGAGGGAAAAGCCACAATAATGGGGGAAAAAACAACCGACGTTATTGTTAACTGATTTTGAGACGTTACCATGCTGTAATGAAGTACATACTGTAGGCTTACATCTAGTTCTGACCTCTGAACTGAACTGGAAGTGGGTTATAAATGTCAGGTGCATCATATACAATCGTATGACGTGCCCCGTATGACGTATTTTTAACAGTAATATTTCATAGAAATATAATGAACAATTACATATCTTAGCTATTTCAAGTGATCTACACCAATTGTACTGCCCTAAATGTCCAACGATGTTTACGCAGAATATGTTCATGAAATAGCTTTCCTACGCACAAATACATATACACACACATGCACTGAAAATGTCACAGATAAGTGCTTCTATATTTGGCTAGCTTGATTCAACACATTCCCCGTGTGGATATCGGAAAAAGCACACAACATTAAAAGCCAAGATTGTTTGCTGCTATTAAGTTGAAAGAATACAAAGTACGTACTGCCTCAGCTAGCAAATATGGTGCTTGTGCCGTAACCCCTGGCACTGCTAAATGGAAAACACATTACTAGCATTGAGCCAACCAAGTCGCTAATATCAGACCTACTGTAGGGATTTGCTTGAGTATGAAAATGGATCACATGACCTGACATAATGCAGTGCGTGTTTCTCAGTACCAACAATGCATCATACTTGCGGTCTTGGGAAGATCAGTCTTGCTAACTTACCCCCCAAAAACAAACTTGGGGCACAATGAATCATGGGATTGATCTCATTTGGCAAGGATGCAACCAAGGTTTCCCTGATATCTGGGGCGAGGCAAGACTGACATCTAGGGATTTTTCCCATCCTCTGTATTGTGTATTCTTGAATACTGGAACTGGTCCAATAATTCAGTATGAGACAAGCAGGAGAGTGCTAACACATCAAAGCTAGTGCTTAGCATCCATTACTATTAGCGTTTAAAGAAAAAAAAGTTAAATGAAAGACGACACAAAGCAGCTACCCCAGAAGTATGGTCAAGTGCGAATACTGAGAAACCAGCAGTAAGCAACAGGCGTCTTACCACAATTTGGTTAATGTAATACACTTCTGCTACTTATATACACAGGCAGAAATACATCATGTCGGGCTGCATGGATTCACAAAGATGAGTGAGAAATTCTTTCCAGCTATGATTAAGCGTTTGTCATGCCAATAAAACAAGCGCAACATATTTTGCTTTATTTATTTACCTGTTTTAATTAACTTTTTTGCACTGCTTGTCATCTGTTCTGATACTGTGGGAAAATGTGTGCTTTATTTTTTTATATATTTTGTTGAAGAACACCCAAAAGAAACTGCAACACAGGGGGCAAATCTCCATTCCTGCCATGGGTTAGTGAAGCATATCATCATTTAAAATGTGCAATTTAATTCATATGTAGGCCTGCTTCGGGTATTTTGTAACCAATTCTGCAATTACATCCGCACTTAAATTTTTCGTTTTAGTCTCAAAAGAGCTTAGGGACGCAAACAGGGATGCTATTTAATTAGCAGCACGTAGCATGCTAACAAAACGCATACCTGATATTTAGCTATTAAACTTTAGTTTTCCCGACATTCTCTATTTTAAAAACAAATGACAGTGGCGGACGGCTTTTCTTTCTTTACTGACACTTGGAAACGGCAGCATTATTTATTACAATATCTGTCTCCAAAAATATATCCTTAAATAAAATATCAAATTACCTGTTCGGTGGTGCAGCTGCTGTGATGAGTCTGAGTCTGAACCCTTTCAATTTCATTATGATTGCTAAAAGGTTAATGTTGTGTTTGAATAATGGCAGGAACATAAAAATTTGAATAATTGGCTACAGTACCAATTCCGTTGCAAGCTGTCAAAATTTATAATGTTTGTTTGAATCAATTATCCTTTAATCCAAGGACAAGGGCCGCACACTGTTCAAGTTATTGTTTGGTACAGTGTACCGAGCCACACTATAACACTATGCTGACCTTTAAGTTAAATATTCTCTCCAGATGAAATTTACATTGATTTATACAGGTGAAGGTACTGTATGAAGGACACAGTAAATGAATTCATAAATCCAAATAAAATGGTAGAAATGATTTTTATGCCTTAAAAAAAAATAAAAAAAATACAAGATTCAGCCACGACTTTTAGTGATCACTCAAGCAGATTGTAGAAACAGCCAGATTTATGCCATTACTGTTTGAGAACTTAGCTTAACGTGCCTATATGAACTCGCTTGGACAATGAAGTCAACCTCTAGGGTTGATACTACAGTTTGACTGGTTCCTCTGAGAGTTTGATTGGTTCCCCTGAGAGTTTGATTGGTTCCCCTGAGAGTTTGATTGGTTCCCCTGAGAGTTTGATTGGTTCCCCTGAAAGTTTTATCGGTTCCTTATTTCTGTTCAGCTTGTTAAATCAGCAAACTAAAACTTATGCCTGACTGCAGTGTAGGTTGTGGCAGTGTGGGTTTGGGTCTTAGTCTGTGCCAGTCTAGTAATATTACTGCTCTGACGTCCGTACTGATTACTTGTTACCCAGCAAGTTTCCTGCAAGTATTTAATGTGGGAGAGTAAAGCATTGGTCCAATCTGTATTCGTTACCCTTATATATGAGAAGCAAAAGCACACATATTAAAAAAACCAATTAGCTACTTTTGTTATCCGGACAAAATAGCACCATTTCTAAATATACAGCCATAGTCATCAGTGAGTAATTATCTGTCGATGATGAAAAGAACACTGTATTTTAAGAGATAATTTAAACGTCAGGCTCAGTGGAGCCATTTTTTATAAATAAAAGGGAATAATTGAAGGACTGCGTATTTCCCTGTAATCACCAGTCACATGTTCTAAATAATGCTGCTGCACAATTGGTATATTTGACATTGAAAGGTCACGCATCCAGTCAGTCTCTATGCCGCAATTTTGCCGTTAGGAAAAAACTGCAGACAACGTGTTCAGCTTCAAGTGGCATAAAAATCACGGCTCTCCCTCTTTGCTCGGCTGGAGAGGCTGGACCGCGGCCCGAAGCGCGGTTTACTGATTTGTGTGGCCGAGCGGATTAACAGGCCGCCGGCCGCGGACAGCCATCCCCGTGTCTGCGCGTTGGCATGTGTGACAGAAGGGGTCCTCCCTGTTGTTTAGCTCACAGCCAATGGAGAGAGCTCAATGACGGCCGTCCTCTTCAACTCACGCCTTCCGACCGGAGGTGCTCCAGAACTTAACACACACAAGGTAGCGGCATTCTGCAGCAAATGGACGAGAAGCATCTTCTCATATTCTTTGTAGGAGATGCTCTGGTCCAGAATATTTTGCCAAGTCAAGAAAAACACTGACAATCATAAAAATTCTTATTGGAACAATTAACCTTTTTAGCCAGTTGCAGCAAGGGAAACCAATCGTTTATTTTCACTGAGCCTTAACAGAAATATGAACAGCGTGTGTGATGGTTATATACAGGTTTAGAAGGACAATAGAAAAATTTTACACATCTAGTACATTTTCAACCACTTACAATAACCTACTTTTCTACTGCAATGCATAACATGAAGCAGAAGGTACACCCAAGTATAGCACCACAAATTCAAAGACAATGTATTCATCTTATGATCTTAAGGTACCATTTTTGGCAACTGTAAAATCTTGTGCTATATATCATACAATCAGTGTTTGTAGGGACGAGGGATTCTGTTTCTTCAAAATGTGAACCTGGACTAATGTGGGAATAGCTGCTGATTTTTCTTCTATTTTTTGTTGAATTGAGATTTCACTGCAGAGATTTTTTCCCTAGACTTTAGCTCCTTTGCAGCTCACCGAGTTAGCTGACATGTGTTCTGCATAAGTTAATACTTCATTTACAGATTTGCCACCTATTTTGTCTGTTAGGCTAATGATCTGTGGACTGTCTCGGCCTATAAATGGAAAATCCTAGTAGATGACTGATTGAAGATGACGTTTCAGGCACACATTTTCAACAACGTTGAAACACCTTCTGCAAACTGCAAATTAAAAGAAAAAAACTGTTTATATATCTATATGTCAAACTAAATTTTAGCTATGAAATGAAAATTAATAGTACCATAGCTGTTCTATTTTAAAATATTTTAATTCAAGCATTAAAATTGCAAAAGTAATTATGTAAGACAGACACCAGACAAAGTAGCAATCAATCACACATTTTTGGCAATTTACGATAACGCATTTTTCTTTTCGGACTGAAGGAAGGCCCCAGGATGAATCATGGGACGAACACAGAACTCGAACGTGGGATACAAAATACTGCAGTAAATCAACTAGATCATTTTGGGTTAAGGTGGTTTGCTTGATGACTGAGGTTATGAATGATATTGATGTTTTCTTTAACAAGTAGACATTTGTTTGCTAAATGAGCTTTGCGTTTTTACCGACTTATACTCTGTTTGCACTATAGCCTAGGGTAGCGTTTATCATGGGGACCAAGCTTTGGGGCTGCAGGACCCTGCATAAATGACCGGGCCCCCCCCCCCCCCGCCGGGGGGGGGCAGGGAGAGGTGGTTTTGGTGGTTTGGGTTTTTTGTTTTTTTTTTTTTATTTTTT
>JAODJX010000053.1:2606024-2626688 GCA_026776945.1 Isichthys henryi
TGATCTGACTGAATTTTGATTGGTGCAGAAGCGAGGCTCCGCGGACCGGCAGGAACCCTCTCACGGACCGGCAGGAACCCTCTCACGGACCGGCACCGGTTCACGGGCCATAGACTAGAGCCCTTCAACTGTCATGTAAAATGGAGTGACATGTTTTTCCGTTAAGTTCCAAGTCTCTCTGACATGCTTGTTTTTTATACATCAAAGCACGGGTGTATTGGCAGATGGGTGAGGGGAGAATGAAGATTTAAAAACCCCCTGGACCCCCCTTAAATGGATGGAGACCTCACCCCCCCCCCTCCCTTCAGTGCTCAACCCAAAGTTATGCCCTTGAGTCAAAGGATTCTTCTCATTATCACAGCATATGCATGGATGCGTTCACATGTAATCAGGTCCTGTAAGTACAATATAGATGAAAATGCGTGCTTCTGTCTGACAAACAGTCAGGTCACCCGCATGTCATTTTTATACTTATATACACGCCCCCCTGGGAAACTTATTCCTTATAACTCAGCTTTTTTTCTGCTGATCTAAGATTAGATGATTTCCTTTATTTTTTAATAAATTTATTCCTTTTATAGACAGCTCTCTATGTACATTAATTTTTTTTTGATCGACACACGTTTGTATTCATATCTTTGTGGGGACTCTCCATTTATTTCAATGGGATATACCCTAATCCCAACATGACGACCTTAATCCCTACCCAGCCCTAACCTTAACCTTAAATAAGCAAACAAAATACAAGACCTTTAGTTTTTTGAAAAAGATGGTCCCCACAATATAACAGGTTTTTATCACATTGTGGGGACATTTGGTCCTCCCCTACAGACACACACATAAAAACTGTCTTTAAACCCAAGAAGGAAACTGGAGTATCTGAAAGAAACCCACACAATCCGGGGGGGGGGGACGGGGACGCCATGCAAACTCCACTTACACAGATTGGGGGCGGAATTCAAACCTCGGATGTTATACCTACACAGTTATTTTGCTGATTACAGCATGTGTGTAGATATATATACTCAAAAGAGAAGGTGTGAAACGCCATTAAAAATACTGAAAAACAACAAGTGAAAAGAATTCTTGCAGAACATAGAGCTACTTGGCGGAGATGTTTTATTGTGCTTGTCAACAATCTGACAGAGAAGAGTTTCTGTAACAGCTCTGGATTCTGCAACCTTTCATTCTGAGAATCAAAGCAAAAGCAAGGCTCCCTCTGGACAACAACAGGCCCCGCGAAACCAGGCCGAGAAGCGCCAGTGCTGACCAGCGTGTTTTACGGTGTTGCGCGGCTGCTATATACGGGCTGGTGTTCACAAATTATGGATATGGAAATGAGTTGTATCATGAGCTTCTCCTTGATGCATGTTGCGATACTGAGAAGCCACCTGTATGTCATTACTGCCCTCTGTCTGCCGTTGGGCTCAACAAGACACAGCGGGGAAAGTATGGCACTAAATTACCGAGACCCGGCTGCCGTTCAGCGTGCATCATTGTTAGACTGAGGTTAGGGGAAAACATGATGAATTCCTCGCGGCTACAATGTGAATGGGGCGAACAAAATAGCCCCGAAATTGTAAAGAAATGATACATGATGAGTCATAACATTAGCTAGCATATTCGTTATTACACGCTGAAATAAAGATATAGAGATGTTCATGTCACGACATGTAGGCGTTTCGACCTCTGCATATTTGTGCCCTGTGATTATTTATAAAAAGGCGCCCGTCGGCTGCTGGCACTGACACGACACGGAACGCTGACTTTTGATTGACGGGGAACCGAGCGGATGATGTGCTCGGTAACAAACGGCATGACAGCTCGGCGTCCTTGGGAAAACGTCTTACTGGCAGCCACCTCCGATTTCATCACTTATAACACGACTAAAAGCATAATAAATCTCGCTCAGTGGATGCCTTGCAGAAGGGCTCGCCTCCTTATCCAGATGGTAAATCGCTAAGCTCTTGAAATATCTACAACCTTGTGACACCTTGGCTGCATTAAACTAATTGCCTTTTCTTGTCTGTGTTCCTGGATTAAAATAAAAGTATTGAAGAACTCCCCAGGTTCTTTAGTCAACTGCGGAGGAAAGTTAAGTAGCGTCTCTCTCTGACTGAAGCATCAAAGATAGACACCAGGCAATCAGACTAGTTCTTTATAATGTGGAAACGATCCTCGCCGTTCAGCTGTCTCAGCTTATTTTTACTTAGATACATAAGTATATTTTATGTAAAATTAAATTGTATTACGGGAAACCCTATGCCACAACTTAACACCAAAAATACAGCTCTGAAGAAAAATTAAGAGACTACAGCAACATTACTTTCACTTAATTCTCAGTTTATGGAAATGCGTAAAATCTATATATTTTTTTTAAACTCCAGCCTGGCTCTACCCTGCTTCCCAATGACGAAGGCCTTCTTCCTTGCCCTTCACGCCACTTAATGTTTCCCATGCTTTCGATATCACCCTCCGATTCATGAGAAACTGTCGGATAAGTTGACAGGCATCTCTGGCATTAGAAAGTCGCTTCCACCCTCCACCTGGCTTGTTTTTGGTCATTCCCAGTGACTCCTGCTTCACCTTCTTCTTACACACACTGCAGTGTAGCCTTCTGTCAGCAGAACCAGGATGAAACCAGGAGTTTAGAATGCAGATTAGAAAAAAAATAGAGTGGTCTCTTAATGCTTTTCCAGAGCTGTGTATCTCGAAACAGAGCGGTGACAGAACACCACACATCTGATAAGGTTTTAAGTGGTATATTTTGAAACACTATATACCATTATTTCAGTGATCCCCCAGCCTGTCCTCAGAATGTCTCTCATTATTCGCATCCCCAGCAACTGCTGGAAAAATGGTCTCTCTCTTCTCTCCATCTCTATATAGAGTTAATTACAGAGAGAGAGACGAGGGGAGAGATTCTGAGATGAGACGCGTTGGGTTGGACTTCATCCAGGGACAGGTTTGTGATCTCCCTTGACCAAACTGCTCTGATAGCCAGAAGATCGCATGGCGTAGCATCTGGTGAAGAACCACGCATTGTGGATTATTCTCAAAGCACAAATAACAAACGAGAGGGGTGAAGTGGTACGGAGGCCGATCCAGCTTCTGTTTTAATATACACAGTATCAGTCATAACAATCTATCACAAATTCATCTTCCAAGAGTATTAATCTGATTTGCTGTCTGGAACCTCTGAAGCAAATAATTTGAGCAACACTGAAAAATCTCCCCTGTATCTGCCTCACCATACAGATGAGAGATGCTATTAGGTTCAGTGTAATAATGGATTTTTTCTTCTTTTTTTTAAAGTGCAAAGTATTTTGTGTCCTTTAACTTATGAGGGCACAGGGAATGGATGGAATTTTGGTGTGTGTGCTATATCTGTAATAAAAATGCAATAACGGTTAGCGTCATGCAAATCAAATTCATATTCTACGGTAAACCAAGTGTTTAATCCAAAATGATCTCATTGTTATAAACAGTCATCCTGAGAGGTGAGTATGGGGTCTTTAGGCTTCCTAATTTCCCAGTGCCACCCATTGTTATATGCATAGTGCAATGTTTCTCAACCCAGTCCTCGGGGACCCCCAAACAGTCCACATTTTGCTCCCTACCAGAACCTGTACCAGGTATCCGGTGTTCCTGATTGGTTGGGAGCTAGGGTCGTGGAAAAAATGTGGACTGTCTGGGGCTAGCCAAGGACTGTGTTGAGAAAGACTGGCATTGAGCAGTGTTTCCTAATCCGGTCCTACTGGGAACTCGGAGGGAGCAAAATCATTGACCAAAAGTGGGTCCCTGAGGATTATATTGGGAAATACTAGTATATATTACAGTACTGTACATATGATTGTGTTTCTTTTCTGTAAATGTGTCCAGATCCCGATTCTGGACCCAGATGTACCCCTGCCTTGACCCGATGCCCCTTTTCAGTATCTGTTTCTGCTATCGCTGCCAAAATAGCCATCCTTCCCTTTCATTCATTCCTTCAACTCATCTCAAGTCCCGCACCTAAATAAAATCCCTGCCTCTTCCTGCCAGCCTTGCGTCACACGGCTCCGTTCGCTGTCCCGACTGGGGCTGCCCTCGCATCAATTTCCCGAATATTTCCCGAACATCCAGCCTGACTTTTGGTGGAATCACTATAAAGCCCTACTAAAGCTCTGTGAAGCACTTCATTCAAGAGTTATGCAAATTATAGAAACCCACGGAGGTTTAATAATTATGCAAATAAAAGTAGACATGTAGGTAGCATTTATAACACGTTCAAATTACTGTTGTTGGTGTCACAGCACCGCTGGCATTAAGAAGAAACAAGCACCTTGATATATACTAAGGATTCCTTATGCATGGTACTGCTTAGTGACAGGGTCCTTGGAAGCATATGAACCAGTGAAGCTTTAGTTTGTTTTGGCAGGTTTATAGAGTGGATCTACAATTCTTAAATCATGGCTAGGACCTTTTTTTTTCGACAAGAGACAAGGTTGGGCTGGCAGGAATTCAAGTGAGGGGTGTTTTCTTAATAGGGGAGGAAAAGACAGGCACACTGTTTCTAGCAAGCAGATGTCAAGGGTCACTGTACTGGCTGTGGATTAGAGCTTATTAATGGGGTGCAGGTGGTGAGCCCCTTTCTGCTCTGTAGGGAGTCACCAGCTATCTACTTATGAACTACCATTGGTAGCCAGTGGCGGGTCACAATGAGGGAGTGACCAATCATTGGGCAGCGTTCATGATTAGGGCCAGTAGGAGGCCATGAGTCTATCGTTTAGCTGTCTTATTGAGAAGGACGGACATTGGCTATTAATGAGGGTGCGCCGCTTGCATTCTGCATAGATGATACACAGGTAGTTGCTTGAAGAATTTGTAAGCAAAAATGTTAGAGAAAAGTGATGTAAGCACAAGTCAGAATGGTAGGAAACCCAGTGAGTATGGTAAGGATGATCTGAACAAGGACTTGGATAGAGAAGGATTTATTCTGACAGTTAAGAGGGCGCCTTGTGGATTATTCTAGAGAAGTGTTTCCCAATCAGGTTCTCGGGGACCCACAGACAGTCCACGTTTTTGCTCCGTCTCCTGGTAGGAAGCTGGGAGGGAGCAAAAATGTGGACTGTCTGGCAGGGAGCTCAGGGGGAGCAAAAACATGGACCAACTGCGGGTCTCCGATGACCGGATTGGGAACCACTGTTCTAGAGAAAAAGAAAAGAAGATCGATAACTGAGCAGTGAAAGGCTTTGGACAGAAAAGGAGGTGGCAAGAGGGTAACAGTTTCCAATAGCACAGATGTTAAGGGTTTTTCAGAAAGGGCCATGACGCACGTCAGTTTGAAGGCAGCCGCAGAGCAGTTGAGAGAGGTCCATCAGCGCTTTGTGTTTGGAGAGGACGTGCGTACGAGCCTAGGGCAAGCGAGACGTGCCAGAAAAACCGAACTTGGCGCAGGAGTGACTCACCGGTCACGAGAGATGAGACATCCGGCCTCACCGCCTGAACCATTGGGTTAGGGTGAATGAAACGGAGTCTAATCAAAGATGAGGGCACCTGGGGTTGCGGAGTGTTTCGGTGTGATTCATGTGTCAGTGAGCGGCCGAAAGCAGGGAGGCAAAGGTTGTGTGAATTCTGATTGCTAATTCCAGAGTCTGCCAGTATATAAACAGATTCCAAGGCCTGGATGTAATACCAAAGGGCAGCTGTGGACTGGGGCTGATTAGTTCACTCTGACATCTTGTAGTTATGGGATAGACAGATTGGAAGTAGAAACAGGCATACACTTAAAGTCCATTTACATATATTTATTTAGCAAATGCTTTTATCGAGAGCATACAATTGAGAAAGCAGGGTTCGAGAGTCCCAGGGGCAACTGAAGGTTAGAGGCCTTGCTCAAGACCCCAGTGGTGAAATGACTTTGCCAACCATGGGATCTGAACCAGTGATCACGGACATGCAGAAATAACATGCAGAGATACGCACCGCCACAAAATTTAAAAATAAATAAATACAAGTGTAGCAAAGATGGGCTGTTGAACAGAAAATATTTCGATGGTTGTAGCCAGTTGGAACCGACTTACATTTTATTATGATGATTATGGCAGTTTATTCCCAGTAACTGTTTATATCACAAACTGGGGGCATTTTATCGAGATGTCTATAGAACTGCTAGCATGCAGGGGCATCGGGGGATGGGGGGGCGCAGTTTCAGAGGATCCCCCCCAGTTAGCAAAACCCAGGGAGGGTTAGAATTTCTAACCCCGCCCCTGCCAGTATGTTATATATTAGAATGACCGATAAGCAGAGGCGGGTGGTTCAGGTTCACAGAGTAAAAGTCCGGACCATGATTCTGTTTCAACCAACCAGTTGAATACTCTGCGACTATGAGTCTTGATACTCAACTGGTCGGTTGAAACAAAATCCTGGTGTAGATTTTTATTTTCTGGACCTGTGCCTCTGGACCTGTGCCTCTACTGGTAAGCAACACAGGGAAACATTTAGAGTCGCTCAATAAAGACAGTAGCTTTTAATAAGTAATCTCTGGGTGATATAAAATGATCTATTTACTTTGGCCGTATTTTAAATGACGTCTGCATATATTAACCTCAGGTTCAGTTAAATCTGTATATTCCGCTCTCTGTGTTATTACCCCTATCAGGGCCACTTAAGCATGTTTCAGCGGTGACTTCCTGCCTTTAATCTTTTAAGAGACCAAATCAGCCACTTCCTTATAAGACATGTGAGACTATGCATTTATTCTGCTGATCAACCACGAAATTAACAATTGTAGAGGAGGTGGGTTCAAGCAACTGCAGGAGGTGGGATCAACCAATGGACTGTCTTAGCCCCGCCTCCTCTAATTGCTTGGACCCACCTCCTCTACAATCTGATTGGTTATCTCTCTGAACAAATCATTTTTTCTTCTGCCCTCAAAACATTTTTGTGTAAGTAAAACTCCCATGACCCCGATAGCTTGGCGTTTTGAGGTAAAATACTGGCATCTAGACAGTAAAGTTACAAAAGTAAACTTTCAAATAACGTGAATTGTGTATTGCTTAAATTTTCAGTCATTACACAAGCTATTTTCAGGGTTGGTGAGAAAGCTTTATCTACTGATCTTTGTTCCCAATAGCATGAGAACTGCACAAAACATCTTTCCTTTAGTTTTATATTCGTAGTTTGTCTTTAGTGTCTGAACAAGCCTACCAAAAATCAGATACAGAACCCTCTAAACAAAAGATAAATACGCATAGCTAATTCCTCTTAAATACCCAGATTTCTGAGCAAGGCCTGCCTCTGAATATTGAGGTTGCCTTGCTTCTACAAAAAGGGATCCTGGTTTATAGAGACAAAGTAACAAACCCATGCATGTACCAGTTGTTTTGTCTCCTTGGCGACTGATTAGGTTATTGTCCATACACTAGAAGAACAAATTAGTCATGCGACATCTCATGTCATCGCGGGTTAACCGACGCTAAGATGTCAGCCGGGTAATGCTTCTCGCCCAAGTAAATGCTTCCTGTATCTGCACACAAATCCAATTTGCTGGAGAGCATCTGAGGGAGACGCGTGAGTGTCCACCCAGCAAATAAAGAAAAGTGTGGAATATTTCCGTGGTTTCAGGAAGGCGTTCTAGCTGAAAGGACCAAATAGTTACCTCAGGACATTCAGAGCGGAAGGGAAGTTAATCCTCTGTTTATGACAAGCTTCTAAAAAAAGATGAAACTGAAGTTTCTGAAACTCTCTTTTTCTGTTTCTGTCTCACATATATATGCAGTGTGTGTACATATATATATTTATATATATAGTGTATTTATATATATATATATATATATATATATATACTGGGGTGAATGAAACGGAGTCTAATCAAAGATGAGGGCACCTGAGGTTGCAGAGTGTTTCGGTGTGATTCATGTGTATGTAAATACAGTATATATATATATATATATATATGTACACTCATATAAAATCTATTTCAGGGTTCAGAAACTTTCTTTTTCTCTGTCTGTCCATCTCTTTCTCTCTCTCTCTCTCTCTGTCTCTCTCACACACACACAACCCAGTTTATGGAGCGTTTCATTAGGGGTCACCCAGTTCTCTTTTAAGTCTCTCCTTAATAAAACTGTACAATGCATACAGAAGTAAATTGTCCTGACCTCTGCCATGTAGCACTGAGCTTATATTACTGTACAGACGCAAAGAAGACTGATGCAAAAACAGAAAATCGAGAAGACAGTAAAGAAAGATGAATATCGACAGGGGAAACGGCGTACGTTTTCTCTGTGGTCATCAAAAGCTTATATTATATCCAATAGAATGTATCAATTGTTCAAATGTGTGTTTTGATGGGTCATGTAGCAGGATTTATTTTCTGGGAGGATTGTAAGAGTAAGGGGCAATAGAAAGACAATATAATTTAATTTGTCATGCAGTGGATATAATAATGGTACCTGAATATCTGACAAATAAAAATTCATAAAGTTGGTCACGTTTTCTGTAGACCTGCACAGACTCACAGTCCAAACAGACAGTGAGCTTTAGATTCAGCCCCATCCAAGTCATTTATCAAATACACAGTCTCTTTGGTTTAATTAGTGGCACAGACATTACCTCTGAGTCATTTCTTAATTAAATTCTAATATAATGTATTAACAATTGAAGAGCAAATTTCCAAAACACACATTTTCCAAATTTCCCAAACTCGCGTCTTGGAGAAAATGTCTGCAGACTTAGTGAGTTTTGGAATTTTAGTTCTTTACTGGATTATATGAGGAGTTTTGGTTCCCAGTACAGGACCATAGGATGAGAAAGCCGGGGAGCAAACCTGAAGTAAAAGTGGTGAGCAGAAAGGCCCTCGAAGAAGGAAATGGGTCTCGGGTAGAACCTCTGGTCAGGTAACAGTCATGAAGTCCTTCTATCCTTCGGAGAGATGATGAACTCGTAACCACGATGTACCCTTCACGTTCACATGCGTAATCAAATATGTACGATTTATTTATACCTTCTGTGCAAGAGTTGCTTTCTTCATTGTCATTAAACATCATACATGCCATTACCCTGGGCCAGCCGTGAGACAGCGTATCTGATTTTAATCAGCGCTAGTATGCTCCCAGATCACAATCACACATCGATTTATGACAGATGCTAAACCCAGATCAATGTAGAACACTGCCTGTATCATGACTGTTTAATAATGGAACGCTCTTTTGGGCTTCACCAATCATAAGGCAGAAAAATAAATTAGGCATCTGTCTCCATGGAGACACAAGGAAACCAAACTGCCTGGGTTAGGTGGCCAGACGTCTCTGTTGTCTGTTACTTCTCCACAGCTATGTTCAGTGTCGGTTGCAAGCCTTCAACCGGTGGGTGAGAACACGCAATAGCTATGTCCTCTATGACAGTGGACCAGTCCCACGACCCACCGTGTCAAAAGCAGCATGCAGGGAAAACTGTCCATTTGGACAAAACGCTTTGTCTCAAGGATGAGCAACGTGCTCATTGTGCAGCACTATTTTTTTCTCTTATCGAAATTAACTAATAATACATGTCTTGAGATAGCAAGAATATTTTCTGCTCTGTATCAGTTTCTATGGTAACCTCTGTGCCCTACACATGGGAAAATTGTCAGAAACACAACAAATGAAAATAAAACCTAGACCAAATCAAAAAGAGAAGGATGTTGATATTACAACTTGTCTTGAGCGATCATCCATACATTACATCATACTTCAGCTTTCCATACAAACTAAAAATGGTATAAATCACTTGACAATGAGGGCAGATATGTGATTGTCTCATTAAAAATAATATTATTCCATTAGTAGCTCAGTAGCTAACTATGTGCTGAACGTGTGATGTGATGGAACATGACGGTCACCCTGACAGCTACGCACTTTAAAGTTTCCACGTCTTCCATTTCCACGTACTTCAAGATAGAAGCCTGCATTGTTCTCTTTAAGTGACGTTTAAATACGGCAAAGTCTGAGGCTGCGTCCCACCAGCATCTCAGTGGGCCCACCTACGTACCGACACTAACAATTGTAGCCTAGGGCTAAATTATGTAGGTCAGTCAGGGATGAAAGACAGATCGCCGATAACCAATTGCGTTTAAATCACAACACCGCTCACCCGCTGACTGTTATGGCCACACGCTGCAATTACGGACTCCATACTGACGGATGTCACCGAAGCTGAGTCACCTACGAGGAAAACCGATATCTGAGGCGACTCGGCTGTCTGGGAGCTCGAGAAATGAGCGAAGGGAAGCCCGCTAAAGTTAAAAAAGTTTGACAGGAACAGTGTTCTAACGAAGGCTGGGAAAGAATGGCGGACTGCACTCCTGAAAATAAATCAGCACGTTTGGAACCAGCCAGCTGGACCCGAGAGATCCTGGACTGTCATATCTGTCCGGTACCCATGGAGGTTCAGTTTTGGGTCAAACCCAGTTCCTCTTCACAGGGGAAGTCCCTCATGTGATTAGAGACCTGACTGAGGTCTACAGTTGTGCGTTTATTATTCAGTGATCTGTCAGTGTCCTACAAGCTACAATTTTGTCCTATGTGGGATATAGTGAGAGTCTAAAAATGTCACACTAAAATATCATGTTTAAGGTAAATTATCACTCCAATTTTACCTGCCTATAGATTTCCACTTGCTATGGATAGGCCTAAAGCCATCTTTCACTCTGAGCTTGAAATTATTTGCAAAGAAAATTTCCATAAATTAATAATTTTGGCAGCAACTTCTTTCAATGACCTGTTTGTTGTTATAGTCTCTTCATGCAAATTGTCAAGAAATCAAGTCTCATGTCAGCTGTGGTCTGAGAGGATCTACAGGAAATGGGACCTACTTCAATTACACATATGGGTACGGATATCACCATGTTCCAGAGAAGCCCTTAAGCACAGCTTTACCAGAACGGATTTATCGACACGGTTTCCACACGCTTTCAGGGTTATAGTAATGTTCCCCGAAAATTCCTGGAAAAGACCTTTATTTATTACCAACAGCACAGTGCACATACCTGCTTAAGTCCAGTGTTTCTGATCTAAGACACATTATTTTAATCATGTTTTCTCCACTGCATCTCTTTGAAAAACACAACATGGTTTTTGTGCATTCCGTCGGGATCCGGCATGTCCAGAAATGTCTGACTAACATAATCCTTACGGGGCCCCTGCGTGGCGCACTCTTCCAGTCATTGTCAATAAACTTACTTGTCAGACTCACAGGGGACTCGTTTGTTCCTGATCAATAGTCAGGAGTGAAGGACGTGCGGTGGACGCCGGCTCCCTTGGGAGTTTACAAAGTTTCGGTATGGCCTTTAGAATTTCATTCCAATCCCAGTGCTCACCTTTAAGGGTACCTCTCCGTTCATGAAACTAAAAATAAGTAACTGCTTATGCAAAAAGTAGCCTCATAACTCCATTGTGACGCATATTCAAATTTTCCCCACTTAGATGTTTAGAAAGAGAGTTTTACCTCAAACTTATTAAAACAATCTCTCCTGGTATAGATGGATATTTTAACAATTTAACATTTAAAAATCAAGCAGAGGGATTGCAACATTTAGGATAAGTGCCTGTGTTCTTAACCACGACGGGTCCTGCTGCCCATTATAACAGAGCACATAAAGTAAGATGCAATTTCAAAAAAAGGCATCGCCAAAGAGTAGCAGCATTCGCGATCACATACTCCGGGATCCGTTTGAATCGATACTCTGGGGCAAAGCAAAAGAACAACTATGGACGTTCTGGAACTTATGCCACTCATTTAAACATAAATCATCTGCACTTTGTTGTAGAAGTAAAGGCTTCTGTTGGTCCCGAGGTGATTTTTCTCTCATAGTTTGGATGCGCTGCAAGATTAAGGGTCATTTCAGTAACACTTTACTTGAAGCTCTCATCTATAATGCATTATAGATACCTTCATAATAGGTGGTCAGTATAACAATTAATAAAGCAGTACAGTATCTTCTGTTGACAGTTATAATGCATTATAAAGTTGATTATAATACTTCATAAGCTCCAATGAATTTACATATACAGTGTACTATAGATTCCATGATAATGCATTATAATGGTCGGTATAATAATTAAAAAAGCATTACAGAATCTTCTATTGACAGTCATAAGGCATTATAGTGTTCATTATATCATAAGATACACTGAAGCTCTCATCTATAATCCATCCTCATGATGCATTATAATAGTCTGTTTAGGGATGTTTTGCTGTATGAAAGTTATCCATAGTGCATTATACTGTAGATGAGAGCTTCTTAAAGCATAAAAAAAATGGCCATAAGGCGTTACTGTAATTTCTAATTTGCACGGGATGCTAGCTAGTCATATTCCCACAATGCAGCATTTCCCTCCTTCCTGCTGGAACACAAGGTTAGCAAAGACACAGCCTCCAGCAGCCAGATGGGCTGATCCGTCGCAGTCCTGCAAAACCGCAGATGCTGGCAGACTCCACGTCCCAGGCCATGTTGGCTGCATGCGACAATCACAGCAACACCTTTACTAATAAATAATATGCAATCAATATGTGTCAAAATATCTGTGTTTCTTCAGAATATCTGAAATATAAACTATTTGGGTGTTAAACGTCTGTTATCAATCAGTCCTGCTTCACTGTATTTACTGGTCCACACTTAGACACCAATGTCTGAAAATCAAGCAAATTCTTGAGACCATTCGGAAACCGATTTTAACTGCTGCATAGCAATCATTACATTGGTTGTTTCTACTAATCAAAATGCACTATTAGAATCGCTTTCAATCAGCTTGGCTCATGTACGGATCGCCTTTCCGCACCAAGCAAGCTTGATATGCTCTCTCCATTTCTGCATCTCCTAACAAGAGTGTCAGATCCACAAAACATTGCATTTTATTATCAACATTAAACGCCGCTGTGGAAAGATCGACCAGTTCTCCCCGTTGGCATGTTTCAGCTTATCTCTCATCTGAAGGGCTTTTAAAGGCACTCGGCACCCCCCAGGCTTTTAATCATTGCATGGGCAGTAGCTGGTATCATACTGACAGACATAATGAGTAGAGAGGAGAACTCAAAAGCATTGCCTGGGAAAAAAAAAAACGTTTCCCTCAAAACACAGTCATTTTTTTTCAAGGGGTGTTCATAATATGGGAAATACGGCCTGTCGATCCTTCAAAACGCATGTGACAATGCAAAAAAGAAGAACATTTGAATATGAATGTCTGAATCCCATTGGTAATCCAGTATTATGTTTTAAATGATATTAATTACAGCTTTGTCACATCTACCATTTTCGTCTTTGAGTTGTATATTCCCTGACAAAAAAAAAATTATAATAAAAAAGAAAACATACAAGTCAGTCTCATTAGCTAGAATAGCTTACAAATGATTAGCTGTTATGAATATGTTCTCCCCAGACTGAAGGGCTGAGAGAATAAAATGCAACTTCTTACAGAAAAAAATAAACCTGTCCGCCTTTTGCCTCTTTAGAGCAGAAGCGTGGAGAAATGCGAAAACTGAAATTCATAAGAAATAATTATACTAATGGATGTTCGAAACAGCGAGCGCAGCTCGTATGTGGATTAGCATAACAAATTTGAAATCATGTCATTATGAGGCTCAAAATGCAGGGAGACCGTGCTGAATACCCAGGGAGACCGAAATGCAATTCAATGCATGTCCTCGAAAAGTTGCAAAGAGGTAAATGCACCGTATGGCAGTTTCAGAGAGTACATGTTATATAATGCGGCCTGCTACTTTACACTTAAAATAACTTCAAAGTGGATTAAGGTCACAACGGAGATACAAACTCACCATCTTTTCTCTTTTGCAAGATTAGATCTCGTTTCATTTTCTTTTTTTTTCAAAATGGGGTGTAGCGCTTCCAAACATAGCCAAACACGGCCTATTTCTGGGTTATCGTCGTGACGATAGGGTAGATTGTTCGATTACACGGGTTTATGACCGTGTCAATACGGAACACCATTGCAGCACTAGAATGTTTATTGCTTACTAGCACTGCAATGGCAGTAGATACCATTTACAAAATCAAATATCCTTCACAATCTAACCATCTTCTAACCCCAAACCATGCTCAGGGTAATTGGGGGGAGGCGACCTGTGACCTTTCTAGTGAGCGGAGGGTACAGGCTGGGGTACGCCCTGGACAGGATGGTAGTCTATTGCAGGACACATCTACACACACACATACACACTCATACGCTAAGGGCACCACAAAGGCATTAATTAGCCCAAATGCATGCCTTTGAACCAGACACATAGCCACATAGTAAAATTACAGGTGTGTACCCACCACCCCAAATAAGTTTGCTAATGATCAGACACACAACCAATTATGAAAATTACGAGTTTGAACCCCCCCTCAAAATTTTCTCCAACCCCACCGAAGGTAACGCCCCCACCCGTGGTCAACTAAATCTATGAAGGGAGAACGCTACCTTGGTAAGCCTAATCAACTGAGTGCCCCCCTTGAATTTTTTTTATTTTTGGCTAGGGGCTTGCTTTGAACTTCACGAGGAATCCATATGAAACCCACACAATGTGGAGAGAACCAGTGGAATTAACCATACCTATACCCTTTTCAATATTGAGCTGGAAGTTAGCATTTCTATACTCTGATATTAAATAATACTTTGTGCGGATATTTCCATTCTTTCTTTGTCATGTGAGAACCGCATTGTTTCCAGTTAAGCTATCTGTGATGGATACTCGAAAACTCACTCAGTTATCTGTATCCATGGCAACACTTTGGCACCATCTATAAACGTCAGCCTCTATAAGGCCGGGCTCATAGAAAAACGCACTGATACCTACCATAAGGTGACAGAGTAATTTACCGATCTCGGTCAAAGATGGGATGTGGAAGGAGATTACTGCTTTCAAAATGAAAGTCTTCCCGAACAGAGAGACTCCAGGCCTGTATCATAGTGGATGGCTTCATGTGTGGTTTAGTTATTTTTTGTTCAAATATCACAAGGTCACTCACCTAAGGATAACTGCCTTATTTACTGAGAAGCACAATCAGAATGAGAAAGACAGAACTAAAAGCAAAAGAATGTAAATGACAAAAGAACGTTTAGATCTACTTGCGGAACCTTATAGCAATACAAAGAGTGGAAAATAATTCAACAAAATATATGGCAAGGGTGGCATGGTGGTGCAGTGGTTAGCACTCACACCTCTGGGACCCGGGTTCGAATCCCCGTCAGGGTCACATGTCTGTGGAGTTTGCATGTTCTCCCCATGTCGTCGTGGGCTTTCCTCCGGGTTCTCTGGTTTCCCCCCACAGTCCAAAAGCATGCTGAGGCTAATTGGAGTTGCTCAATTGCCCATAGGTGTGCATGTGTGAGTGAATGGTGTGTGAGTGTGCTCTGCGCTGGGCTGGCCCCCCATCCTGGGTTGTTCCCTGCCTCGTGCTCATTGCTTCCGGGATAGGCTCCGGATCCCCCATGACCCAGTAAGGATAAGCGGCTTGGAAAATGGATGGATATGGCAAGTCACTCCTTTTATTTCTGTGTTAATTTGCCAGTCTTTCAAACCGCTGCTTGAAGTTTTTCCCCTTAGACTATCACCGAGGTCACACGTTGACACCGGATTCGTAACGTCCAGACGGACGCGCAGACCAACCGTAATGAGGTTCAGTAATAACTGATTGCGTTTGATTAAAAGCCCCATTGCAGACTACAAATTGCAGCCATTTAGATCCAGCTTTCAAGAGGCAGCCGTAAAACAAATTGATAACACTACCTCTGGATAAAATACTGCCAGGAATTATTACCCAGGAACCCAAAAAGACGGTGTTATGAAGCTATTTCGGAACATGTGATGTTTGCTGCAGGACCAAATGCATTTTTATGACAGGTTTGTATGGTGAGCTGCTGCATTTAAAGCATGGCATGCAGGACAAAATGGCAGGGGGCTTCCACAAGGTCATGAGGATAGCATATGCAAGTGTACTTCCATTTGCAAGGTAGCTGAGGTCCACTTGAGCTGAAGCACATGTCAAGAGATCATTGGCTGTCTGAGCACAGAAGAACCTACTGTAGGATCAGCGGAGAGAGCCGATGCAGAGTTCTGAGGATGAAACGCGCTGTATGCTGTATTTTATATCACACTGGGGTGTGAAGGGCTGTTGTCGGTTGTTTACGAGGACTGCTAAGCAAAATGATCAACATGGACGATGATATGAACACAGGAAATGTAGCCTGGTAGCACTAAAGTTATCATATAGCACATGATAAAAATCGATAAGTGGATTCCTTGTATGATACATGAACGTAAATAATACCCCCTGTATTCTTTTTCCAGTTAACTTCGCCGATGCTGCACATCAATAGCGGTAAGTCCTGCTAGACAAGAAGCGAAGACGTGGCCTGTCATTGAAAGGGTTCAATGTACTCGTCCCCACGCAAATCTAATCCAGCCACATCTTCCCAGAGCTCCGCCAACAACGTCCGCGAGCCCCTCTGTACCGGTGGCACTGGGAACAGCCCACTAAGAACCCCGAAAAACTGCATGGCAGCAAAATGTCATTTTTAAGGTGGATTCTGGGAACAGGTGAGCTCTGGGAAGGGAGCGGTTCATACTTTGGAAGGAGATGCTGAATGAAAACCGGATACTAAACAGTGCTGAGATGTCAAAAAAAAATCCTAAGTAATGAAGTGCAATTGACACTGAGTAACTTTTTATGTAACTCCAGTTCCACGTTCCAGGTTCCAGATGGATTTGTACCTTTGGGTCTTCACTTACGTTCTAGTTGGGTAATACTACAGCAATCACTAATGATTGGTTAACATCCAGGCGTGATGTTCCATGCATTACCCATGTGTTTCTCTGTTTTATCGTCCAATGACTTAGTTCTAGGTCTGCATAGTTAAATGTAAACACACCAGACCCCTAATTCAGTGCCATGTAGCTATTAGCATTTCTAACTCTTAGCACCGTTACAATCTTTTAGGGTCCAAGGAACAAAAACACGCTTAAGATTTAGCTAATTCACCTGGCTCAATATGTTCCACATGGCGCGCAAAACACAGCACGTGGCAACTGTTCAGCTCTGAAAAAAGAAGACACTTCAATCAATTAAAAACATTACTTTTGATTGATTACAACTCCTATTAAGCCAATTAAAAGTGCGTGTACTTTACTAACCTATAGATTAACCCAGATCGCAGCAGAAGGAACTGATCAGCACATTGTTTTGTGTAAGTTGCATAGCCGCAAAGATGCCTTCCTCACTATTTAATCGCTATTTCAGTTTTTTTTTTTCGTTAAGCTGTTCAAATGAATGTAATTTAAGTAACGGCACGGTCAACACGGTCAGCTAAGCTAAAAAACAGGTCGTCATAATAATAATAATAATAATTATTACTATCATTTTCTTTATTTTTTGGTATTATACGTGACAGCCTATCACACTGGGCCCTCCAACCCAAACCAATCCAATTATGTTCCAAATTTTTTAGGACCCCTGGCATCACATCACCCCCCCCCATCCCCCATGGGGGCCCCGGTTTCTTGCATAAAAAGCTGCTGACGTATCTGAGAAATTAACACACTTCCCACCGAAGCAGCTCTCAGTATCTCCGGGTCGCAACGCGGCACCTTCGACGTGCAACCGTGAAAAAAAAAAACCACGATTTACCTTTACGCGGTAAAAAAAAAAAGGGGGGGGGGGCGCCGTTATTCCGAAACTATCCGTCTCGGCCTCGTTGAAGAGCGCTTAATTGATGGATGAGGACTTTATCAGCCGTGGCAGGAGTCATTATGCCTGTGCTTTTCCTTGAAATATATCTGTCACGCAGCTCAAAATTGAATAGCCATTTTCGGACCTCGGCGGGGAAGGAGGCCTGACCGAAGGCAGATGGGGGGGGGGGGGATGATTAATGCAGTTTATAGTGGGACACTGATGCCACTCCTGCCTCCTATTTGTACTCCCCGGTCCCCCAGCCCAGGATGAATCAAATGAAAAGGACCCACACGTTCCTCTCTCCCTTAATTCCCTCTGTAGACAATTTCTCTATTGACAAAATGTCCTAATGAAATGTCACCTACCTTAAAGGATTGATGTTCGGAAACTTTTATACCTCATTTAGGTTTTTTTTTTCTTCTTCTTTCTCCTCCTCCTCCTCCTCCTCCTCCTCCCAGAATTGTTATTTGGAAATGAAACGAATCAAAGTCGTGAGCTGTAATGTAATTCATGGTCTCGACGGGTCCCTCCCCCGGACGGGCTGCTTTAATACAAAAGAAATGAATTGATTCGGCTTCTCATTTACTGCTTTCTTCCTTTAATTTATGTTCATTTGCATTCAGCGAAAAAGGAGGTTTTTGTGTAATTATTTGACAGTGAGGGAGACCACGCTTATCGTAAAAAGAGAAGGACACTAAAGATTTAGGTGAGGTGTTTCGAGCGTGCGAGGAAAAAAAGATGTACCTCCAAAGAGGTGTGCATCAGGGCAGGAGGGCAGAGTTGGAGGATACCTTATTGAAAAGGTACAGAACAAGGTAAATTGACATGACGTGAAAGTCACTCTCCGTACGATGTGTGCCCACGTGACCAGGTCTTCTGCCCATCCGGAGGCCCTGGGCGCTCACTGCTGATAGGTCATGGGTTGCTGATTGTGAGGTATGCATTGGTGGTGACTGAGGAGGACTCGAGCTCCAAGGTGAGACGGGTGAAGCTAAAGACAAGATCATTGGAGCAGGCGGGGTCAGGTGATCAGCCAGCAGGAAGTACACCACTAAAGAAGAATAGAAACTAGCAAACCAGCAGGTATGGCCAAACCCCATTTCTAATGATACATATTTCAGTGTATATATAAAGGTATTGCCCTATCTATTTGTTTACGTTTACATTTATTACAACCATAGCTTGCTTAGTCTTTATTTAGGGCGACCTAAAATAATTCCAGAAAGACATACATTAGTCATAAATCACAACAGAGTATACTTATAATACAAAATTTAAAAAAAAAAAAAATCTGCAAGAAAATTGCATTAAAACTTTCTTCGCCTTTAGATAAATGGTGCTTTTAGGTAATTCACTTTTAGATAAAAAAAAAAAAAGGCACAGAAATCGTTGTATTTCTTCAGGAGAAAGGGTTTGTAATCTTAAGTTAATGAAAATCTATTTACATTAACCGCCTCTGTAATAGACGTGGTTGTTATCCTAGCTTGGGCGTGAATAATTGAGGCAGCGTTTCTGAGCATTCCTTTTAAACACATATTGATCGAAAGCCTTTCCTCCTCTCTGGTTTTTACCGATTTGCGCTTGGAAGGTGGAGAAAATGGAAGATTTATGGTTTCCCTGGTAGGTGTTTCACACACCTGCCATCTCCATCCTTCTTTCTCCAACTACACCCAGGTTCAGGGGGGCTTTATCAGACACGGGGTACCGTCCGCACACTGTAAGTCTAGTGAAGATAACGGCAAAGACTAACTGAGTTTCTTAATATTCTTAATGAATAGCTAGAGTCAGTGAAAGCTAACTAAATACAGTCTTATGTCGAGTTAAGCCTGATCGAGTCACGTCCAATCGTATTTGTGACTGAAGCCCATAGTAAATAATATATACTGATCAAGAGACCCCTGAAAGCAGACATAGTAAGACATTAATAAGCGATTGTATCACTTATTAATGGATCAAGGGCAGGAGATTGGGCAGTGCTGCAGGTGTTTAATGACCCACTGTCCATATCTAACTTTTAATACAGTGTGCATTCAGTAATATATACTGTGTATGTGGTGAACAGGTGTAAGTAATGTCAAGATACACCCTAACTGACTTGTGTCCGATGGTCCCAGTCACAAATGCGAATGTAAGGCTGTGTTAAAAATATAGAGGATTTGTGTGTATTTATTATTTGGGAAAGAAAGTTATTCAACCGCGAATAAACCCAGTATGAAATGGGAACTCAGTGACTGGTTACGCCACCGTTAGAATCCACGACTGCACCTAAACACTTCACGTAGCTATCGATCACTTTCTCCCAGCACTCTGGAGGAACTGTGGTCGGCTCCTTTAATTCCGGGGCTCATCTTTGCTCAGCTCGTTTCGCCTGGTGACGCGGACAGACTCTGTATCAGCTACAGCAGCCAGCCGGACAATTCTCTATTTTGCAAGTACAGAATCGGTAAGTTCCAGCTTTCACTTAGTGCGATGAGATACAATGAGGTAAATGTGTGCAAAGTCAAACTTGGCCCAATTGATTGCCAAAAGTAAGCATCGAACTAATCCCAAGTTAACCACTTCGCTAAAAGCCTCATATTTATTGTCGTACATGCCAGATAAATCAGGTTTTCTCTGTACACAGGCAGCTTGCTTATGACTTACATGAACCCGACTAAAGCAAAACCAGGTTAATGAAAAAAAAACAAATATCCAAGATACATAGAGTTTTGTAACACAAAATGTGGGGGGTGATGTGATACCAGGGGCCCTATCTTTTCATTTTATTTCATGTGTTCTTTAGTACATAGTACTAGTATTTTTTCGCTCCTTTGTTTTTGCTATAAGTTGTGTAACAATGCATTATGTATCAATACCGCATTATCTGAATTTTTTACATTTTATCGAGTTATTACATGGGGCGGCATGGTGGTGCAGTGGTTAGCACTGTTGCCTCACACCTCTGGAACCCGGGTTCGAGTCTCTGCCTGGGT
>JAODJX010000053.1:2668491-2692489 GCA_026776945.1 Isichthys henryi
AACCCCACGACGACATGGGGAGAACATGCAAACTCCACACACATGTGACCCAGGTGGAGACTCGAACCCAGGTCCCAACAAGAATCATTACTTTGTTCATTTGTTTACAAAATATCTGTATCACTTTAGAAGGAATTCGTAGTTTTAATTAACACATTCATTTCATGTAGTAATCAACTGTAACCCCAATAATAGTTCTAAAAGAGCTGATCTGAGTTAAACAGTTCATTGACAAGAAGTCTCATTGGGTGCTTTTTAATTAATAACACCTTTGCAATAATGTAAAACACCAAACATTTGTTTTTAGGATTCCTTTGGGAGAAATTGTAATTATGGCAAAATGGCAAGAACTGAACTGAATGAGTCAGAGTCAATCAAAAAAATGACACTTACTTAAAAGAAAATGTCTGTATTGAAAAGTACCGAGACACGCCTCTTAATCACTGAATTCAGATGTTTCATTCAGACTCATTGCCACAGGTGTATAAAACTGAGCACTGAGCCAGTCAGGCTTGTAAACATTTATGAAAGAATTCAAATGTGGTTCTGTCATAGGATGCCACCTTTGCAATAAGTCAGTTTGTAAAGTTTCTTTTTTGCTCGATATTCCATGGTCAACGGTTACTGTAAGTGGAATTATTGCAAAGTAGAAGCACTTAGGAACGACAGAAACTCAGCCAGAACCAGGTCACCGAGTGCTAAGGTGCGTAGTGTGTAAAAGTCACCAACGCTCTGTTGACTCAATCTTAGCCTGGCAGTAACCCCAGCACAAAAACTGGGAGCTTCACGGAATGGGCTTCCATGGCCAAGCAGCTGCATGCAAGCCTCGCAATGCCAAGCATCTCATAGAGTGGTGTAAAGCACGCCGCCATTGGGCATTGGAGCAGTGGAAACGTGTTCTGTGGAGTGACGAATCACGCTTCTCTGTCTGGCAGTCTGATGGATGAGTCTGGGCTTGGCAGATGCCAGGAGAACGTTACCTGCCGGACTACACTGTGCCAACTGTAAAGTTTGGTGGAGGAGGGATAATGGAATGGGGTTGTTCTTGAGGGGTTGGGCTTGACCCCTTAGTTGCAGTGTGGAGAAATCTTAAAGCTTCATCTTACCAAGTTCCAACTTTGTGGGAACAGTTTGGGGAAGGAAGGTCCTTCTCTGTTCCAGCATGACCGTCCCCCAGAGCACAAAGCAAGGTCCATAAAGACATGGTTGGCTGTGGAAGAACTTGACTGGCCTGTGCAGAGCTTTGACCTGAATCCCACCAAACACCTTTGGGATGAACTAGAAGAGATTGTGTGCCAGACCTTCACGTCCAACATCAGTGCCTGGCCTCAGAAATGCTCTTCCGGATGAATGAGCAAAAAATTCCACAGACACACTCCAAAATCTTACGGAAAGCCTTCACAGAAGAGTGGCAGCTGTTATAGCTGCAAAGGGGGGTACCAGCTCCATAGTGATACCTATAGATTTAGAATGCGATGTCATAAAATTAGTGTGGATGTAATGGCCTGGTGTCCCATTGGTTTTGTCCATATAGTGTATGCATGGTTACACCTAAAAAATCTGCACCCCTGACAAAATGCCACCTTGCCCCCATCCCCGGTCCAGTTGTACGTAGCATTTTTCAATTCAAGTGCTCCAGTCAACGTTCTGCCCCCCCGATCTACCAGGGTGTCCACACCCCTCTGGCGCAGATATAGTAAACTCTGCTTCTCAATTAACTATTGTTATGAAGCCAATTAATCTGCGGCATTTTACAGAATTAAGCAAGAGCCCCCTAACTTTCTGTGTGCGCTCCATACGTCAGACGAGGAGTGGCTTAGGGTCACAAAGCTTTACCCATTTTCTGCATGTAATGTAAAAATCCCAAACTACACCTCAGTTAATGCAGCCTGAGGGCTGAACTTTAGAAAGAAGAGAAATAATTAAATACAAATAAATATAACAGTCAGCCCAAGAGAATGATACATTTTAGGTGTGGATATTTCTCAGTGTTTACTATTTTCTAGTCTAAATAAAATCCTTCTTTAAGGGCACACATTTCATGATTCAGTTTATGGTCTGTGAACCTTGGAGGAGATTGCATTTCTCATTAATTTCCTCAAGATAATTTCCCCGCCATCTAAACATCTCTGTACTTCTTGATAGCATCACGCACTCGTGTGTAACTAAGGATTACAAACAAGAAGAGCGTGGAGTCTGTTTTTACGTAAACACCACTGAGTAAAAATGTCTTCCGGAGGCTAAACGCGATTATTGGTTAAAGATGAATAGCGATATTTTCAGTGTCAAATTTTAGACCAGAAAAATGCAGGCAGCTTGTACGCATTCTGTTCATTCCCTGCCTTCTCACTGCATGTTAGCAAAAAAAAAAATTCTCTTTTAAATGAGTGAAACCCTCTTGAAAACCAAAGCTAATTCTTGTTTCAGGTGATGTAATTTCATCACTGAAATAATCTTTGAAGAGACACGATCCACTGTCTTTTTTTTTTTTTGCTGTTCCAGCGTTTACATATTTATGGGCCAAGTTCCCGTGTAAAATTGCACCATTACCTTGTAAAGCAAAACTACTGTTAAAACACCTGGAATATCTCTATTGGTGTTATTCATGTTAATATTATCTTAGTGAAATGGAAACTGATGGCTGCAATGGGTTGGCACTAATCCCGGGTTGTTCCCTGTAGCTTCTGGGACAGGCTCTGGACCCCCCCTGACCCTGCATTGGACAGGCGTGGTTAGAAAATGATGAATGGATGGATGGATGTATGACACAGATGACAGTAGCAAGATACAAAAATTGCTTTGGTTCATCGTATTTTATCACTAAATTACATGAGTACAGGGATATCCCTGTTCTAGCTGGAGACAATCCAACATTATACATTTATCAGATCACAAATGCTCAGTAACTTCATTCTCGTATGTGCCAGGAACCATGCTAGGGATTCCTAAGGCTGCGAACCTAAGAGTTCGTGAACATCATTCCAGATGCTAGGTACCGTAAAAAAGATCACGGGACCCAGGGATGGGACACGGAACAGGTGGCTCACTGGGGAGTGATGTCTCCTTTTTCACGGTTACAAGAATGGGGCAGAGACAGGGTCAACACAATATAGAAAGGAATCACTGTGCTTAGAATTTCCGGGAGGGAAATGAAACTGTACTGTTAGCGTGGGTGTCTGGGACACGACAGCCATTGTCTCTCAATGACAATTGTCTCTGAAAAAAAACAGCAAATATTTACAGTGCCGACAAAACAGGGAACGGGTAGAATGAATGAATTGCTGCGACACACTTCGTCACCCTACCTGTCCAATCCCAAAGTGGCCACACCTCCAATCTCACTGTAGCTCATCACATCCCGGATATAAAATTCTGCTTTAATTCTATTTCTCCGTTTCTTTCCCACGTCCTCATTGTGCGTCTGAATGAAAAAAGTCAGGTACCTTATACAGGAGAGACGGAAACATCTTAAAATGGCTTTCTTGTCAGAAAGGCCATGGAATTGTTGCAAAGTGGAAGCATTTAGACTCAAATGAAAGGATTGCAAATCTTTTGCTTTTCCCGCTGAAAACGTTCCTGTGTGAATTCAGAGTTCATCTGGAGTTCAGTCCACGCTATTGGGTCTTACTGAGAATATGCATAGTACAAACTGGAATTAGGCGAGAAACACTGAGCCATTTATAATAATGAACTGTTTCACCAGGCAGCCAATCTGTGTAATTCACCCAAAACACAATGAGTAGGTTCAAAGTGTTCCTTTATTGCAGTATAATTACAAGCCTTGTTTGCATACAGCTGGTGGGATTATTAAAAATATAATCACTGTGTTTAAACAACAAAGACTGTCAAGCACCAAAAAACTGAAAAGAAAGCAGTAAACAACCAAAGCTACAGGTATTTATTGCTCATTTTACAAGAGTAATTTCCCATTTTATTGCAGGTTAATTTTATTGTGAATACGATAAGAATAAAATTTCACTTGAGAAAACACAAGTGCACCACAAATCATAATTGCAATGTTGATGCCCGTAAAATGTTGCCCTGAAAATTATGATTACGGGAGCGTAATCAGCGGATGCCCCAGCCAACTGCTGTGTATCGTCCATAAAATATTTTCACATATTAAAAAACAAAAAAATACGATTAATGATACGATAATAAATTTGCTTATAAATGTGTGTTTATTCTTACTTTCTTTGACCGTCTCATCGCAGCACACACTAAACCACGCATTGCGCCAGGCTGATGCCGTAACGTTTGGGCTGCCAGTCACACATTCCGCCTTCACTCCAGCAATCACTTTGATCTTTCCGCTACATTTGTCATGCTAATCTTCAGTTATTTAAATGTAGGAATAGCACCGTATAATGAGAAAAGCATGTCTGCCACAAAGAATATTGTCTTTTCAATACTCTCCACATGCAAGACTTGCAAGACCTTCGTTATATGAATTAATTCATTAACGACATTAATTTGTAATGCATATTAATGTAGGAAATCTTTATTTGACTATTAAAACAAAAGAGATCCATCCCTTACCTCAACCACCTCAGAGCTGAACGTGATTACCCCCCCCGCTCCATTCCAGGGACCACAGGTGCTGTAAAGGGGGGGGGGTGACCCCAAGGGCCCCTAAATATTTGGATTGTTCTTGGGGGGCAAAATCTGTAGAGGCACCCCTACTAGGGACTGTCTATGCTAGAGAGCTGCATTCCTGCCTCTTTAAAGTTTAATTATAATTTCTTTACTAGTTCACATGTGTCAGACTGTAGCCCAGGGCCACTGTGCTGTCCCGCAAAGCACAGAGTGTGGTCATCTTGTTAAGTGAACTGGAATTTACTCTGGTCAGGCATTCAGAACCTTGACTTTCAGCTGACTTCACAACGCCAGTCACACTGAGCCAGTAGTGGATACTTTGAAGGTGTCCTTGCTTATTAAGTGTAAACAGCTGGTGCCGGGTCAGCGGGGTCGTTACGAACGTCTCAGTGTGGAATCTTCCACAGCAGACTCCTACCACACCACTCTCTCCATTTACCATACTTGCCTGTATGGAATTGGCTCAGATGTATTTTAATCACATTACTGTCTTTAATTATGAAGTGCAAGTTATTGAAATGTTGCTTCAGAAATTCGAGAAAAAGACCATTTAGGACCTGAAGCAGAGCTTGAAGCAGACGGTTTAATATTCTCTTGAAGTTTTCCTGAGTATGTAAGCTTGACAGTAGTTTGCATTGTTTTAAGAGCAATGTTAAAGTTAAATTAGAATAGAATAGAATAGAATAGCTACTTTACTGTCATTCAGAACATACACCGGTTAGTGCACATCACAATGAAATTACGTTGCATTGACTCACCATCGGCCTAGTGGAGTGTATTAATACTAGAAATCTTAAACTTTAAAAATATAAAATCTAAATAGAAAATAAATTGAAAATAGCTTAAATCACTTTAATTAATGTGGGTAGTACTGACATGCATCCACGTAGATTAGTGGGAATTGCGCTGAGAGCTAAGCCTGACGTAGGATTTGTTATAGAGGCAGATCAGCGAGAGGGTACCACCAAATGCACAAGGCTGGGCTTGACCTGCTAGTTTTAGATGACCTTAGTGCTCAAGTGCCAACTCAGGTTAACGTTCCTTTAACGTTCTGGTGGGTTCATTACTAAAGATGATGTTGATGTTCCTTGTAGTGGGCTTATTCCACAATGAAATTCCTGCACTAAAACAGGTCCCAGTGCACTTCATAGTCATACACACGGTACGACGTGATTCTATGCCACATTGAGCAGCTGATATGCTAAATCATTATGGAAAGTAGCCTGTAGTAAAGTAGTGGCCGTATTTATTCCCTATTGTACTGCTGAAGAAGGGGAATAAGAATGTGTGTTGATTACTGACAGCTGAATGCCAAGATTTCTAAAGATTCCCATTATTAAGAACTGAAGAATCTTTGGATGCCCAATACTGGAGCAAAATGGTTTTTGACGTAGACTAAGCTAGTGAATATAGCCATATGGATGTGGTGAAAAGCTGAGCGTTTTCTACTGTTTTTGGACTTTATGAATGCCATCGCATACCTTTTGGTCTCTGTAATGCCCCAATACATTCCAGCATCTTCTACAATATTCCTCTATCGCTGTTCCTGAATCTTGATGACAAACCAGTATTTTGGTCATATTTCTGAGCACAGAAAACGATTAATAAGCAAGTAATGAAATTCATCTGGCTTTTTTTTGCTGACATTAATCGAGGGCTCCAGTAATTCTGGAGGGCACTGACCCAATGTCCATGCAAGTCACTGCCATCTTCATGACGATGCGTAGACGACATTGAAGGAGGGGGACAAGCAAACAGAGGCTTATCTCTCATGACCTGTCATTTGGGAGACAGTCTAACAGCATCCTCAGGTCAATGCGCATGATTACATTTCTGATCAAGTATGTTTTTATACTTCATTTCCTCAAAGTCAGACCATTTCTCATTTTACTGGTAGGGTAGCATTGGTAGTTTCGGCACTATTTTCTCAGCCTTTTGCAGACACATCTCTTTGTCACCCTGTCAAAGACCCTCTCAAGCCTACAAATGTCTATCCTGGCGAATGTCCCTAAGCCCTGTCTGTGTACGGAAACTGAACACACATTTCACAAGATATATTATTTAGGAAATCATGTACCTTGAAAAGGCACTGTTTAGACTAACTGCTTAAAAATTGGGACCTTCATCTTTTTTTTGTGGAATTTGATGAGGTTCCTCTCACCTTCTGTGCTTCTCAATTCTGCATGCTGTCTCAATGCAAAATCTAATGCGTTCGGTCTTATTGCCTTGGCACCAATATGCAGGAACTGGTCTGAATATCAACAAGCATTTTACGGCCTTATGTTGCATTTTAATGCGGCCCCAACTGTGGTGTAAATCACATTGCAGGACATAATACAGGAGATGTGAAATGAAATTCTTAAGGTTCTATTCTGAGGAATAGTGATCGTCGCCCAACAACTTTCATAATAGTATCTTTTTTTGACCTTGTCTTTTAAAATTCATTTTACGACAGCAGCAGAACTGTAATAATTGCCAATCCATAAAGATATGTTTCATCTTCATTAAACTGTCCCCATAAAATGATTTTCATCCATTTTAAGGGCCTGTCTCTTGACAATCATTTTACTAGCTAGATCTAGTATCCCGTGTTCTTCATATATATTTCAAAAGTCGGCACATATTCATATATTTTTTCAATATACTACCTGCTCTTCAGCATTTCCTGAAATCCAGAGTGCAGCCAGCCTTATATTTCAGATTTTAATACAGAAACATCAGCACTGCGTGTGGGAAAACATTTTCAGTGAAGACCACTTATTGCTTTTAACTCGGCTACATGAAATGAGTCTGAAGACACAAATAACACCCCAACCGCAAGAATAACAACAGGCAGAGTGTGCAGAGTTAAACTCCTCAAATGATGCTATATTCTGTGCTCACAATGGTTTTCTGCACGTAGCTCAAAAATAGTTGTTTCTCATCTGAACAACGATAACTAAACAGTCAAACAGAGCGACAAACCCTAAAAGCCAATGTCATTAGTTATACGACAGGGTCGAAAAACATTTCACTAATGATTTGTACGCCTTGGTGAATTGTTTTTGATGTCAGGTATTAGGGAGTTCTGTTTTGCTCTGATGAAAGCGCTGCTGTCTCTCAGCCTGATGGAAATTAAACGTACAGGATGAATCATTGCTAAGGAAAACCAATTTATTTAGTCACTCAGCGGTGCTAAGTTATTTATTACTTGTCAGTATGTGCCGTTAGTTCAATTTAATTCCAAGTGTAAAAAAAAAAAGAGGCTGGCTTCGGCAGAGGGGCACACTGCAAGAAAAATGACATGGTTGGGGAGGCCTCTGGGAACCTTTAGAGTGCAAGCTACCCTGCTTTGAATATTCAGCGGATCCTGGAGCCGTGTCTCCGAGGTGGAAGTGGGTTTTCAAGCGCGCACACAACTCGCTCTAATTCATCATACAGACTTTAAGGCATCCGAGAGCCTCCCGTCGTAAAATAAATCCAAAATGGTAGCCGATTAAATGCAACTCAAACTGCAGTGCATTCCTGTGACATTTTATTTACAAATGTGTTTACCGGCACTGGTTCTGTTCGAAACGCATGGGCGATTTAATGAGACGACAGTGACAACTGTATCGCCGTAGCGCTGCTGCTCTTGTGAATTTTTAGCAGTTTTCATTTCCCCTCAGAACAATCAGGCGTGTGGTTTGAGATCAACAATGGCACTAACATGCATTATGCCCAGTGGAATCTTGGTGGGCGTGATGTTCTGTTGGGCTTGGCAGGAAGCCTGTGTCTGGTAGGCACGGCACACAGAAACATAAACAAAATCGGCGTTCTCATTAACAATAAATGAATATGCTGCCTACAGAAGTTTGGAAAACGGAGAGTGTAAACATGGCGCGATTCTTTGTCGTGTATGCCATCTGACCATCATTAGACCCAAGTCCTCTCTCGTTTTCACTTTGGCCTGGTGTGGAGCCATATTAGAATATTAGAATATTCTGGACAGGCTAAAAGCTTTCTGAAAATATTTCCGAGACCATTTTGTTGCTGTCTGGATAGCTACAAAGTCGCAGGCCTCTTCTCATCCACTGACTACGACTTTCTTATCTCAATCAGTGGGTTACATTTTTGTGTTGGATTCATGTTTGCGATAGCCTGCAGGCAGAAAGGCAAAGGCTGCAGCACCTCATTAGTACAATCTGATTGTGTTGCGTTTTTGTTTGCTAATATGCTCAAAATCCTTGAAATTACTGTGTATAAAAATATATATAAAAACACCTTTTAACTTTCAAAGACAGGCACAAGTTTTTGCTTTAAGGACATTTGGGAGTAAAACTACTTCTTTCACCTAGTCGGCCTTCTTGTCAGCAGTCTAGTCTTTTGTAAATGAGCAGCTTGTGGGAGTTTTGTTAGCACAAACATGTTCTGAGGGCAGAACGGAAAATGATAGAGAGTAAACCAATCAGATTGATGCACAATAATTTCAATACATTGGTTGTTCCCGCCTCCTCTAGTTGCTTGGACCCACCTCCTCTACAATCTGATTGGTTATCTCTCTGAACCAATCATTTTTCTTTCTGCCTTTAGAACACTTTTGTGCAAGTAGAACTCCCACGAGCAAATGAACAGTAGCATTTCCCAAAAGAGCCCCAGCGCTAAAATGAGGGTGTGAGTTTACGGACGCAAAGTTTTTGGCCTCGTTGAGCTTTGAGGTACAACGGCATGGGGGTGTTTTCACAGAAGGCACTGGATGACTGATTCCAAACATTTCATTATCATAAATATGAGCCATAATACAAACCAACCAATATTTTATTGTGAATTTCGAAGTGATGTGGTGCCAATTTATACAGTATAACTACTCTGGTTTTACTCTGAATTAGCATACAATTTTGACAGCTATAAGCAATATAAGTTTAAAGTCTGGCCGCTGTAGGCAGTCTGTTTTCCTGATTTATTATTTACAACTTTAGGTTTAATTAACAATTAAGTTAGAGGCTGGAAGTTTTGGTGCCAAATGTTTCCAAGCTTGGTCATGTGACCACAGCTCCCTTGTCTGATTGGCTGAAGCATTGTAAGTGACAGCAGTGTTTGAAACGCCCCTTTTCCCTCTGACGGTAAGTGGGTGTGGGTGGCGATACGCAGGAGACCAAACCTGAAGCTCTGCAGATGTTCTTGTTGTTTTGGTTTCATCACTTCCTGCCTTTGACTAAGAGAGCTTCGAGGGCCACCCGACAGTATTAATAAAAAATAAAGCCTTCTTTAGCAGGCTCTCGCGTCCCACGCCTCAGCCTCCTGTCGCAGCCTGTCATGTCTACGCCGTTTACATCTTTAAAAGACAAGCATTTCATTTTGACATACAAAACTCGCAGCTGGATCACTATACCGTCAGCTAACGTATCCTGGAGCGTTTGCACGCTGTATTTCCAAATGGCCCCTGTTTGTGACATGAACGTACTTGGGGGGGTTTAATTTTTAACTGTGATAGTTTTATGCAAGGGAAAAGTGTATATCCTGCAATAGACAGACAGACAGAGAGATTCCCTGTATAATACATTCCAGTCCCTTACCCATCAAAAACCCCATCCCGGCCAGCAGAAGGCTGCGGTCACCCTGGATGGGATGCCAGTGCGTCACTGCGCACAGATTTACAGATGCCAGGATCCAGTTCCCAACCTTAGAAGTGTGAGGGAACAGTATTAATATGTTTAAAGACCATGGATGTCAGAGGAAGTATACTGGGCTGGGTACATTATGACCATCTATTATGAATGCACCTTATAAAAATATTCCTGCATATATTTTTGTAGGATATTATTGCTGTCCGAGTGCTGTGTCGGTAAGTAGAATGGCATAATGGCATTGATTTGACTATATATAATACAGCAATAATATCCTACAAAAATTTATGTGGCTATATATACCTACATCCATACACACACACACACACTCATGAATTAGCTACCCCCTGCTATGTCATGATGTCACACATGGGTTAAATGGAGAGGACAAGTACAAAGAAGTAGGATGCTGGGAGTAAGCACGCGACCAGAAGTCGTACTAGGCGGAATTGGCACGCGGGAAAAAAATTGATGTTGCGGACAGGAAACGGGAGCCCAGTGAACACAATTTGGACTTACGGTCCTTTTTCGTTCGTATGTCTGAAAGTTTGGAAGTAGAGGAGTGTCTGTACACAGTACATGTTACGTAATACTGATAATAAACAACTATGTCACTTCTTTATGTATTTACTATGCTGTACTTTTCTATCATTATATAGGCTACACCATATAGCCTAGGTGTGTAGTAGGCTATATACCATCTAGGTTTGTGTATGTTATACATGATGTTCTGACAACAGCGCCTAACAATGCATTTCCCAGAACATACCCCTGTCGCGTGACTGTATTGACTATGGCAAGTGAAACTACAGTAATACATTATTTCCACTTCATATAGGCTGTGTATTTATCATATTACAGCATATATGTTAGTGTTACAGGCATTTTAGGTTTAGTGTGTTTTTTGATATGATTTGGTAGGTTAATCTTTGGGTTTGGGAGCATTCAAAAATGTGTCCCTTATAAATTAATTGTAATTCCGTCTTTGCTTTACATCATTTCTAGTCATGAAACTTGTTCTCTCTCTCTCTCTCTCTCTCTCTATATATATATATATATATATATATATATACACACACACACACACACTTCTCTGTGGGCCGTCTGGTGGTTAAGGATTTTCACAAGAAGATTGTATATTTTTGTAATGGGTTTCTCCTCTATACTGCCCCTCAGCAAGATACTTAAGACTGAACTGCCTTAGAAGATATTCAGCTGAAAATGCTGATTAAAAACTGTGATGTTCTAAATCAATTTTGGGTTTAAAATCTGACAGAATATCGATGATTAATGTCACCAGGAAACCAAACTGTTTTGTGGAATATACCTCTGTACTGACAGGTCTCATGAACCCACGAACTCATGAACCCAGTAACAGTGAGAGATATAAGATCTCAAAAGAGCAGAGCAGTTCTGCTAAGTGTTAGCCACATTCACGGTACAGTGCACTGTTGTTCCATACAGAACTGTCCTGGAGCATAGTACATTTTGTTAAGAATTACATTTCAAAGCCCCTGGCAATTACTGAGAGACACGGTCGTTTCCAAAAAACCAATAAACTCACTCAAAAAGTTACAACTTAATGTATTTTTCACTACTGGCAAGGTCCAATCACAAGTCTCCAGCATGCAGTAGCTGAGGATGCCGGCCATGCAGAACTTTGCGAGTGCAGCGTAGCTTCTTATCTGGATGCTCTCCCAAGCCAGGCCGCAGTTCTTAGCCCACTGCACAAAGAAAGCATTTACCGCCACTCCTGACTCTCGTTCTCTTCCCGAAACCTGCTTTCTGAGTGGATGCGACGGACTGGCTGAACCTTTAAGCAGACGCGTACGTCTGACCGCGCGTCGCTCGTTTTATCTGCGGTGAGACTTCGGCACCGCTCACGGGAGAAGTTGTGAAAACCGGAGAAAACTTTTCCAGTCACAGAGACCTTTACAGGTCTGTGAAGAGGACTATATGGGGCTTCAGAGTCACAAATCATGAATGTCTGCATTCGGACTGAAACACAATTTAATCCAGACCGATCCTTCTCCACTCCCATTTGACAAATTCCATTATCGGGGACCAGCTCCCCACCTCCACAAGGATTTGACCCCCCACATCCTCCTTTAAATATTTTTATAGATCAACCACTGGACAGGGCAACACCTTGGATGGGATGCCAGTCTATCACAGGGTAGACACACAATCACAACAACAGCTAGCCCAGGGAGCGTCTGAATTTGTACCCCACTTGTACAACTGGCAATAAAATTTGAATCTTTTATGTTTTTGGACTATGGGAGGAAACAAGCAAATTCGGAGCATTTGGCCTTTTTTTAAGTGTCACCCAAAGTAAAACTTTGCCGTTACTCATCCAGTGTCTTGGGTTCACTAGCCGCTTGCTTGCCTTTGACACCACTTGTGGATTTCTGGCTCAAATCTATCTTGATAAAATGAAATCGCTGATCTTGCAGCTATGTGAAAATAAGCATTCGTGTGACTCGGCCGTAGGAAGCATGTCCTCCTGTTTGAAAGCTGATGACTAATCATTTATGTAATGGAAAATACAATGAATTCAGCATCCAAACCCATCGAGGTGTAGGTGCAATAAATCTTCAAGGATAGAACTGTTGAAATCCTCCGTCAGTCCTTTCAATTTGCAGTTGCCGTTTCTACATAACCTCATAGCTAGATGACAAGGGTTAGTCATAAAAACCTTTGAATAAGTCAAAATGACTGTATTTTTCTTAAATGTATTGCACATACAATACACTTTTGCTCAGCTGTGTCTTTTTTCCACTGGACACACTGAATTTGCACCGTCTCATGTAACAAGCTGCTGGACTACAGAATACAAAGAGAGTGGCATTTTATTCAATAGGTTTTATCACCAAAGATTTGGTAATTGTTCTTTTGGGCTCCAGTTTACTGTTTTAATAGCCTCGAACTGCCTATCTCAGATGCCCTGCTGCTCTGTGAATCCGAGGTTCAGTTAAGGTAGTTGCATCGTTGTACTCCTCAGACTACCAGAGAATCACGTCAGCTGTGTAGGTATATTCTCCTGGAAAATACTGCTCTCATGAGGGAAGAAATGATTATTGTGTCAGAGGTTAATGTTGCATCAAGCATACCATTTAATAGAATAAATGTACCAAGATAATTTTCATGGGAAACTGCATCCCACTCAGTCCTGGGAGGTCCACACTGGGAAGCTACAGCAAACCTCTGTCAAATTTATCTTGTATAGTACAGTATATCGATTTTCAGATCCTTGTATTTCTTGCACAAGAAATCAGTTCACTTCTCAATGCCAGGAAGTTAAAACTTAAATGTTATGGCGCCACCTTGCGTTGGGGAAAATTAAATACATAACGCGAGTGCATGAGTGAGTATCCATCTATTCATTCATCCAACCGCAGTCAGCTTCGCGGGAAAAGCATATTTGGCTTTTATTAATACTGTTTAAAAACAGGGCAGGAATAAACGTTACGCATGCAACTCCATAAAAGAAGGAATTAAACTGACTACATTCATGGGAGTTGCGTCTCCTTTAAGCTAAAACGAATGGAATTAAAATCTAATTTTAATACTACTGTCGTGTATGTGCTCCTTATACATGCAAATTATAGGATAATTTGTAGAAACACGGAGACGCATATGGGCTACTAACTAATTTTTAAAGAAAAGGGGCGGGATGGAGAGAAAATGACATGCTCGTCGTGCGATATAGCTAAACAATCGGCATTGTGAACATAATATATATAACGTATCCTCCCTGAATGCATACTGAGAAACAGGTATTTGCTGTTTATTGGTCTAAAAAACATTTCTACTGTTCGGCCGAGAGAGACTTCAATTACAGCAGATATCTCGTAACGATCTGCCGCTTTAAGCTGATCTACGATCGGTGTAGTCCGCACAAATTAAACCTTACGTAAAGCATATTAGCTAATCAAACCGATTCCGAATCAGTTTCGTTTTACAAACTGTAACTACAAGCAAGGACCTTTTCGGCTGCCCAGGACGCGCCTGTAAAAAAAAATTAAAAAGACAAAACAGCACTTTTCCCGTTATATTTAAACGTTACTTTGTCTAGCACGTGCATAGAGAAATATTTTATTTCAAGAAACACACGTTGTGCGTCTTTAAGATCGTGCAAAGTGTTTTAGGCGCACGGACGTACAAGCAGGAAGAGAAAACGGACGACTGGCGCCAAATTTTAAGTTCAAAAACAGCCTCGGAAGAGGGGTTGTTACTCGGATGCAGTTTTCTTGCCGGTTAATTACAAGTAAGGCTATTAAAAGTTAGAATACCTTATATATTTTATTATCTAAAAGTAGCTAGCTGATTAAGAAGAAGTGTGTTTTTAGCCTAGCGCTGTCTCGGGGAAGATGTATATCAAGTCGATCGTTTTGGACGGCTTCAAGTCCTATGCCCAGCGGACGGAGATAAATGGGTTTGATCCGTCTTTCAACGCGATCACCGGGCTCAACGGCAGCGGCAAGTCCAACATCCTGGACTCCATATGCTTTCTGCTGGGCATTTCCAATTTGTCACAAGTAAGCAGCCCGGATTGACACCCGCAGCACTTTCCGACACCGGAGTTCCGTTTTTATTAACGTCTGTATTATTTGTGCGTGTTTCTTCGCAGGTGCGAGCGTCAAATCTGCAGGACCTGGTGTACAAAAACGGGCAAGCTGGCATCAGCAAAGCCACGGTGTCCATCACGTTTGATAACTGTGACAAGAAGCAGAGCCCCTTTGGCTTTGAGACCCACGACGAGATCACGGTCACCAGACAGGTGGATAGATCCGTTAACGCAAAAAAAAAAAAAAAAAAAAAACATAGAATAAAGAATGACTGACTACGGAACTTAAGCTTTAAAATAAATTTAAAAAAAATCGTTGAAATTCAGTCTTAGGTTTCGTAATTTATTTCTTTCGACTTTGAAAGGCTCTGAGTGTGTACGATACGTAAACATGTTCTCGGAGGCTTCACTACTCCCGTCTGATGTAATGCTCTTTGTGCTGATGCTGTAATTCCTGTGCCTTTGGGATCTTCTCCCTTTCACCCAAAAGGTGGTTATAGGTGGAAAGAACAAGTACCTGATCAATGGTGTGAATGCCAACAACACCCGAGTGCAGGACCTGTTTTGCTCTGTTGGGCTTAATGTTAACAATCCACACTTTCTGATCATGCAGGTAAGCTGTTAATTGATATATGTATCAGGTTTAGTTAAGAGTGCCAGTGAAACTGATAACATATCTTAATGTTTCAGGGGAGGATTACAAAGGTTCTTAACATGAAGCCACCTGAGGTGAGAACTGATTATTTCTATAATTTGTGCATGTGTGTTATGTGTGTATTTTATATATAATGCAGATGTGGGGGGAGGGGGGTAGATTTATTAATTTTTGCTGTGTTTCTGTTAATGGTTTTTGTTAATTCCTAGATCCTTGCTATGATTGAAGAAGCAGCTGGAACCAGGATGTACGAGTGCAAGAAAATCAGTGCGCAGAAAACCATCGAGAAGAAGGAGGCAAAACTCAAAGAGATTCAGACGGTACAGAACTTTACTGGCATGCCTAAACACATCTAAGACATCCTGCCCTTCAACCTTTTACTTATCATAGACTTTTGTCTTGCTGAAAGATTCTTGCAGAGGAGATCACACCTACTCTGCAGAAACTGAAGGAGGTAAGTCTGTGTTATATCAGCATAGATGATGATAAATTAAATGAAAAATGAAAGAGTAAAATGACAGTACTGAATGCATTTCATGGGAAGAATCTTTCTGATGTGTCGACTTTGCTTCTCAGGAACGCTCCTCTTACTTGGAGTACCAAAAACTGATGAGAGAGATCGAGCACCTCAGTCGGCTATATGTGGCCTATTTGTTCGTCTGTGCCGAGGAGACCAAGGAGAAATCTTCTGAGGACCTTAAGGTGATGCAGGACGGTATTGGTAAGCAGCAGGACTCCATGGTGGAAAATGAGTGCAAGGTGAAGGAGCTTCTTCAAGAGATCAAAGAGCTGGAGACTAAGCGGGATAAGGTAGCGTGTCACAGACAAACCACTGCTTTTATTACACTGAAGTGATTTCATCACAGAGCACCTTAGGCATCATATCTTTGTGGTTTTATAGTGTGTCAGTAGAGGTGTTTTGCATTTTAGTCGTCAGTCCTTTCACGATACGAGAAGGTTTGCAGCTGGATTGATAAATGTAATTTTCAAGCAACTTTTTCATCTGAAAGGGACAGTTGAGCCATAGACTCAGTTTATCTCTGCAGGATGTCGGTGGAGATCTGAAGGCCCTGGAAGAGGCACTGTCTGAGGTGCAGAGGGTGGATGCCAAAGCCCAGAGTAGCCTGGACCTGAAGAAACAGAACCTTAAGGATGAGACCAAGAAGCGCAAGGAGTTGGTCAAAAGCATGGAAGAGGTGAGGCTTGAGTGAATCTTCTCAGGGAACATTGGGGTTAATGCTTTAAGTAAGAATGGAACAGTGTTGTAGCCCATGAACACCTACCACCCCGTTCAATGACCAGAACTCCTGACCTCAAGGGCGACCACATCTCTGGGCTGAGATCTGGGCTATCCTGCAAAACGGCTTGCTTCTTAATACATTGACTGCCTTGCTCCTACTCCCCCAACCCAGGACAAGAAGATACTAGCAGCAAAGGAGATCGAGATGAACAAGGTGATGGAGAAGCTGCAGCGGGTGCAGGAGGAGGGGCAGAAGGACGCAGAGACCCTTGTAGCAGCTCAGCAGCATTTCAAAGCCGTGTCGGCCGGTCTGTCCTCCAATGAGGATGGGGAAGAAGCTACATTGGCCGGCCAGATGATGGCCTGCAAGAACGATATGAGCAAGGCGGAGACGGAGGCCAAACAGGTGACTCGGTTGTGCTTTGACAAGGATGTACCAGACTGCACTGAAGTGATAAAGGAGAGCAATGCTAAATGTTTGGGTGTTGAGGGTTCTGGGTTATATCTGTACTCAGGCACAACTGAAACTCAAGCATGCTCAGCAAGAGCTGAAGACCAAGCAGGCCGAGGTAAAGAAGATGGACAGTGGCTACAAGAAGGACCAGGATGCCTTCGAAGCTGTGAAGAAATGCAAGGAGAAGCTGGAGACCGAACTTAAGAAGCTGAATTACGAAGGTCGGCTCAGTGTACATTCATGCGAAATCGGGAGCAGGTCAGCGCTTCACCCCTGACTGGTTCCCTGTCTCCTGGCCTTCAGATGGAAAAGAGGAGAATTTAATCGAAAGAAAACGACAGCTGTCACGTGAAGTTGGTAAGCTGAGGGAGACCTACGAGCTGCTGATGGCCAAATTTCCTGATTTGAGATTTGAATACAGGTTAGTGGTTGGGGTTTCCCTTTGATTGCATGTATTGTGTACTGTGGTGAATGAGCTTCAATTGCCTTCGATGGTGCGATGTGGGTTATGACTCATTTTCGAAGCATTCTGAGGGAAGCGGGGATTTTATACTCTGCTGTATGACCTGACAAAGGCTCTTATCCAGAACTAAACTGGCTCGTTTTCAGAGACCCTGAGAATAACTGGGATCATCATAAAGTGAAAGGCCTGGTTGCCAACCTCATCACCATCAAGGACGTGTCCAACGCCACAGCTCTGGAGGTGGTGGCTGGGGGGCGCCTCTACCACGTGGTCGTGGACACAGAGGTAAGCCAAAGGGGCAGATTAAACGGAAGCAATAAAGTCCTTGTGATTTGTTTGGAATTTCTGCCCATTTTCCATCTTTTGAAACGTCTCCATTTTAGGTGACGGGGAAAAAGATCTTGGAAAAAGGTGAACTTAAGCGTAGGTACACAATAATTCCACTGAACAAAATTTCAGCAAGGACCCTGAACAACAACGTTGTGCAAACGGCAAAAAATCTGGTAATAACCTTCAGAGCAGTCCCGTCAACTTAAAGTTCCTGAGAGCATGGCTTATGTGTTTAACTTGCTCGCTCTGAATTTCTTAGGTTGGGGCAAACAACGTCCACACGGCTTTGTCCTTGGTGGGCTATGAGTCCGAGCTCCAGAAAGCCATGGAGTATGTGTTTGGCACCACGCTGGTCTGCGATTGCCTGGACAACGCCAAAAAAGTGACCTTTGACAAACGCATCATGACAAAGACGGTGACCCTAGGCGGAGATGTCTTTGATCCTCAGGGAACTCTAAGTGGAGGTAACGTGAAATTCCGACAAAAAATGCGAGATGTATCTCATGTTGTGTGGTCCATTCCGTTCGTTGACGGAGTGCTGGCTCTCCGTCCTAGGAGCCCGAACTCAAGCAGCCTCCGTGCTGTCAAAGTTACAGGAGTTGAAGGCTGTCCGGGACGATCTCACGGCCAAAGAAGCAGAGCTACACAAAGCAGAAAATGACCTGTCTGGCATGAAGGGAACTGCAGATAAGTCAGTCCCGTGGGACCGTGTGACCAATCAATGCTTTCGGCATTGAAAGATCCTCCAGTGATGATGCTACTCAGTTCCATCTCATTGAAATGCTAATGTACTCTTCCCAAGGTCTTTTTTGAGCATGCTACCACAAAGTCATTGGGTGTTAAGTGTTAGGAGGTCTAAACTCATTCAAGATGTTTACCTTGAAGATCGGTTTTGCTACCTGGGTTGTGCTTGCAGATACCGGCAACTCAAACAGCAGCTTGACATGAAATGCGAGGAGGCTGAGATCCTGCAGACCAAACTTCAGCAGAGTTCTTATCACAAGCAGCAGGAGGAGCTGGAGACTCTGCGCAAGACAATTGGTACCTAAATGCACCATCTTGGAACATTTTCAGGTCTTTGGGTTGAATGAGTTTGGGGAATTGTAATCAAAAATCTTTAACAGAGGAGAGTGAAGAAACCCTGAAGAAGACCAAGGAGGTGCAGAAGAAGGCAGAGGAGAAGTACAAAGTTCTGGAGAACAAGATGAAGAACGCCGAGGCTGAGCGTGAGAAGGAGCTGAAGGAGGCTCAGCAGAAGCTTAATGCCGCCAAGAGCAAAGCGGACGCCTTCGACAAGAAGCTGAAAGGGCAGCAGCAGGTGTGACTCGCTCATACCTCATACTCGTAAGGGGAAGTGTTTGGGATCGTCCCTTATCCTTAGGCTATTGGGCCAGCAGTTTTCAACCGTCAGGCATTTTGAATGTTCCCACGTGTTCTAGTCCACAGTTGAGACATTTGCAGTTCAGCCTGAACCATAGTATTTGACAACCCCCCCCCCCATAGGAAGTCGCCGCCCTGTCCCTGGAGCTGGAGGAGCTCAGGAGAGAGCAGGCAGGTTACCAGCAGCAGATCGAGGCTGTGGACGAGGCCATGAAGGCCATCCAGGAACAGATTGATGCCATGACCGTGGACGTGTCGAGCAACAAGGTCAGACTGCCTGAATAAGGAAATGTGAAACCACAAACCGTGGCTGGGGAAGTTAAAGTATTCTGTATTTAATCTGATGTGCCACTTAAAGGTGCATCTTTTAAATGATCTTTAATTGTCTTTATTTTGGGTTTTATTTAGCCATGAGAGCACATGGGGGTTACTAGAAACACTATAATGTTTAACTTGTATCGTTTAATTTTATATAGTGTTTTTTAGGATTTCAAAGATGCTTCAGTGACGTGTGAGGAAGATGGTACAGCACAAGTATATAGCTGTCAAGGAGCCAATTAGGCACAAGTGTAGCTAAGCAGAGCTCCAAATTAGGGACCAGTAACCAGTGCCAGTTAGAACTGGAGTGAGCTGTACAAAAAACATCAGGAACCTCACATCAGGAACCTCACAACAGGAATGCTAGTCGGATCAAATACAAAGTAGATTACTGTAGGGTGATGGGTTTTGTCTTTTAGGAGGCTGTAAAGAAGGCCCAGGAGGACCTGGCCAAGAAGAAGGAGGTGATCATGGCTCAGGACAGGGAGATCAAGGGGAAAACCGCAGAGGCTAACAAGCTCCGTGAGCTGAACAACGAGGCCCAGCTGAGGATCAAGGAGCTGGAACACAACATCAACAAGCACAAGAAGGACAGTGCTGATGCGGCGGCCAGGGTAGGGGCTCAATCTGGGTTATGAGCTTTTCGTTTCTTAGGAAACGAAATTGATGGTTTTTGGCTGCGACATTTGTTGGACAGCACTAGCTCAGTATTTAATGGTCCCCGGGTCCCGCAGGTTGCCAGGATGCTGGCCGAGAATGACTGGATCGAGTCCGAGAGGCACATATTTGGGCAGCCGAACACAGCTTATGATTTCAAAGCCAACAACCCCAAGGAGGCGGGCCAAAGGCTTAGGAAGCTGGAGGAGACCAAGGAGAAGCTGGAAAGGAACGTCAACATGAGAGCCATGAACATGCTGAGTCAGGCTGAGGAGAAGGTCCGTCTCTGCCTCCACATCAGTGGCTCCCTTTGTCTATAAACGGCCATGTTTGCAATCGTCAAGTATCCAAATCGGTAATTTTAATTTTAATGCTGTTTATGCACTTTCTGTTTTTGCAGTACAATGAGCTGATGAAAAAGAAACGAATTGTGGAAAATGACAAGTCCAAGATCTTGAAGACCATTGAGGAGCTAGATCAGAAGAAGAATGAGGCGTTGAACATTGCGTGGCAGAAGGTGAATGTTTGTTTCTCTACGGGAAATGCCACCTAAATGAGGCAGTGCATTAGTGTACTTATAATTCACTTCTGTTGCGACTGACAATCCTATTCTCTTCAAGAACCCTGTTTGTATGTGACTGTTCTTGTGCATGTACACTGAACAGCATGCAACGGCGCACCTTTTATCTCTTTCCCAGGTAAACAAGGACTTTGGCTCCATCTTTTCCACGCTGCTGCCAGGTGCGGATGCCAAGCTGGCTCCCCCCGAAGGCTGTGGGGTGCTGGATGGCCTGGAGTTCAAAGTTGCTCTGGGTAACACCTGGAAGGAGAACCTGACCGAACTCAGTGGGGGCCAGAGGTAGGTCCTGCTTCAGGAAATGCCTTTTAAGCTAAAAACACTTTTGTGAGATTAAAGGATTCGTCTGCTGCTGTTCTTCCAGGTCTCTGGTGGCCTTGTCCTTGATCCTGGCCATGTTGCTGTTTAAGCCAGCACCCATCTACATCTTGGATGAGGTGGACGCTGCCCTGGACCTCTCCCACACCCAGAACATTGGCCAGATGTTGCGTACACACTTCACCCACTCACAGGTAAGTGGGTTGAGCGGGTAGGGTCAGTTTTAATGTCCATCTGCATTAAGGATTTCATGTTTCTTTGACTGACTATAGGTGTTTTTTGCAGTGATATTTTAATTTCATAGTATGAGGTTAACCTTGAGTTCACTGCCTTCTCCAGTTTGTGGTGGTCTCCCTGAAAGACGGCATGTTCACCAATGCCAACGTTCTCTTCAAGACCAAATTTGTGGACGGTGTGTCTACGGTGTCCAGAAGCTCCCAGTGTCAGAATGGCGGCAGCGTTCGCACCTTAAAAGGTCAGGACAAGTCCAAGCTGAAGGACAGACGGCATTAGCAGCTCATCACCACTTAATGTTAGTCTCATTCTTGCAGACGTGCAGTGTTTTGCCTAATACTTTTCATGTACCTCTTTCAACCTGTGCTTGCTTGTATTTAACCTGTAATGTATAGTTTCGTTGGTCTGTCCTTATATTGACTTTCCTTTAAATAATTGCTTTTAAAATACCTGATCTTATTAAAATGACCCCAGAAACACAGAATTTTGCTCAGTATTTTATTCACACCTTGTTAAAGACAAAATTCACAGGGAACTTCATAAGAGCATGCCTTTTATCAGGTTCGGTATGAGTTTACAAATTAACGTTAATTTATACACAAACCTTTTGACATGCAGAACACGCGCTCAGTAAAACTCGCAAACTCCCACACCCCTGTACTGAACTATTGGCAATTTTCATTTTCTAGTATCAAATCCATCCCTGGCTGTCTAATAGTCATCCCTTGTGGACACAAAGTTCGTTGTAATAGAGGAAAAAAAACATTCAGCTTTTAAACGGTATATTCTTGGTGCACAGGTCTCCACCCCAGTCACGGTGCCTAGCTGCCATTCCCGCTCAGAAAATCAGCACTTTGCTTTGCTGCAGCTTTTAAAAGTATTTGGGATGTACCAATATCCCAGAAAGGGGAAACGGTCTTAAATAAACAGGCACAACCAATAATAATAATAATGGTATGGTGTTACATCGGAGTGATGGACGGGTTAGAGGTACAGTGATGGAGGCAGATTGGGTAGGATTTGCACATGGATCGTGCTTGTGGGGGAGGGGGGGTGCTCATGGATGGTTCTGGATCTTCTGCCTGAGCTTCAGGGCCTTCTCCTTCAGCTCTGGGCGGCTGTCCGTCTCCATGGCAGCAAGACAAAGCTGGAGCTGCTCTCGGCTCTTCTCGGACATGCTCTCCCAGTGGCCACCCTCTGAAATACGAGTTGCCGTCAACCAGGGCGCCGTGCCCCCCACCCCAAACACTATGCTTATAGTCTGTCTCAGACAAAATGGATCTGGACTGTACCAAAGAAAGCGATACTGCGGGGAAAATACCTCCGTGACCTGCAAGGTAGGGACAGTAGGAAGGAATATCTCCGCCAGTTCTGCGCCTTTAAGACATACTCACCGTCTACTTTCTTCAGTAGTAGTTCCACTATGGACAATGCCTCTGTCCTCACTGAGGAATAGTTCTTGTTTTCTGATGGAAAGACAGACCGACAATAAAACAGGTGCCGGAAGATCAGGCGCTAAAATATGTAATCCCCCCCCTCGATCAAAAATATCATACCTAAAGGAATTACAATAGCAGTACAAGTCTCTGTTAAGATCTCAGACAACGCCGTCATTCCTGGGTGAGGATCCTTTCCTAAAAGTAACAGCCTTTGAGAAAACAGGAGAAAGCTAGAGATTAGGCAGAAACCAGAGGTAATTAATTCCATAATGACCTTGACGACAGGAAAGTAAGCATTGCCAAATTAATTACAGGTACCTCAATACCTTAGCCACTTGTCAATCTTAGTCAGTGTTTTTCAACCCAGTCCTTGAGGGCCCCCAGGCGGTCCACGCTTATGCTCCTGCCCCCCCAGTTCCTGGGGGGCTGTCTGGGACGGAGCAAAAACGTGGACCGTCTTGGCGTCCTTGAGGACTGGTTGAACACCAGTCTAGTTGAACACACTTAATATTCAACAAGAAGGTACATGGGTTTCACAGGTGGTACTGGGGGCATCCCCTGTGGCCCACAGCTATCGGTCGACAGTCGACGCCCACTCACCCTTGAAAGTAGGCCTTCATGGACTGCAGAACCCCCAGCTGAACGCGCCACGTGCTCAGCTTCAGCCTCTCGCACATCAGCCGACACACCTCCAGCTGGTACTGTGCTGTAAGCCCCACAGACACAAGACATGGAAACATTTCACAGCATCTTTGTTCACTGCGTGTGCCAGCACTGGGAGCCTGCCTGCTAATTTAAGATTCAGGCCAAACTGTACAACTAGACACTAATGGACTGGTGCTGATAACCTGTACTATCAGCCAGGTGTTGAGAAATAAAATGTACACAATGATGAGCAAACAATTATAATTATTTTATTCCGCAGATATTTATTTAAAAGCGACACTTAGAGAAGGTATTCGACCGTGTCGCTCGGGGAGTCCTGTGGGGGGTGCTCCGGGAGTATGGGGTACCGGGCTTCCTTTTAAGGGCGGTTCGGTCCCTGTATGACTGGTGCCAGAGCCTGGTACGCATGGGCGGCAAAAAGTCGGACTCGTTTCCGGTCAGGGTCGGACTCCGTCAGGGCTGCCCTTTGTCACCGATTCTGTTCATAGTTTTTATGGACAGAATTTCTAGGCGCAG
>JAODJX010000053.1:2692589-2709355 GCA_026776945.1 Isichthys henryi
AGTCTGGGCCTCCCTGCTGAGACTGCTGCCCCCGCGACCCGACCTCGGATTAAGCGGGAGATGATGGATGGATGGATTTACTTTTCAGTAAGTAGTGTCAGCCAGTCCTTGTCCCAACCCAATGATAAAATCAGTCAACCCTGGGATTTGAACCAACGAGCTTCCGATCACAGGTACAACATTCTACACCCAGTGCAATGGTGAAATCAGTGTCGACCTGGGGATCTGAACAGGCCACCTTCCGATCACCGGCACAGTGCCCTAACCCGCTGAGCCACACACCTGCCCCCAAACCCATTCTCGTTCCACCTCCGCTTCCCACGCCAAAGAGCGTGAAACCACCATGCTGTGCATTACCCTGGGTCCCTGGAGTGCTGGGCCAGGCCCTCCCCAATGTCTCGAAGGCGCAGAGCAAGCCCTCCGTCTGCAGCTCCCTCGCCTTCTCATCGGGCTCGTCCTCGTCGTCAGCACTTTTCCGCGACGGTGTCCCGGCGGGCGAACTCTGAGGACCACATACCAGTCAGGAGATGCTCAACCTCACCCGAAACAGGAAGTGGAGGGCGCCACGGATGTACCTTTCGGATCAGGGGGAAGAGGATCTGAGCCAGTTCCTGGAAGCGGTCTTCTTGGGTCGACTCCAGCACCTCGGCGGCGCATCGGAGGGCGGCCATCTTGTAGGCGGGGCTCTCTTTCCGACATTCTTTCATGACGGCCTCGACGACCTCTGTGATGCTGGGCTGGCCCGCTGTGGGCTTCTGCAGATCCGCGCTGAGTGGGCAGACACACACATGCACTTGCGGGTGACCAAAACTAACAGTCCAACACCATGGAATAAAGAAGTGTGTTCCATTCTGGGAAGTTTGAAAATCCCAGCTGGGAAGTGATACCTGCATTTGGAAACCACAGACGCGATGGCCTTCAGCAGCTCCTCCTGGATAAAGATGGGAAATTGGTACATTTATTTAGATTATTAAACATATTCAGCAGGGGAGGGGGCACAGTGGTTTGCTCTGTTAATTCACACCTCTGGGCCCGGTTTCGAGTCTGCATGTTCTCCCCGTGTCATTGTGGGGTTTCCTCTGTGTACTCTGGTTTTCCCCCCACAATCGAAAAACATGCTGATGTTAACTGAACTTCCTAAATTGTCCACAGGTGTGCGTGTGTGAGTGAATGTTGTGTGAGTGTACCCTGCGATGGGTTGGTGCCCCATCCTGGCTTCTACCCTGTCTTGCACCCAGCTCCAGACCACCCCCCCCCCACGACCCCCAAACAGGACAAATGTCTACAGAAAATGGATGGATGGATATTTAGCAGATGACTGCAAGCCTATGGCTGCCAAGGAGTTGATTAGACAAACATAAGTGTGGCTAGGCTGAGCTTCTAGTGACTGCCCAGGTACAGGAGTAAGCAGGATTGGGGCAGGAACTACATGACCTCTAACAAAGCAAGAACCTAATACAGCTATACAAGGAGCAGAAAAGCAACGTAAGGACATTCAGGGAATGTAAAGCAGCATCAGGTTCACGGGGGGAATTCATGTGTATTTAACAGATGCTTTAGTCCGAAATGGCTCAGAATGTGTGTATCAATATCCAAAGATCAGGGGAACAAAATGCCACCACTGCGCTTGAGTAACAATGAAGGAGGATGAGGAAATGAAGGGGGAGGTGCTGACCCCTACTCATACCTAAATAGCCATTAGATAAACCAGCAGGATTATAATCAGAGATGGGCATAACTGGTACGCAAGTACGCATTCACCTTTATAAACGATACGTGCAACAATCGACTGTAGTAACAGACTGTTACAGTGTAAATGTGTACTTATTTTATGTTTATTTGCGCTGCTATGAAAACAAAAAATAATAATCTTTATATGCTAACTACTTCATTTGCGGTGCGGTATGCAGGTTAAAATGCAAGGTATTTTCTTGTCACACAAGCACAAATGTACATAAAATAAGTACGCATTTACACGGTTACCACAACTGATTGTCGCAAATGCGTACCAGTTTTTTCCATCCTTGGATATAATGGGGGAAACCAGTGAAGAGCCACTGACTGGCTAATTTCACCGTCCAGCAGGGGGCAGCGTGCCCCGGACGCACCTTGCCCGCCCATGTCCTGCCAGCCAGTCCGTGCAGCAGCGCGCTCAGCACCATGCCCAGGTGTGGGGCGACCAGTGAGCCCGTCTGCTGCTGGGCGATGGAAGCCATGGCCGCCGCCCCCTGGGCCTTCATCTTCCAGGACTGAGACTGCAGGGCCTTCTGGGTAATGGCTATCAGCTCCACCATGTACAGCCTGATACCACCAAAGTTTCCTGGACAAAGGAGAGTGTCGTTATTTCAGCAGCACTATTTCAGAATGGCATGAAATACAACTTGTATTTTAATGATTGTATTTGTGATTTTAATAGTAAAATGGAGCATTGTGAAGAACAGCAGTAAGCTGCAATCCTGCTTCCGCCGTTCTGGTACCTGGCACATGGTCCTGCCACACTTCTGCCCACAAGCTGCAGGTGGAGTTCTCGCCCTTCTCCTGCTCGGGGGCTTCATGCATGCCCAGGAAGGCCAAGGGCAGCGCAGATGTGGCGTGGTTCTTCAGCACGTCCGGGCTGTACTGGCTGATGGCATGAGCGGTCAGAACGCAAGACGACTTGTACGTGGCGTCTAGGGGGTGGGAGGATGGGGTAATTCAAAGATGTTCAGCTGATGTTTAGGTGCAGTAGGAACGCAGAAAAAAACAAAAAAAAAAAAAAAAAATCTAGAAATGACAAAACAAGTTACCCTCTTTCTCCAGGTACCAGGTGTTGAGTTTCTGGAACAGCTTCTCAACGCTACTGTCCTTGGCAGTCTGAGAAGAGGAAACATGTCTTCATTAGACGAGCTGAAGACAACGCAGTGTGTAAAATAATGAGGAGCAGAGATGGCAGCGCCTGGACCCACCCGGACCACGTGCCCTAGAGCAAACGCGAAGGACTTCTGCACGGCGCTGCTCCGGTCGAGGATCCCGCTCAGCAAGGCGCTCATCAGTTTACCTGTGGCAGGAAGCAGACGCCGGCCCATGTGTTAGCAGGTTAAAGTCGGACCGCCATGCCACACAGCTAGAGGTGGGGAGGGGGGTTCTGAGTAGGAAGATGGCCATTTACCTGAGAAGGGTGTCATGTCCTGGGGGCACTGGACTGTCAGGGACACGATGACACTGGCGCAGCCTCCCTGGCGGAGCAACATCAATTGGCATGGTCAGCACAGTTAGCACATTAGCATGATTAGCACAGCTAACATGTTAGCATGATTAGCATATATGGCATGATTAGCACAGTCAGCATGTTAGCATAATTAGCACAGTCAGTACACCATAACCCTGCCCATCATCACACATCCTGCCGTACCTTCGTGCCGAGGCCCACCCCACTCTTCAGGAGCTCACATAACTTGGGGACTAGATCTCCTAGGACTGAGACATCTAGATGCTGAAGACACTGAATTGTCAAAAAAAAAAAAAAAAAAAGAGGAGTAAGAATCCACTAGGGGGCACCAGACAAAAACCTGAAAGCAGCCGACGTCTGTCTCACCATGTTGATGGTCTCCATCATTGGGGAAGACTTTGCCGCGCTCAGTCTTGCAGCATCCATCGCCGTCTAGAGAAAACCACAGCCGGCGAATCAGCGGTGAAAAAAAAAAAAAAAAAAAATCACACTTTTCTCCCCCATATCACAACGCCCCCTAGAGTACCTTCTCCTGCTCCGTGGCCCTCAGGCTCAGGTAGTTGAGGACCTGCGGCTCCAACACGGTGAGGGACTCGAGCAGGGCGGGGATGAGGCGGGCTGCGTGGGGCTTCAACCGGCTGCCTGCGCTCTTGCTGATTTTCACCAGCGTGTCGATGCTGGAGGACGCAGGCCACTTAGCAGTTAGCATGCACTACTCACAGCTATCACACAGGCAACACAGGTCCACCTTGGATGGGATGCCAGCCCATTGCAGGGCGCACACACACGGAAACTGTCTGAAGCACCACAGACAAATCAGGGACGTGACAGGGCTGGCACCCTAACAAATATCATGACCGGGCCTAAAATTTCTGGGGGAAGGTATACAGGAGGGGAGCAGTGGCGATACAGGTATGCTATCCTTGTATATATTGAAATAAAACAAACGACACAACACGTCATTCTTTTTTTTAAGCATGTTTGGGTGCTATTGGGAATCATTTCTGGGGAGGTGCTGGCTTTCATTTGTGGGGGCTAGATCCCCCCTGATATCCTCCCACCATGTGACACACCCCGGCAAGAGAGGAAGCTCCTACCTAAGGGAGCGAACCTCGGCCACGTTGCTGACGAGCCCCACGTCCAGCAGGACGGGCAGTAGCACAGCAACAGTACGCTGGGCCACCGCGCCCGTCGACTCGCATAGCCGCACGCACACCTGCGGGACAGAGCACAATGCATCCTGCAGTTACCACACCTGACCTGCAGGGGACGGAAAAGACATCCTATTTCAGACACCTGTCAAAATTTCCATCCATCCATTTTCCAAACTGCTTATCCTACCGGGTCACAGGGCCTGTCAAAACTTAACTGGGTAAAATAGTGGCAGACAGCTGTGGGCAGGTACATGTAACACAATAAATCATAAACATGCCTTGCTCAGCGTCTTCAGTGTCATATCAGCTGCCTTCCGCACAGATTCCTGCAGGATGGGAGGAGAGAACAGGTGCACATTTATTAAAAAATCCTCACCTGAAAGCTTCAGGAAATCTGTTCTCACTTTCATACGCCTGTAAATATCACCAACTTAAATCAAAGGAAAGCATTTTAATGTATTGTACGTTCCTGGACTAGCGATATGCTACATCATTACTTTCTCCTGATGCTGGTTGATGGCAGCATCCACCCAGTCATGATTCCAGTCGCTGTAGCGATCGCGAGCGTAAACATCACATACGGTGGAGAACAATGCATTACACGCCGTTTCCCACATTTCTCATGTTTTAACCAAATTTCCCGAAGCCCGTTATGTCCACTAAACACCCATGTATGCCATATCATATTGGACATTTTCATTTCATTGGAACAAAAGCCCATCGTAACTCAAGAAGCATCTGTACAGCAGACAAAAATCGATCACCCAAAAACCATTTAATTTAATTTGTGGAGTAAAGCAGAAGACCTTCAGATGGCATGACGTCATTACCTTGATGTCATCCCGCACTCTGAACAAGGTCTCCCAGATCTCAGTGAGCCTGTCGACGATCTCATCGGCTTGTTTACCTCGTATTAAGTCATTGAGGGCCAGGCAGCTGTAGGAGTAACCCGGAAAACCATCGCTGGTTAGGACAATCCAATCAAACAGAGAATCACCATCTCCAGCCGTCAAAAAAAATAAATGTAAACTGCATACCTCGATTCTCGAACTCTCCACAAGTTATTCGTGAGGTTGGATATCACATCCTGCAGTATCTCTTTTAAATATTTGTCAACCTGAAAGAAAAACACAAAAATACAACTTTTTAAAAGTATTATCTGACCTACTTCTGAGCGATAACCACCAGCACTTAAAGGCAGAAAAACATGAGCATAAGACATTCAATATAGTATAACAGAAGGGTCTGTCCACTCAGAGATCCGTATTGAAACGGATGTTGAAAATGAAGAGCCAATCGGAATCCACAACACAGATTAAAAACAGCACAGCGACTCTCAAATGGATTTTTATAGGTCCCATATGTGCCAAAGAGCTAAATGCCAGTTATGATGCAAGCTGAGCTCATTAATGTACACTACATCTAATTCAGCCAGAAATGGCCTCTTTGCGTGTCGTCCAGGGCCACCATGATACCCAGGACAGGCGCTATTACCACCAAAAGGTAATGAAAGATGGATGGATGGATGGATGGATGGATAGCCACTTCAGAGTGAACTGAAGACCTGGCTGGCTGCTAAAGCACAACATCTGCTGAGCCAGTTTCACACATGCTGTCCAGGTGATGCGTTCTCATTTTACGTGATGCTCTATTAACTTTTACTGCCGTGCCTGTAAACAGTTCAAAGGGGTGATGCTGCCGAACTCATCAACATTCTATGCCATCATCATTATCTGGCACCAAAAGCGGATTCTCTCACCACTTCACAAAACTGCAGAGCCGGAGAAGTTCTCCTTCATCTTGCTACACTTGACAAAACGATGGTTTCAAAAGTGGAAAAGCTATAGGTCTGTCCATCCATTGTCTAGATCTGCTAGGGTCGAACAGCCTCTCTCTCAAGCTACGGGCACAGGGCAGGGAATAACCCAGGATGGGGCACCGCCTGGAAAAACTATGAATTATTATCTAAATGGGTATTATCCATATTCCCAGCATGGCTGGGAAGCGTGATTGTCGTACTCCTGGAAAGCTTCTAGAAAACTTACGATGGTTTTGTCGGTGACGAGAGCGTCCCAGATGCTAGTCATGGCCTGCCGGATGGCGACGTTGGGGTCAAACTGGTACCTGTAGAGCCGGGGCACCAGCTGGGGCAGGAATGGGGCGAGCTGCTCCCCAGCCTTTGCTGCTATGATGTTGAACCCAAATGCGGCACCCTGTTGGACGATGCACCTGTCAGTCAGTCTAGCCTGGCTGGGCTCCCAACCTGAAGCATCCTCCTATGGTGGCCATGGATGGTGGAGGTACCTTTCTGGAGTTCCACATGGCGTGGTGGTTGGCAAGGTTCATGAACTTATACACGAGGTCTGGTTGGTTCAGATCGCTGGCCAGGGAACAGAGCTCTTTATAGGTGGACAGGCCTTGGCTGAGGAATAAGAAACATGGCCCATTTCATGTGTGATCATGTGACACGCACCAGAACCTTTTATAGATGCCAGATCAGACAGAATACCTAAGGCAGTGTTACCCAATGGGGTCCTCAAGGACCCCCAGACGGCCCACGTTTTTCCCGGCTCCTCGTGGAGCAAAAATGTGGATTGTCTGGGGAGGTACCCGAGGACCGGTTTGGGAAACACCGATCTGATATGTTCCAACACATCTATATTTCTTCTCACCCATCCGGGGCTTTGCCGAGCGACCCATCCTGAAACACCTCAGTGTCTGCCGAGACAGCGTGTTTAATCCTTGGAGAGAAAATGAGAACGGATGTCACACGTTGCTCCTGATGGGATGCATCCAACGGCTTTTACAGTAACAGCCCCTCGATTTAAGTGGCCCCATTACACATTTGTCTGTTTGTCTGTCCATCCCCCTGCCTGCGGAACCTGGAGTAAAAATCTTTAAAGACATGACCAGCAACTGACTGGATGCCAAAACTGAGCTTTCCTGAAATTCCAGCCCTCACCTCTTGCCCGTCATCAGCGTCTCCACCAGCGTGGACACTAGCTCCTGCTGGTCCTGCTCGCTGCCCAGCTCATACACCAGGCCCAGACCCTTGGATGCCACGTCCTGGCTCAGCTCTGTCAACGACGGCAGCCAGAGAACATGGCTTAGAAAGGCACAAACAGAAGCAGGACTGCTCCATGGAGAGATGAAGCTAGCTTACCATCAGGGTCGGACAGCACGGAGATGAAAGCGGTCTGGATTTCCTTTAGGCGCGACTAAGGAACAAGAGATAAAGAGATGATGGACTACGGAAGACAACCCAACATGTCACTCGCCTTCATCAGCCATCTCCAGAACCACAGCAGCCCTCAAACATCCTCAAAGGCCCTCGGAGCACCTGACTTTACCTTGATCTCCTTGTGCTGACTGAGCTTCTTGACCAAGGACAGGAGCCAGATGCAGGCGGCCTGCCGGACATGGCGGTTCTGGCTGACTATGTGCTTGGCCAGGATAGTGTTCATCACCCAGGGCAACACGTCGTTGCTTCTCCCATCTGGCAGGAAGAGGGCACTGAGCTTGGGGTATCCTTTCACAAGAGGACTCGCTAACAAGGACCAGAGATTTCCTTACTCTGAATATCAACTGCAGGCACTAGAGGGAGCCATAGAGCACTTTCTAGGTACCACTAAGTTTGACGGATTAAGTATAGACACTAATTTGGTCTATGTCCATCCATCCATCCATCCATCTTCCAAACCGCTTATCCTACTGGGTCGTGGGGGGTCCGGAGCCTACCCCGGAAGCAATGGGCACGAGGCAGGTAACAATCCAGGATGGGGGGCCAGCCCATCGCAGGGCACACTCACACATGCACACCTATGGGCAATTTAGCAACAACAATTAGCCTCAGCATGTTTTTGGACTGTGGGGGGAAACCGGAGTACCCGGAGGAAACCCCACACACATGTAACCCAGGCGGAGACTCGAACCCAGGTCCCAGAGGTGTGAGGCAACAGTGCTAACCACTGCACCACCATGCCGCCCCTTGGTCTATGTCACCCATGCAAAATGGTGTGAGATGAAGTAAGAAACAGTACCGGAACCGTATTGCACATGGCGTCCCAATAACCCAGTTCTAACTGAAATTAGCAGGGCGAGGTGCGGTATTGATGATGCCCACCGTCCGGGGGGGTGTACTCCTCTTCGCTGCACATCCAGACGTCCCGCGACGCCCCCGAGCTGGTGCCCACGGCTGTGCTGGTGATGGCTTCTGCCACGGTGAACTGGAGCTCCACCTGTTTTGCCTAGAGGCCAACCAACCCATAAAGACGACAAGCATGACTCATTAGCACCAATCATCTAAAGAAGGGCTATCCGTTATCAAAAGTTCTCAAGCGCTGATGAATCTGTTAAACCAAAAGTATTCAACAATGGTGCAAAGCTGTTGCAAATGTAGGAAACTGCGGGGAAAAACTAGCATGCAATTCTGTTGAAGACTTTTAGCAACAAGGGAACTTCTCACCTCCACTGAGTCCATGAGACCCTGCAGTACTTTCTTCTGGTGAGGAAACTCCTCATCTCCCACAGCGAAGAAGCCAAGGGTCTGAATGGCACGCTCCTTCATCTGCCGAGGAGTGACGACGCAAGTCAAGGACATTAGCATTAGCAACGATAGCATTAGCAACTGCCAGAACGCCAGTTCATCGCTAAACTAACATAAGCACAACACAAGCTCCCATAGCAGCAAGGGTACAAGGTAAGAGACCCGTGTAGGAAAACGGAGGTGAGGGGCACCTTTGTACTCTCCTTGCCAGAAGGTATGCGGGAGAGCAGGTTGTCCACCACATGCAGCTTGGTGAATCCGTCCCCCTCACTGGGGATGAGCAGGGCCCCGTTACGGCCGACCTCCCCTAGGGCCGTGCACGCTGCCACCGTCAGGATGGGCGAGTTACTGTCCAGGAACGAGCCTGTAGTACAATCAGCACTGACACATCAGTTAGCGAGCAAGGTTAGCGATGCTAACACGCATGGGAGACCTATACTGTCATTTCAGGTCAGTCAAACAAATATATATATATATATATATATATAAAAAAAAAAAAGTGCCTTATATACAGAGCCCAAAATCTGAAATGATCTTATTCTGTTCGGATACACAGATAGCAGCTGACATTTTGTTTTAAATGACAAGAGTCAACTGCGTTACCAATGGTCCTGGTGGCTGATGAGATGAGCTCCTCATCTCCCAGAGGGGTGGCGCTCATGTCCTGTTCCCGACGTCCCCCCGCCAGAGATTTCTTTCTGCTCAGGTACCGGCCGACCATGTAGCCCAGTGCCAGGATGGCTCCGTGCTGTGATTCCGGGCTCTGCAGTTAGGTGACCGTGAGCGAAACCAACAAAATTAGAGTTCTGGACACTTTGGTCAATGAGGGGAAAGATGCCAAACGAAACAATGAAACTAGAGGATTAAAAAAAAAAAAAACAAACAAAAAAAGCATACATGGGCATCTTTCGTGATCTTTACGAGGTTCTGGACGGCCGTCTTCAGCTCATTGCCAGACATGGTGGACACCACCACTGCGTACAGCTGGGCCGCCAGCTCACGCATCTCCTCCTTGTTGGTGTTCATCAGGCCCTGCGAGGCAGACACAAGCGAGGGGCCCCGGAAATGAGCAACTTTCTGGTGGGCAGCGCATGAGGGTGAGGGAGGAGGCCCGAGCTTTACCTTGATCCAGTCGATTTTGTCCACAAACTTGGGTGCCAGCTTTTGAGGACATACTGACACCACTTCTAGGAGACAGTACATCACTGGGACTCCTGTGGAGAAGCACGCTTAGATCAGAGCGGGGGTCTCCAACTCCGGTCCTGGAGGGCTACCGTCCAGCAGGTTTTCTATCCTACCAGGCTTCTGATGAGCCACACCTGCTCTCAGTTAAATATCAGGACATGGTGGAGTTTTATCTACCAAAACATTATTGATATAATTACTGCTAGAGTTATAAACGCTAATTGCGCCTTTTGCGATTCACACTCTCCTCAGCTCCCAACTCACCCCCGATGGCAGACAACAGCTGGTGCAGGAGATCCATGTAGACCTGCACGGGGTTGGTGTCGCTGGCCTTGAGGGCGGGCGAAGAGGGGTGGGGCTCGGGCCCCATGAGGCTGCGCACGTAGCGGCCGATGGCGGGGGCACTGTCCTGCATGTCAGCCAGGCTCTGGGAGGTGGGTGTGGCCCCTGCACTGTGGGCAAGGCACATGCGCAGGTACAGGATGATCTGCACGGGGAGGGGAGGGCATCAGTGCTCATGGTGAGTCAGGTGACACTGAAACAGCCAATCAGGTACAGCTAGTTCACTGACCATAATTATTCACTGAACTATTTACACTGAGCCTTTTTATTAATGACCTATTTCATTCTTGCGGAGTTTTTTGTGCATTATACCACATCCTTTTTACGCCCACAGCATGCTACACTTTAGTTACATAACTCCATTTCATCCTTTTGTCATTATATTTCAATACTAGTATTGTATTCTACTTGTATAGTATTTCCTGTATAATATGAAATTTTTTGGTCTTTTTGTGGGTCTGTCATTTAATCCTGAATGGTGAGAACCATGCTTTTGCACAACAATTTCATCTTACTTTATCTTTCAATACTTTGCAGCACTTTACTTAAAGCGGTCATCTGACCATTATAATCCATCATAAAAGGTATTTATAGAGCATTACAAGTTAGTTTCATAAGGCAGTCATAATGCATAATAAACAGGGATATAACTTTGACTTTTTATATACATTTACAGCCATGTACTTTATGAATGCATTATAATGCATTATGAAGGTCTCTATAATGCATTATGATGACCGCTTTAAATAAAGTGTTACCCAGTGCTACAAAGTACTGTTTTGGTACACTGTGGTTCTCACAAAAAAAAACCACCACCCACACCAAAATCTCAAATAATAAACAGACTGAGACTAGCTCTTCTGAAGCTGCTGTACATCTTTCAAACATCTGTTGAGTGATCGGTGGACAGCGTCACCCACACCAGAATCTAGGGCCAGATGACAGCCCATGACAACATTCCCCATCCCCCTTCCCTAGGGAAGCAGGTCAGGTACCTCTCCAAAGGCAGACGGGTTAAAGGGAAGTGTGTGGGTCCCAACCATGCACTTGTCTGGGGTCTTCATCCTCTGTACAGCCTGACAGACAGAGGGCGCTGGTTAGCACTGTCTCTTGGGCACAGATTGCGACACAGTCCCCCCCCCCCCCTAACGGCAGCATTCTGCCAAGGTCTGCAGGACTCACCTTCTCCTGGATGTAGCTGACCATCTCTGGGAAGGAAGGCATGGATCTGGCACCTCCCTTCTCCACGTCTGGGGGTGGCAGAGCTCTCAGGACGCGCTGGGCCTCCCCGTGCACCTCCTCACGCCTGGGGGTGGGGCAACTTAATCATTTAATGCACTGGTAGTTATTTAAAAAACTGATAATTTGGGCGGGGGGTGGTCTGTAAGTTAAATAATGGGGGGTACACATGGGCATAACTTTGGGTTGAGCACTGGGGAGGTCGCCACCCATTTAAGGGGGTCCAGGAGGTTTTATTGGGTGGTTTTGATTATTGGATGGCTTATAAGCCCCCCAGCCCCCATATTTTACGCCCATGTGGGTACATGTCTCCCATCTGCGCTGGTTCCTAAACCCCCGGAACCGGCTAAGGGTGCGGACACGTGGAAGTGTCGAGCTGAACATGCAAGCTTACGGGTCCCCGGCGGCCAGAAGCAGGAGGTATCTGGAAGGCACGTGGTCAGAGGCGAACACCGTGCTGGCGAACTTCATGGCCACCTGCCGCGCCTGCACCTCCGGCTGGTAGACAAACGATAGAGATTTCTCATCCAGCGCCAAGCAAGATCCCTGCGTCAAATCACATGGAATCCGATCGACAGGGCTGACCGGCGTGCGACGTACCTTTCCGATGTAGGCGGCGACCAGGGCCTCCATGATGTTGAGCAGCGCCCCCTGCAGGTGGACATAGGCGCCCACCATCATGGACAGCGCCTCCTGGATGGCCAGCCTAACATCTGGCTCCTCCTAGACAAGGGAGAACCCGTAATCGGTTGAGTGGCCGGCGGAACCACCCCATTCGTGCCCCTGGTTTACTTTAACAAAGACTCCGGAGGGTGATGTCACATGAGGTAGAGCATACCTTACACATCGCTTCGAAGAACTGCTGAACGATGGCAATGTCTTTGGTGAACAGCTGTGGCATTCGGCTGAGGGAGACAGCAGATTGGAGCTACTTTATTTGCCACATGTACAAGTACAAAACACAGATACATCGCAATGCTTCCTTTCACATATCCCATCATGCTCGCCTTTGAGAGACACACACACACAGCCATGGAAACTCTATATTTTTAAAGAAATCTGCATTTTAAAATCCTGGTTTAATCCTGCTTCTGCTGGCAGATGGCTACACTGACCAGCAGGACGCTTTCAGGTTCAACATTCCTAAGACAGCAGGACACAAGAATGAGGTGAAGCAGGAGACACGGGGAACGACCATAAACCAGCCAGGTGGAGGACGGGAGTGACTTTCTAATGGCAGAGATGACCGTTAACTTATCTAACAGTGCCTCGTGAATCGGAGGATGACATCAAGTGCCCTTCAAAAGGAATGGGAGACATTAAGTGCAGGTGTGAAGTGCACGGCTAGGACAGTTCATATCAGGCTCCTAGAAGCAGGACTGAAGTCCCATGAAGCAGGGAAGAAGCCCTTCATCAATGAGAAACAGAAGAACATGGCTGCAGTTTGCAATAAAAGGTATAATATTCACAGATGCACACCCATAAATTGAGATATGAGTGAAACAAAAAAAAAAAATTGTACTGTGGTCTCAATTTCTTCCATGGCTGTATATATAATTGAGAGCAAAGATCGGGGTCTCGGTACAGGGACAGCCATTCATCAAAGACCACTGGAGCATTTCAAGGGGTTAAGGGCCACGCTTAAGGGCTGAGCAGCATGAGGCTTAGTGTGTTATGACACTGTGCCTGTGATATAAAGCGTAAAAAAAAAAAAAAACATTAATTGTAATTCTTTCTATTGTACGTCACCTTCAGATAAAAAAAAAAAGAGTGTCATGTAAGTAAATAAAATCTAAGTGACTTTTCTGTCAAGGGTGGGATTCGAACCTGTAACCTTCAGATCACAGGCACAATCAGAGTGAGCCACACTTTGCACATCGGCAGGGCGACATAACACTCTAAAGTGCGTTAACGCTCTGGAGGAGTGAAATCAGGGCCTCACCTGGACAGCTTCCCCACAGCAGAGTAAGCGACGCACAACAATTTCGGATCCTAGTGGAAAAATATACATCTACATGTAAATATCACTTAGTGACCCATCTATGTTTGCAGTTACATTTTCCAGCTACAAAAACGCTGTAAAAGAGCAGCTACCTCCTTGTATTCATTAATGAGCTTTGTCAGACCATTCAGAAGCATGAGGCCAAGAGGCTTGTTGGAGTCCGGACATCTGGAAGAGGATGAAAAATGAATAAAGAATTAAAAGTCTTATTATTCCGGCAAAGAGCAGGAATTCAACTTCCTGGCCTGTTTAAGAACCATACAGCTAGTTACTGCATCCTAACAGTCATTTTCAGGGTGATTTGAGACAGTAGACGGACAGGTGAACGTGGACTGGGATGCCAGGTGTGTTTAGGTCACACCTCTGTTCACTTACACGGTGCAAATGTGATGCACAAACTGCAGGGCAAGAGAACGTAGCTTGCCGTTGGTGTTTGCGCCAAACAGGCCGTCATACACCACCTGAAAAGGGAGGCAACACGTGTGATGAGGACAGAACTTTGACTTTAGGGGGTTACCCAGGTGATGGGCCGGAGCATGTGCAGGAAGTGGTGGGGAAGGGGCGGGGCGAGTGCAGGAAGAGGGTGGGGCAGGAGCAGGGCATGAGCATGGAGTTACCTGGATGTTAGCGGGAAAGCTCTCTGCCGCCAGTCGTGACCTCATGAGATGGGGGAGGATCTTCAGTTTAACCCGTGTGCTGACCGGCTCCCTCTTCAGTTCCGGCTTGACGGCGCCCCCCTGCTTGGGGACAAACCGGGTGAAAGGCTGAACGCAGGCGTGCACAGTTCAACCAAAGCAGCCAGTTAGACTGAACAGAGAGCAGAACTACATCCCATATACATCAGAAAGAAAATGATCGTAAAACTTTTTTAAAACAGTTGCAAATGACAAAAAGAGATTTTAGTGACTTAAAGCTTAACACCTACCTCCTTTGTTTTGAGAGGAATGTCTCCCAAATAAACCTTAAACATCTTGTTAATTATCAGCGGGTTGTTCCAATCAATTATGCTGAAAATAAGATAAAAACTATGAATAAAAAAAAAGTAGAAGACAACTGGATTTCAAAAGTAACTATCTGAAGGACATCCAGCATTCCCCACTTGTCTGCCTGTTCCACCCTCTGTTGCTAGGATACCTCTGCTTGCTCTTCAGCTCCAGATCGGCGGCCGTGGCGACACCGTGCCGGGTGTCGCTGGACGCCACGACCAGGTGGACCACCGTCTCCACCTCGGGCACCTGCTGCGCCTCGATGAACTTCACCACTCCCAACTTGCACTGCAGAAACACACAGGAGTCAATGGCTATTCTAGGCCTGACTCCAGAACCCCCCCCCCCCCCGACCGGATACTGAGAGGGACTGGGGGGACTCAGAGGGCCGTATGAGTGACGACTGAGGCCTGACCTGCTCCAGTTGCTCTGGGCTCCACTGTATTTCTCCAATGACACGTTTGACGGCATAGACGCTCATGCCAGGGGGTGCCTGGGGAAGACCTTGGCCAGTACTCGCCCCCGCCGTGGCCGTGCCGGCCTGGGGGGAAGCTGGGGCAGGGCGCCCCGCGGGCTCATTAAGGACAAACCTACGAAACAGGGTGGGGTGTTATTACAACAGCAATGACACGCCACTCACACTAAAACAGCCTTTAAATCGATGACCACCCACCAACGCACCGATTATAAAGCGTCAAATACACAAAATAGCTTAATGACGGAATGCGGCACACTTACCCATAAGGCATCAGGAGAACGTCCAGCATAAAATCTAACAGCAAGTGGACCGTTTTTGGCTTCTCAAAAAGGTTGAAAGGAGAGGCAACTTTTGAAGGTTCCGATGAGTACTTCATGTGGAACAAGGTCGGAATCAGTAGATGCATTAAGCTGCATAAACGGAAGAGTCACCGGTCACAGAGTGCCGACATTCACATGACCCAACTCCGGTCTCAATAGACAATACAGAATGAAAATACATACGCTACTCGCTTGACGGTGGTGTGACAGCGGTGCAGATTTAGCAGTTAACTTTGAAGTTTCATGTTTTGTCGGGTTAGCGGCAAACCGTATCACAGTATTTACCGAGTATCCACCCTGCCACCCTCAGAACTCTGCACCGACCATGAGCGTAAACATATCATACCGTGTTTAACAATGTATCAAACGTTGTTGTGTTTCTGTTTATTTACTCTATTCACGTATTTGTTTTTAAATTACTGGTATTCAGTTTGTTACAGTATTTATTTACTTATTCAGTGACAATTACTCACAAAATTATTCGTATCATATTCACATTCCACTTACAGTACCTTCCACTTCTGATAAGTTATTCGGAATGTAAGCTGAGGAACACCGGTACTCCATTCGGTAACACTCGACGGCACACAAATACTTGGTATTCATTACTTGTTCCTTCAGTAGTTTACAATGGTTTACAGAATTAACAGACACAGTAACAAATAAAGTACTTGCTTGAGATAAAACATGCGTCATGATTCATTAATGATGAATTAACATGGGATCAGTATGTAAGACTTAGTTTGTGGGTAATTAAAACATAAGTAATAGCATAATGCTATATTCTTTGTGCCCTGTGAAGTAATATGTTACCCTCCATTCCAGCAGAAGAGATGCTCACCAGTCCTGCTGGGGCTGAGGTTTCTCCTCCATGGCGGTGAGCAGGGTGGGGGCCAGTTCACATTGCTTCGCCACCTCTAACCGGGGGTAGCCCATTTTGATGTAGATAATGGTGAAGTTCTGCACAGGGACACAGTGCAGACACACACCACTTACATAGCTTGGCGTGACACCCCGTCAGCCAGCTACAGGAACCAGGCCGTAGAACGTCCATTCGTCAAATCACAGGGTAACTCGGTCATACAAGGTGTTCAACCCCGAGCATAAAATGAATCAGGGTAAACATATAATCTAGGTGAGTTTCTTAGCTTAACCATCATTTGACCATTTGTAGAAGGTAGAGTTAACGTCAGAATATTTTTCCATGATACGTTTTTGGAAGAAACAGAACATCCATCCATCCATTTTCCAAACCGCTTATCCTTAGTGGGTCGCGGGGGGTCCGGAGCCTATCCCGGAAGCAATG
>JAODJX010000053.1:2751931-2764035 GCA_026776945.1 Isichthys henryi
GTCGCATCCCCCCCCCCCCCCCCCCCTCGCCCTCGCCCCCACCGGCCCTCGTCCGCGCCTGCCCCGCGCTCCCCCTGCGGCGGGCGGCGGGGGGGGCGGGGCCCCCCCCCGGCAGAGAGACGCGTGGACAGAGGTATGTTTGCAGATAGCATGAGTTTGACTGATGAGCAGTTTTATCAGGAGCATCTTATGGTGTCTCCCCTTTATACAGATGGCTGATTCCCCAGAGCATTTTAGTCTGAGTAGCAGTGGCAAGGCAGCGCATGAAACCAGCAGCCTTTGTGTTTCGAGCCCATGTAAAAGTCCAGCCTGACAGCGTAACTGGGAATGTTTCCTGAAGGGTGCAGGAAATCACTGAGGGCACAGCTGGAATGTGCCTGGTTCGAATTTGACATTTTATTTCATGAAGTGTGACGTGGGCTGAATGTAATGGAGCATGGCAGATTGAAACTCGGGTTGGTATTAGTAACACTCACCTAAACTCGGGACGTGGATGGATTTAAAATATTTAAGAGAATTTTGGAGATATTTAACTGAAAGAGTTGTTGGTCTTCAACAATCCTATTGCGTTACAACATGTGTGGTTTCTTTAATGGGTGAAGAAAACCGGGAATCTGCTACAATAGGGCAACAAAGATGATGATGGAGTTGTCCTTCAATTTAGCAGTGCTGACTTACCTTCTGAGGGAGGTTTCTCCCGCTAAACTAGGACCATCATTTCCTGCCCCTCAGAGTACAGCTCGCCATATCTCTGCGGGCTGTACTAATCTGGTATTTTTCCTACGAGTTTTTTGTGTTCCGAGAGCCCAAAGTGAAACAGTTGTTTTGCCTTTGGCCAGCCTGGGGACTCAAACAAGAGTTCATGCTGGTGACTTAGAACCTAAATAGTGTTTTTGGAGGTTGAGGGTTCATGAAGGACGACATGGGAGAGCCAACCTGGTTCTAAAATCCTGTGGATTCCCGCGATTGGGAATTAAGTTAATGACAGTAAAAATGCCCCCTCAGTGTATGATTTATATAAAGTAAATAGATCATTTATTTAGCTGGTGGGCTTGATACGAAATTTGGAAGTATGAAAAGCACTTATTCACGTTTCGCTTGCTTAGGCTGTGTCTGTAATCCTGGCAAAGTGCCGACTGAATCATCATATGCACTGGATAAGGAGGTCGCTAAGCTAAGTGCTAAGCGTGAACGTAAATGGATTGACTTGGATTCTGATTGGCTGCTGCATTTCGCCGAGTGCCTTTCATGACACATTCTCATGCTCGATAACTTGAGGGGGCATGAGGCCGCAATCTCCAAAGTGCACCGCCCCCAACCTCTGACAGCAGAAGGTATATTTACTCTCCCCAACACGTAACTTTGCTTGGGGGGGGCTGTTTTTTTTTTCCGTTTTTTAAATGACTGTTAATGTAAACAAGATTGTGCTCAGGGGTAGATATAATGTAAGAAGTCAATTAAAAATGTTACTCCCTCAAGTCAAAACTGAGGAGAAAATTTTCCTTCCTTTAATGCCTTAATTCCACCCCCTCTAAACTCAGTGGAAATTCACAGAAGTGTATGCATCTCTCAGTGGTGATGCTGAGACCTAACCATCCCTGCCCTGGTGGATGATGAGGTGGGAACCTCCAAGTGTTATACTGCTGTAGTGCAGAGCCCCAGAAAAGAGGCTGTCTATAAAATCTGTCTGTCTGCCAGCCTGTTTACCTCGCTGTCTGCCTGTCTGTCCACCTACCTGTCTGCCCACCCAATTAGCATGTTTACTTCACCGCCAGTCTTTCTGCCCATCTGCCAACCTGGCTACCTCACTGTCAGCCTGTCTGCTGGCCTGCCTACCTTGTCTGTCTACCTGTCTCACCGCCAGCCTGCCTGTCTGCTTGCCTGCCTATCTGTCTGTTTGTCTGCTTACCTGACTGTCTATCCACCTGCAGGCCTACCTGTCTGTATATCTGTCTGTCTGCACACCCCCCTGCCTGCCCTACCTGTCTCTCTGCCTGCCATCCCGTCTGTCTTTGTCTACCTGTCTGTCTGTATGCTTACCCACCCACCTGCTAATTCCCGAGCAGTAACCCCACTTCTGCCATGAACTTTGCCGTGTCTCGTTATAGCACGTCTTCGAACTCCTGAAAATTGCAGCACAATTATAGGACACACTTAAAATGGCAACTGCATTAGCGAGGCCTGAGATTGCGGGCACAACATTTTCCCAAGATTTATTTCTTTCAGACCGCGTGACAGGACTACGTGTTGGAATACATTTCGTTAATTCTGCAGGCATATGCAGTGTCTGCCGGCTTCTCACTAACTTAAGCACACTGTGGAGACATGCTAACAATCTATGGCACACAGTCACGTATCTCCAAAACCGCTGGTTTATGCAACATCTATAGCTGCGCTTTTTTTGGATCTCTATGACCATGTTTCTCCTGTCCAGCAGAATTTCCCCCATAGCAGCCGGGTGCGTTATCCTTAAATATTTATACAACGGACGTAAAAACCAACCCTATATTGGATTTACTATTTTGTCTTGTTTCTACACTAGAGCCGAGCTGCGTGTATATTCCCATAAATAACGTCTGCCTGTTTGTGCCAGGCATGTAATAAGTAAAGATCAGAAACCCTGTTCTATCGTAGTCAAGAATGAGAAAATGATACGGTTCAGCAAATAAGTGATACATATAACAAGTATTATACAGTGTGGTCGACCAAGGCCTTGGGAAAAGAGCCACCCTCAAAAGGCAGATAAAAACCACCAGAGTAAATAGTTCTGACATGAGAGTATTGCAGTTATAAAAGCTCTCTGTGACTTCCTCGCCTTCCAGTCGTGTGATACAGCGTTGATTACTGGAGTCAAAGGAATTCATTTCCTCTGTCGCCACGGCTCCCATGAATGCAGGAGTGGGCTTTGGACGTGGGGAGGACAGCGATACTTCGTATAGTGTGTTTAGCACATTTAGCACGAACTGGGGTTGGGGGGTGGGGGGTGCTGGAATCGAATGTGCACATTTTCCAACAAATACATGACCACTTAATAGCGCCAGAACTATCCAGATGTGGTCAGGGGGTTCGTAAAGCCGCAAATACCCAACACAAAAGCCTTAAATGTTTGCTTTGCTTACTGTAGGGGTGCAGGGTGGGGGCTCCCAGAATCTTCTAGAAGTTCTCCCTGGACCTCTGCATTTGCACACTGATGTCTCTCTAAGTGACAGTGGAAGACGACGCCGGAACGCCCTAATTATGTGTAATTGATGAACGCCGTGCGCTGCATATTCATGAGGGCCTTGTCGCTGACCTGGGTCGCTCGTGGGCGATGATTCATCTCTCAGCACGAGAAGCAGCGTGAAGGGAAGCTTCCGGCCGTACCGCAGGCCCTGGCCGGGATATGGGTGGGGTGCGGCAATCTCACCGCAGTGCTTCAGGCATTCACTTTAGTCATATGATGAGAGCCTCAAACCTTCTGTGGCTTATTGGGTAAGACCTCTGTGTCTGTAATCGAAAGGTTGCTGGTTTGAATCCTATACTTGGTGGAATAATCACATCTCGCCCAGGTTCTTGAGGAAAGTCCTAAACCTATAAAAAATGGTTTAGGGATACCAGATAAATGGCCTGACCCTGCACTCAGACCCGAAGCTTCGCTTTCTCCTGTATGGACGTATATTTCAAGGGCTGGATTTGGTTATGGGTGGTAGGGGCATGACCTTACCAATTCTGTGGGAGTACTGTGTGTGCTCAGAGGGTTGGAGAGGTTTGGGGCTAATCTGGACCAAATGTCCCCAAAATGTGATGATAACTTGCTATTTTGACCTTATGGAGACATTTTTTTTGGTTCCCCCAAGGAAAAAGAAAATTTTATAAAGATCTGTGACTGCAGTCAAAAAACTAAAATAGTGCAAAGTCTCGTATTTTGTTTGGTTACTTACGGTTAAGGATAGGCCGGATCGGGGTTAAGGTTGTCATAGTTAGCGTTAGCATTTTTCCCATAGAAGTGAATGAGTGGGCCCCATAAGGATAAGTATACCCTACGTGTGTGTGTGTCTGCGTGCCTCCCGAGGGATTGTTAGGTCAGACATGTGAGAAGAAGCATTCCAGTCCGCCTGTACTCATTCTTGTACAAATGACAAATAAAGTATCATTTCAAAACCAAAATGTTTCAGTTACTAGTCATGGCAGAGTGTCTTTCATTATAGTCACCCATGTGCCACGTGAACGGGGCATGAATTACACAACTGGTTCCGGGGTTAGGAGACAGTGTGCAGGTTCCGGGGTTAGGCGACAGTGTGCGGGTTCTGCTGTAGGAGATCAAACCCCATGACGCGTTCGTTCCTCACCGGGCAACTTCCTGCCGATGCCTCCTGTTCAGGGACCTCTGGGTGCCGGGGATGGGAGGCGGGCTTAAAAAGGCTAACGTTTTTGGCTGGGGGAGGGGGATTTGTGGGCAGCAACGACTAGTGACAGGAGAATGAGATGAATGGCTGCAAATGCAATTGTCCCTTCTGAGACAGCTACTGTCCCCTCGTCTCTGGTCTGTCCTGCACAGTGTCCCCAACAGCAGGTGACTTCAGAGTGCGAGTCTGAACATAACAATGATTGTTAATGATACATGTTAGTACAGTTTACTCAGTAGGCTGTACGCTGTAATGACATGTCGCCATCCCTTGCAGTTCAGAGGTGGCAGTCTCACATTATAATTATGTGCTTTTTGCATGACAGGGTTAAAAAATGACAGTGTTACTTTTGTGTTGTGAAGCTATTTAAAATCCAAAGCTTCCCCTTTGGCTTGTGGATGTCGAAAACACCTTTGGTTACTGGTCATTATCAGTCTCGACTGGGTCGAAAATTGAGGCGTTTGCAGTGGGGGGGGGGACCCCACAGCGCCCCCTGGAATGATGCTGTGTTGCTGAATGCCGAGAACTTCAGTTTGGTATCTTTAAAGCTGCTGTGGTGATGCTATAATTAAGACAGGGTGATATATCGACAAAGTATTGGGTAAGGCTTTACATTAACTGCACCTTCATAATGTGTTCATTAAGTATTCATAAAACATTCATAAGCATCATATATGTACACCTTAACATCATAAGATCACTTAACAGCTGTAATATACATGACAAATATTTTAATTGTATAATCATATAATGTTTGTTGTTATTGTGTATTAAAGCTATTAAGAGATGTTAGGATGTTAAGGTGTATTTGCATGCTGCTTATGAATGTTCTGTGAATGTTCTATGAATGCATTGTGAATGTTCTGTGAATGTTCTATGAATGCATTGTGAATGTTCTGTGAATGTTCTATGAATGTGCACTGAATGCATTATGAATTTGCACTGAATGTTCTATGAATAGATTATGAAGGTGCACTTAATGTAAAGTGTTTCGAAATATGGTATAGTGATTATGAAAATTCATATCAACTTGAATATCTTGAGTGTAGTGATATGGCCTAATAACTTTTCTTGCATAATTAACCGTCACAATGCACATTTTTTTTTACATGAATTCCATCAAAGTATGAGTCTGTTGTTGGTGTAGTTTATCATTGTACTTATCACTGGCTCCACAACTATTAGTAAAACAAGTCAAATTAAATCATCATAATCATAACAATTAAACACAGCCTGTTATAACCTGTTGTATTTTACTGGTTTGTTTCATGCTGTACTTATGAATTTTAGAATATCAGTATTATGAAAATCTCTGAAAATATTGTGATGTCATTTTTAGGGCATATCATCCAGCATTAGTGAGATCCATTCCCAGGAAGGAACAGTGAGGCAGCAATCCTAGTAACAAAGTGTATTATCAGTGTTTTCTAGTGGCATGCCCTATGCTAACCTTTATTTAAATATGATTTACGTATTAAAATTAGATATTTGTTTGCAGTCTGTTGGATTTGTGACTTTTTTCGTTTTCTGAATCTGTTTACAAGTGATTTGAAGGGAATTTTAAGGAAAAACGGAGCGTTGAAGTAAAGAAATGACTTGAATTACGTCCTGATAATTATCGATATTATTAGGTATGAAAAAAGAATCAGCTAAAAATATTAAGTTGATAAAATATTTTGCTATATGTCAGAGCAGAGTTGGAAATGGTTAATATTTGTTGTTTTGGGTATCAGTCACTTGATGATTTGGGATATCACCCATATTAATGTGAAGCCTTATATGATCACAGTTAGAGGTATCGGATCAGATCAGTGTCTGATCTCGCCTGCTTCTAAGCAGCCTCCATCATCCACGGACGCGCTCCAAGAAGCTGAAGGCCACGGCCGAGGAGGGCCCCCGGCCCCGGAGGGAGACCAGCCGGGCAGGGGCCAGGAGGGCGGGGCCGGAACCTCAAGCGGAAGCAGAAGTGGAGGCGCACGGCGAGAGTCAGGACCGGCGGCGGGTCCCGGGGGAGAAGGAGGCGCTGAATGCGGCGGGTGAGACGAGGGCGACCGCGTTTCCTGCCGCGCTACAGCGCAGTAATTGGGGACAGTTTCAGGATTCCCACGTAAACACGGATGTGAACGTACCACAGTGTTGCACGCAGGGGATTAAAGTATTCCCACCTTCAGGTTATTTATTTATTTATTTACTTTTTATTTGTTTTGGGGGGGGTGTTGAAATGGATTTGAGCAGAATTTCTTTCAGAATATATGTGTATCTATGACACTATGATTTTGGGTCCCTTGGTAGCATATTATACTGGGCCGACAACCCAGACCAGTCCAATTATATTACAGGGTTTTAGGAGTCGCACTAACTTTCCCGCCCTTTTCGGAAGCCCTGGCTTTGTGTGCCGAAAACTTAGCATTTACCGATGGGGTGTGATCAGCATCCTGCGATCAGCTTCCATGGCAGTTCAAGAAAAAGGCAATTTACTGAAATGCTGTCTAAATGCGAGTAATGCAAAACACAGCTCCTTCTACTGAACTATGACGGAACGTGGATTTTTTAAGAAAAATGTATTAACTGTGCAAGGATGAAAGGTTAAATTGTCATCACATACGGGGGCGTACAAATAATCCCTGAAGTAGTTAGTGTTAATTTATTGCGTTCTGAGCTAAACTGGAGAGGTTTACTCTGATTCCTGGCTGCCCTAACTTGTGTCGTCCAGGTGATAGTCAGATGACGAAGACCCGGAAGATGTGCACCGTGAGTGTGAGCAGGGTGGACGGAGGCTCTGCCGCCCCCAGACACAGCTCCCAACCCCCGCAGCCTGTGAACATGGTGCTGGGAGCTTCACCCCCCAGGGAGGCTATGGAGGTGCAACCTCAGGGCCCCCACCCTGCAGACAACAGCGCGGTGTCTGGGGAGCGGACGTGTCAGACCGGAGCTTCTCTCAGCAAAGAGGATGATGATAATGATACGCCTGTTGACTCCCCGAGCACCAGGGGGCGCTCTATGCCAACTGACGGCCAGGAAGGGCCTGGGCAGGAAACTGGGACAGTCTGTGAGCTGACGCCCGCTCCGGCCTCTTCCTCCTCAGAGGAGCTGAACGCTATCTCCAGAGCGCCCCCTTGTAGTGGTCCTCCTGTACAGGGACACGCTACGCCAGATCTCTCCATCCCTGCATCAGAAGATGGCTGCCCCCCTTTTTCAGAAGAAGCCCCAAACACTACCCCGGCTGCCAGCTGTGATGCAGAAAGTTTCCCCCCTCCCCTTCTGCACGGCAGCGAGCCCAGCCTGTACGATACCCCCCCGGGCCCATCTGGCCTGGTTCCCGGCAACGAGATGCCTGCCCTGACCCCCGCCTTCGCCGAAGACGAGCAGCACCTCCCCCCACTGCTCTGCCAGGAGATGCCATCACTTACGCTGGCCGTGGGTGCTGAGCTCGAACCCAGGGCCCCCACGCTGTACCGGGAGGGATCTCCCATTCCCACTGAACTTGAGAAGGCGGGCCCCAGCCGGCTACCCGGAGATCAAGCCGATGTTGCCGTGGGGCCGCCCACTTCCGAGTTGCCGGACCCAGCACCCCCTATGGTGCCCGGTGCCGAGGGGGTCTCTGCCCCTCAGATGCATGACAGCACGCCCCACAGTCTATGCTCTCCAGCTGTACAGGACGGGGATTCTGTTCAGGACTCTGGATTCGTTTTCCAATGTCTTCCCCCTGATAACTGTGAAACCAGGGCCCGGACCTCGGCGAAGGGTCTGCAGGCGAAGACCAGCAGTGCCACGCTAGGAGAGCAGGGGGCATTGGTGGATGCCGAGGTCACTGAACCGGAGCCCAGGCCCCTGCCCTCGGGCTTCTGGGAGCACCTCAGCGCCCGGAGCCCAGCCGTCCTGACAGAGAGCGCGCTCCCGGAGCTGCGGGTCGTGCTTGCTGGGGACGTGAACTCCCCCCACGGCGCCGTGTGGGCCGAGGTGACTGCCGATGAGGGGCCCCGGCGTCTGGCAGAGGAGCCGTGTGACGAGGGTATGGCATTGCCCAGCACTCAACTGGCCGCGGGTTGGGTGGAGGCGGAGGGCATGGCCTGCGGATCTCGGGTGCCTGGCCTCGGGCAGGCAGGGTCATCCTCTCCACGGGATGGCGACTCGGAGGCGGAGATAAACGCCTCCAGGGCCGAGGACAGCAGCAGCGAATCAAGCGAGGGCAACAACATGAGTGACATGGAGTGTTGCGACATCGAGTTGGAGCCAGGGGAGGTTTGCACTGTGCGTATCTGTAGCGCTACAATGGCCGAAGCCCTTAGGCCCGCCCCCACAGAATATATAGGCAATCTCATTGGACAGATGCAAGGCCTCAATTTACATATGCATATCACTCATTAAGTGCTTATATGGTGTCTCATATGAAAGGATCGCGTGCCCCAAAACACACTCTCGCCTTTCCCCTTCAGTACCCCAATCGCATGGTGATCAAACTGGGCCGGAAGAAGACCACCAAGAGCTGGCGCCACCCCCTGAGGAAGCCCACCGCCCGTGCCGTGCCCAGCGCCGTCAAACAGCAGACAACAAGCGACGAGGGTGAGTCCCCGACTCCCGCGTAGTCATGCCACACTAACAACACCAGACTCCAGTCTTCAAGGGGTGGAGACATGTGGATTTTACACTCGTTTAGATGTTCAACTAGCATCCAAATAATCCCTCATAAAAAAAACAACTAGCACGCCCTCTATTGGCTACCTGTGGTTCTGCATGTGTACGGTTCCCACTCTCTGGTTTTAGTGAGTGGAGTAAATATTGACTTTGAAAAATACAACCACTGGGACAAATAAATTGACCGTAACGAAATGGCTTCTTGTTTCACAGCGTTCCCCCTGGGATGGCCTGTTGCAGCCCCAGATTATTCTGTCTATTAAACCGCCGTGGTGTCTTAAGTGTCCATGCAGATTCTTGCATATTGACTTCACTGGCCTGGAGGTTGTCAAAGCCTAATTTAGTCAAGTAATTAGTTTTTATTTCTTTGTTTATTTATTTTGATAACAGCCTTGTTTTTTTTTTTTACTTTTGAAGTAATCCTTTTCCTTCCTTTCATTAAAAATGCAGGACATGAGTGAAGACTGTGCTATTTAATTAAATCTTAATTAAATATTTGGCTCTACAGTAAATAATACTGTTTTGCAGGCTAGCTGTTCGTTCAGTTTGGTCTCGTCATCCCTCCCTGTAAAGGCATGAGCGGATGTATTTTATTGGCTTATGTCCGCGGGGATCCTGGATGTCACCAGCGTTTTTCAGCTAGACTTGAGAAGTGCGTATTAACCACCTGAAAGGAAGTTCCTGTCTCCCCCTGTTTTGGGAGTGTGTTCTTCTGGTCACATGACTTCCCGTGGTTAAGAAGTCCAAGCATGGTTTTGTCAGAGAGCCATTATTGATGTTTTCATCTTGAGCACGTTTCTTATTTCAGGCCTGTCTGGCGATTGACCCCCTGAGGGAGATGATGCCGAAGCATATGTTATGAATGGAGGGGAGAGCGTAAATCAATAGTAGCTGTTAAATGTTGTGTAGAGCAGGAATTCATCCGTGATCATGTAAGAATGGATGGTGCAATATGTCCTTCACGGCCCAGTAATAGTTATCAATTTGTATGTCACCAGCGTTATGTATAAATGCAGAAAAGGGGCTGTCAGTAAGTAGGAAGAAAGAGGCAAGTTACCCCTCCGCTCCAGTGCAAAATCAGGGAGGCTTCTTGGGGTGCGATGGCGATGGAGAAGGCTCCATAGCTGTGGTACAGATTGAGGTAAAGAAACAGGTTTGCAGACAGGGTAGTAGGCAGGGACAAGGAGAGCAGCAGGGCCCAGGGAAGAGAGGGAAGCTGGGTGGTAGTGGGGGGGGGGCTGCTTTTATTTTTGCATGTTTTGTTTGTTTAAACGGCGCTCCCCCATAAGGCCTGTCAGTAATTCCTGTCTTAGCCAATTACGCCACTCAGCTTCAGCTGAGACCGATAGTGAACAGCAGCGCACAGGAGTGTCGCGGTGGGGGTCGCAGCATAGCCCCCTCTTGGAGGTCAGCGTCTCCCAGAAGGAGCCCAGGGGGGGCTGGGAAAAACAGGAGGGGGGGTGCTAGTTCTGGAGTGGCATAGTGTGCATGTGTGATATGGGTGTGTGGGGGGGAATAGGTGCTGCTATGAGTCAGCAGCTCTCTTAGACCCCTCCCCCCCACCACCACCACCACCGCAAACACATACACACAAACAGGAAACGCTTGTGTGGGTTTTAAGGTATCTTCCATGGGGAGGCGAGAGAGTCCTTTCAACTCTCACCATCTTCTAAATAAATAAATAAACCGAGAATAAGATCATTCAAATATTTGTGTTTGGAAATTGTTGAATCGTACTGATCCCGCCTAGCCTATTGGTGGTGCAAAAAGGATTGTTTATGTAAACTGATACTGGAGGACAGCTAATCACCCTGACTTACCATCTTATGGTTTTATTTGTTTTCAAAATGCTTTACATTTGTATTAAGCTGTTTGTGTTGTCCACTCATTGGTCAGTCAGATAGATTGGCTGCTCCTCTGAAGAGCCAATCACGTGGCTGCAGCTGAATACATACAGAATCATACAGACGGGGTGAAGAGGTTCATTTACCGTGTAGCTGGGGATTATGACGGCTAAAATGTGTGGCCTAAACGGCGTTAAACGCAGTGCGATTATTGGTGCCAGACACGGTGATTCCAGCATCTCAGAAACAGTCACCCTTCTGGAATTTATACGCATTACTGGAGTATAGAAATTGAGATGAACAAAAACATGCAGCCGATGTTATTGCTGTGGCGGAAAACACCTTGTTAACGAGAGAGGTCAGAGGAGGACGCCCAGACTCGTTAAAGCTAACAGGAAGGCCACAAGTACAGAAATAACAGCTCAGTACAGCAGTGCAGAAAGGGTTCCCGCCAAACCTTAACGTACTTCTGCAAGCAAAAAGGTGTCCTACCTAGTACTTGCTAGGCATAGCTAATCAATTGCCTACCAGCTATGTATTTATTTGGTATTATAAGCTAAAAAAGTTGTAATTCATCTTTATTTATATAATATTAAGGCTGCACATTTGAATTCCATTAGTGATTACCAAAGCTACCCAAGAGAAAATTAAAGCAATGAAATGTTTTTGTTTTTCTTTTTTTTCCTCCCTTAATAACCGAGAGGGAAAAAGTGTATTTGTTTCAGTCGGATGTATGTATTTCATAGTTTTTCTCGGTGACGGCATTTGCTCATTACGCTTTGTCAGGCATGTGCACGGACAGCCATGTACGCCCCCCAAAGGACCCGGCTGACTCGCTAATCTGCCCCGTCCCAGCCATGCTGTTTGAGGACCATCTCTGAAGCCGATCGCCAGTGGGAAAATTGTGTCCTGGGCCTCTGGCCTCTGCACCCAGTTTCCCTTCCACCGCCAAAATGGCCCTTTCATTTTTTTTCTACCCCAGAATCTTTCCGCGTTTATCTTTGTCAAAGTGTCCGTGTCTTATTGCCCGTGCCCGGCTGCACTGCTTGTTTCCGCTTGTCAGCTTCTGTTTGGCCCATAATATCTGTGCAGACCCAGGTTCCAGGAATCCAGGGAATATACGGGCCAAAAACGATGCGGGGGGGGGGGGGGGTTAAACACCAAAAGGGGGGCCAGTTTATTGAAGTGGAATTAGGTAAGAATAGTTGTGTGTTGGCTGTTGGGTTATTTTAAATTTTTT
>JAODJX010000053.1:2764045-2774209 GCA_026776945.1 Isichthys henryi
CCCCTGCTGGTCCCCCCCCCCCCCCCCCCCCCCCCCCCCCCCCCCCCCCCCCCGCCCCCCCCCCCCCCCCCCGGGCGGGGGGGGGGCGCCCCCCAAAAGCTCCATACGGTGCGCATGTTACTTCAGTAGACTTATCGAAAGAAGATAGATGTGTAGCTGGATGGGTACTTTACTAATTTTGTAACAGGAAATTATCACAGCAGCAAGTCAATACAAATATTACTCATGTAGTTAATACACATAACATCTACAGATGCTCTGCAGGTTGCGATACTTTGGTTTTACGATGGGTAAATGTTTTTACACTTACAGTACATTATTCAATAAGATACTCAACTATTTATCATAAAACAGGCTTTGTGCTAATGATTTAACTATAGGCTAATGTAGGTGTTCTAAGCATGTTTTAAGGTAGGCTAGGCTATGATGTTTGTTAGGTTGACATACTTAACATGCATTTTCGCCTTGCGATAGGCTAATCATAACGTAAACTCATCTTAACTCTGGGAGCATCTTTACAAGTAATATAAATGCAATTCAAGAGCAAATTTTCAGAACTTATTTTGTTACATTTGAGGTGAAGGCAACAATCTGTCAGGCTTCCTCAACGCATGTTACGGTAGTGGGACCCAGAACTCACTCAGTCCTGTAATCCAACAAAGAACTTTCATTAAATTTCTAAAACTCATTCCACAGAAATTTTCTTGGAAAACATATATATGTGAAGATCAGTAGTTTAATGGGCAGTTTGACTTGTAGTTAAATAAGCTGGCTTTGCTGCTATGCTAATGAAGGAAGCCATGGGGATGGTTGTAACCCCGCCCCCAATAATGCTCTGACTCCTCCCACTGCAGAACTGACAGACGAGGAGGCGGAGCCCTGGGCCAGGCCACTGGTCCACCTCTGGCACAACAGGAAGGCCAGTTTTCCCGCTGAGCGGGATTACAACGCCAACGCTGCCAAGACAGAGCCCTACTGCGCCATATGCACGCTCTTCATGCCTTATTATCAGGTAGGCGTGGCCTGTGGCATGTGCGCAGCGGTGCCCCCTGCAGGCCGAGACTGTAGGTGCTGGGAAAGATAGCTACAGGTTATATAATGGCGTAGGGATTCTTCCAGGGCTCCAGAGAGTGTTTGTCCAAATGTAACGGCTTTGACAGCATGACCAGTCAGCCTTAGCGACATACAGGATTTTGCTGATTGACCGGACTCACCTCGGACGCCCCTGTGCCCGACCGCCAGGCCCGCACAGACCCACTCGGTGCGTGCTGACGAGGCTTCGTGCTCCCACCCCCCATAGCCAGAGGAGAGCAGGCCCGCAGAAGAACCCCCCACCCAGCTGAAGACCAGGCCCTTGATTCCCGAGATCTGCTTCGCGTACCGGGAGGAGCCATGTCCCCCCAATTCCCTGCTGGCGGAGGATGGATCCAGCCCCCTGATCTCCTGCAGGAGGTGCTGTGTCCAGGTGCACGCCAGTAAGTGTCGCCCGCCGTCTCGAGCTCCAGGAAATGCATTCCTGAAAGCTGATTCGCTGGTGGCTCCTCTTACCCGCAAGACACATCCGCACGGAGGTGTCATGTGACCTTTCCATCGCCAGCTTGGAAAATGTGGTTGATTCGCGTGTATTTTTTTTTTGACTCCACGTTTCGAATATCGGAATAGTTTCCCTGTGAAATAAACACTCCCGGCTCTCTCTGTTTTGTTTCCGTGCACGATGGTGCCGGCACGGCCCTGGGTGGGACTGGGGGAAGCAGCCAGCGGCCATCCCATTGGGCGAGCATTCCTCCACCCCCGGGCCACATGCTTGCCGTGCAGAGCTACACGCTCCATGCCAGCACCACCGCATGGTATCCCAGCATTCTGTGGGGCTGCTGAATGTGATCTCTGCCTTTGCTTAATGGGTAACATGGCTCAGATTGGCATATTTTTTACATGATTCAAGATTCAATTGTCATTACATGACAAACACAGCAGCACAACAGGATTGAGTTAGCAATTCGTTGAGTGATGTAAACAAAAACACAAGACGTAATTGTGCAAGACAATAAATGTGCAAAATTGCTAAGTGCAAATGTGGTTCTGCAGTGCATGGATAAGGGCGTAGGAGACTTTGATATTGAGGTGGACACAGTTTAATTTCAGTGTAAAGGTCTCTTTCTGGGGGTGACAAATGTAGCCAAATTAAATATGGGTACATCCACCCTCATTCTTATGCCCTTGTCTGTTTGGGTTATGTGTACGAGTTTTTTTTTGGGACTTTCAAGCTTGGTCATCACATTGGGATAAAAAAATGTCTGGTAGTGTGGCCTCTAACTACATGATACCTTCTGGACTCATTGGAGTTTTACTTACATAAAAATGTTCTGAGGGCAGCAGGAAAAACAATTGGTTCAGAGATAACCAATCAGATCGTAGAGGAGGTGGCTCCAACCAATCAGATCTCTTACTCCTGGTGTACAGGGTCATGGAGGATGTTTCATGGCTCTGCGAAGACCGCGAGAGTTATAGACGTTTTTCAGGGAAGGTCGGTGGCCAGTTGTTCACCATTTGGAATCTGAGTTTGGAACTTGTGCAAAGAGCCGAACGGCAGCAGGCTGTTCTGAAAAGCCAGCAGAGGGTGTCCCTATCAGAGAGCCTGGGCGTCTGTGACCGCGTGCTTCTTGTCTGTGTGTGTCTTTAGGCTGTTATGGTGTCCTCGATCAAGACGTGCAGGGCGGCTGGTCATGTGATCGCTGCGCCAGTGGGGAGCTGACGGCCGTAAGTGTCCATCAAAACAGTCGTTTCTCTGCATCGGTGATAACAGCCAATGATTAAGTCCATATCCACCCGCATCTAACCACCTGCTCCAACATGTGCATATGATCTACATGAGGCATATTACTTTATTCACGTACATAATTTCATTACATTAATTGTCTCTATTGTGCTAGACTGTTCTGCATTCGGCGATTTGGTCTTTTCCGTCGTCTTCCCACGAGCAGTAAACCCCCTAGCCCCTCCCCCCGTGCACCGTCCACAAGATGATCTGGCTCGTCCCTCCCAAGACACAATGCAGAAGCCAGCCGAGATGCTGTGTAGAGGTGCAGGGACTCGAAGGTGTGCGGCTCCGCTCACATGGACCGGAGCCAGTTTTCTCTGACTTATTAAACCCTGTGTGGTTCCTCATAGCTTGACCTTAAACCGCCATCTTCCCATTACCAAGTGCCACCCACATCTGACTGGGCATAGAGGCCTCATTCACGTACTGTACATTAATCAGTGACGTAACAAAGACAATCACCCTGAGGCCACATTAATCATTTTATGGAGGAGAAAAAATCTCCAGTGAAATAATAAATTGCATTTTTGTTTGTATTCAAATGAAATGAGCTATAATACAGAATTTGGAGAGATTATATTTTAAATATTTCACGTAGGCCGGGGGAAAATGCATTAATATGCATTGACTTTTTTGCGTGGTTCATACCCAAATTAAAATGGCTTGTTTATATTTTTTATTGCTTTGTTTTGATGGTGCTTTTTAATGAGTTTTAATTAGTGCCAGAGGCAGGGTCCTGTCAGATGCGCCCCCCTTCCCCGGGATCTCAGAGCGGGCAGGCCGCAATGGGGTCCCGCTCAAGATTTGCCCAACAGATGGTTCACTCGTCGCTGGCGTTATGCAGAGCAGGAGGCTGATTATGTTTGTGTAGATGGTGTGATAAAAAGCTTTATTGCTGATGCAATATGTGGATATGTGATGATAATGTGTGGCTTGGTGTGTTAGGATGCTGTGATCGGGTGGTCAAAGGTTCAGATCCCATGGTCGGCAGAGTGATTCACCATTGGGTCCTTGAGCATGGGCCTAAATCCGTAATTTCTCTATGGACTGGACCCCACTTTCTCAATTTACGTATGTCACTTTGCACGGACGTGTTTGCCATCTGGCCAGGATGTGCAGACGTTGGCATCCGTACCATTGGTGCACTCAGGTGTCATTTGTCTTCTTCATAAGAATTTGTTCCTATTTTAACGACGTGCGCTACGTCAAAACCCCATCAGACATGCTCCCTGTGCACGTAGAAGGCGGGTTTGTCATTTCTGACGGAGAAAGGTGCTTTTTTCCCGTCCGTGGAGATGGCTGTGGTTTTTACGCTCATCTTTCCGGCCTGGTGCCTGCCCGGGTGATATTGCGAGCGCCGTGCACGTCTTTCTGCTTCGGGGAGCTGTCAACAGAGGTGTTCTTATTATACAGAGAAACACTGAATGTCTCCCTGTAATCAGTTACCCTTAAAATGCTGGGGAGAAGCTGGGCTTGTTTTGCAGGACCCTGTGTTCTGAAAAGGGGGATTTTGGACCTGCCTTTAAAAATCATTAGGGTTTTTTCCTCTCTGTTTGAAATCTGCTAGGGTGACTGCTGATTAGGAATCCTATAGTGGCACGTTGATCAGAGGCTATATCCCTTATTCCTGGATTTAAAATGATTCCAGTATGTTTAACAGGATATTTAACTACTATCACTTACGCCCCACCAGTCCCCTGACGTGTTCAGTAAATGCCTCGGGCCAGTTAAGTAAAGACGTCCAATCAGTGTCAGACACGATGTCATTGCCACCACTTTAAAAAACGCTGCTCTCACAGCTGTGTTATTTTGTCACCTCTCAGAATTAATCGCCCATGCATGTAATTCTTATACTGTCCAGTAGGAGGCGAGCTTTTCCCACGCATACAATATGGTTATTGTCCAGTAGGAGGCAAGCTGTTTTGTACACGAGGGTGACACTATAACTGGCTCTGTTTCCTCGCAGGAGTGCTGCCTGTGTAACTTGAGGGGCGGAGCTCTGAAGCGGACCACAGACGACAAGTAAGGATCCTCGTGGGGCAGGGATTTGGATCAGAACCACACACAGTGTGCTGGTGGCATCCATTTGCCCATCGGTCCTATTCTTGTTAGTCTTCAAAGCACCTTCTTCACCTTAAGGCCTGAGAACTGAGTACTTCTGTGTCGGGCGTACATTTAGAAAAACCACCATGACTTTTTGGATCTCGATAGACGTCCGGTACCACTGCCCCCCCTAACCCCGCACATGCGTAACCGTAGCAATGTGCCCGCAGATGGGCCCACGTCATGTGCGCCATTGCCGTGCCCGAGGTGAAGTTCGTCAACGAGACGGAGCGGAGCCCCATCGACACCAGTAGGATCCCACTGCAGAGATACAAACTGGTGAGTGTGAGCCTCGCACACCCCTGACCGGGGGGGCTATTTAATGAAATAATTAATGGAATAATCACAGTCATAATTAGCAGCCTATGAAATGATATTGTGGATATGTGTGGATATTGCTAGCGTTGGAAAAGTTCAGGTCCCGTAAGTACAAATCCAGACCGAGGTTTGTTTCAACCAACCAGCTGTTCTCTGTTCTCTGTGACTGACTCTATATACTTAACTGGTTGGTTGAAACAAAACTTCGGTGTGGATTTGTACTCTCTGGACCTGAACTTTCCGCCTTTGTCTTTAAAGGATTACTTTTGTGACTCCCCCAACACTGGATATTGCCCATGGGAAGGGCGATATGAGAAATGTCAGCAGGTCAGGCTGCTCCGAGCTGAGCTGAGCTGCATGATGTCACACTCTGTGTTGGGGGAGGGGGGGGGCTGTCAGTCACATGACCCTATACTCACAGAGCTCCCTGTTGGTTTCTGCTATCCCTTGGGCCGGACAGCCATGTATCATGGGAAAGCGGTTTTCAATCGGCCGAGGGCTGAATGGGGAGTAGTCTTTGCGCTGGGATGCGAGGGAGCGATGACTCGGAAACGCACGTTGACACATGGAGGGATCACCGTTAACTTAGCTGGCCAGCAGTGCCTTCAGGTACACCATTGGAAGTAATCCATCACGTGATTCCGTTTAAAAAGGAAAATTTTATTGCCATTTCAAATTATGCAGGCATACTATGATACAAAATCACATTCACGCAAGACTTTGAAAACGACGATATAAGACAATATAAGAAACACAAAACAACAAGGAAGAAATAAATAAATATAATATAAATAAATATATTGTGACTTTCGGTTTGGGCTGTGCAGTGGGTTTGATTGTGAACAGCTTTAATTGGAAGAACAGAGGTACAGCGTAAGATGATTGTCACATGGATGGATTATCTGTCTTCGTACGTTTGGCTACACGTGCATTCCATTGTAATAAACCTTTGCTCTCATTTCCCCTTAACACCCACCATTTGAGCAGTGTGGTTTGGATACACACAGTGTATTGCGGTGTTACATGAATTCAGGGTGCATGACGTACATCAGGAGGCCTGAGACGGATCTGTGGCCAGCGCCGCATGGGTCTGATCTCTTTTGGAAGCGAGCCCTTTGAGGGATTTTCCGTTCATTATGCCTTTGTGCTTATGCCTCTGTGTCTGATTTGTGAGAGCGAGGTCAGGCACGGCAGATTGAGTTCACCTTGCGTGTGTGCCTACCTGGAAATGCTTTCTGGATGGAACACGGCGCCCTCTTCGTGGACTTTTCTCCGATCTGTCAGCGAGCCGCTCACGACACATCGCGGAGAAATGAAAATTGTGGGTTTTTTTTGTATAGTTTCGGGCCGAGTTCGTTCCGGCTGTGCGGGACACAGATCCATGATGATTTTTCTTATATTTGAGGGGAAAAATCTCTCCTTAGTTCTAACTGTAGTACGGTAACGTAGTAGGGCATTTTCCGCATGTGAGGTCCGATCCACGTGTCCACGGCAGAGTGGGTCTAGGCTCCATGAGTCACGGGGGACGTTCGGGTCGCCTCCAGAAGTTGTGAGGCTATCAGGGGCTCTTTAAATCAGCAGGCAGTGAGAGGAGGGAACACTTCTGTTGGAGGAGAAGCAGCCTTTCAGCCCGTTTATTAAACGAGCCCCTGGCTCGTTAGACATTCACAGCTGCTTCTCTCAGGAAGGCTGCCTAAGATTCTGCCTTCGTCCCTTGATCCCCAGTCTGCCCACATGGCTTCCTAATCACCCCAACTGATAATGTAATATAACCCCGTCCTCATCTTGCTGCCTCTATCTATCCCTCTTTTTTTCTTTTTTTGGTCTGGAATGTTCACTTTTTTGCATAGGCGTTAAGATGTCCAATCAATGATAACCTCGAGGATCTTCTTAGCATACAGGGGCGGGACCACTGGCCCGATCTGAAAGCTGATTGGTCCTCAAAGTTCCCCATCTCCTGTCACTTACTGATTTCAAACATTTCATTGGCTAATAAAGTTGGCCCTTTCATATGAATAGAAGCCCTTCTCATGCCACCCACCTTAAAAAAAATCCTGTAATCGGCCCTGATAGATCGCAGGTATTACAGACTCTTCGAAATATTTGCCTCAGCTGTCATCTGCTTCCCATTTTGCTTTACCATCCGTCCAAACAATCAAACTTAAAACTTGTCTTAAAATACTCTTAATAGGTATTTTCTGTCCTGTTAGTCTCCCATGAAGCGCTTTAAGAGAATCGTCAGCTGATTCATTAAAACCCCTTTTCGGCGTTAATGGCTTCCTGCCGCTTTTTCCTTGTCTTGTCTGTCAGCTGTATCTCGCATTTTGCAGTGATGTAGTTGAACAAAGATGGACAAACTTGCAAGTGTTTGCACTAGCGTTTGCACTAGCGTTTGCACAGCTGGCGGGTTAAACGAGGCCCTTAAGGAGCCCCCTCGTGTGGCCGTGTCATCCTGACAGCACTGACAATAGTGTCCAGAAGGATACCAAGTACCAGTTATCTGTCGCTCACGAAGGCAGCTGTAGATTGTAAGGGATTCATGTATTTTTAAGGCACATTTATTCCTCGTAAATATGTCAAGAAAGATTGCAGTATTTTCTCCATTTATCCATAAAGGTACTTTTATCATTTTGCACTTTTAATGTTTCCCCCTTTGTAATCGGGGTGTTTTTTGCGGTTTGAGGGAATCGATGTTAATTCAGAATTGTTGGATAATTATTTATAACTTGCGTTTACTCTTCCCTGTTGTGTGTCTTGTATTTTTTCTCTGTCTGTTTATGCCCTAGTTGTTAATTGTCTATTGTCCAGCAGCAGAAAACCGTGCCAACAATAATTTACACCGGCATTGGCCATTCGGCAATAAAGGTCCAGATTCAAATTTCTCTGGTGATGAATGTCTTGTGTCCTAACAGAAAATGAACGCAAACTGACTCAGGACACAATCCCTGGGCAGCTTCTGTAATTGCCGAGTCCGGCCTGTGCATAGATGAGCAGAGTCACACGTTGTGTTTTTCAAGGACACCTGAAGCCAACTCGCTCTCTCGTTCCCTTTCCTGGTGGGAGGAAACAGGCAGAAATGAGAGTGCTGCATCGCTGATGGCCAAACCCTCCAGCTGGCTAGTAATTTGTATTTGACAGCTGAAGCGAGTTGCCGCCACCGTGCTCTTTGCGAAGAGCGTCATTCGGAAGGAGTACAGGGGGTCAGCCATATCCGACAATGGCTGAGATCAGAACATTACACTTTAGTGCCTGTGTAAGATGGGATAGGGGTATGAAATAGCACATAAGGTAGGGAAATGGTAGGCAGAGAAGGAAAATTGAGGTCTTTTTAAGATCATTAGGTGATATAGACTCTTTTGTGTGTCTCGGGTATGTTTTTTCCGTCTAGACGCTGTGAGCTGTTGCTCGGTTTTCATTTCAAAATCTGGAGTGATTGCTGTTTGAAATTTTTTTCGGGTGTTTTAGTGCGAAAACTTCAGACCTTCCTGAGCCTGCAGGACATTTTTAGAACGCCCCTTGTGTAGAATCACGATGTCATCAGACGGAAGAAATATCTGGAAATATCAAGACTTCTCTGCAAGAGGAAAGAGAAATGAGAAAATGAATGAAAGAGGAAAGATTTTGGTGATTTGAATCGGCAGAACTGATGCTCCTGTTTATTGAAATGTCGGATGCTGTGGAATCGTGGGTTTAGATCGGCCGGGAAACCCTAGAGGTTACACCGCCAGCGGATGGAATAGCAGAGGCCCTTTGCAGTCGCTGCTCGGCATTGCCGTGGCAGTAATCCGAAGCTGATTTATCGTGCCGCCTGCCATTTGGAGTGAAAGGCTGCGCTAAAAGCTAATTTCCTGTGTCGTCGTTTGAAATATCACAGGACGAGGGCCGTGAGAAATCGGTGAACAGCGCTCCGAGTTGCCCTTTGAGTCGATGGCGTTTGTTAGCGTGGTCGTTGCTGGAGACGGCCGATAGCACTGGCACAATAGCGGCTAATGTTGGGGGCGGCCTCCAAAGGCGGCACGCCCGCCCGCCTGCCTATCAGAACGGCCGTCTCCTTGCACTCGCACAAAAGGACGGGGTGACAGGGCGCCGCGCAGACGACGTTGTCATACCGCCAAAGGGGAAATGTCAGCAGCGTTTTAATTGGTCTAGTGGGCAGAGGCTCACCGTGCACACGGGCTGGCGGGAGGGGGGCACAGGGGAGTCACGTCGATCCAGCAGGGGCACGCCACATTCATAATTTACAGCGGGGACTTTCTGAGTGTATTCCAACGGCTTCCAGGTGGAAAGAAGGTGCAGATGTGCTCACAAATCTCCTAACAGGAGCAGGGCGGTGGAGGCAGGCACCCGGCGAGTGTCGCATCTGTTGGTATCCCTCTCCCCCCATCACCGTGTAATGGACAGTACTCTCTGTACGGGGGGGAGGGGGGAGAACCACCATGTTTACAAGGGGGGACATTACCATATTTACAGGGGGAGTGGCTAGTACCATGTTTAAAAGGGGGGAGAGGGGGTCAGTACCATGTTTACAAAAAGGGGGCAGTACTGTATTTACAAGGGGGTGGTCAGTATGTTTTCATGTGGAGGGTGAGTATTCTGTTTACATGGGTGGAGGAATCCTATTTACATGGGGTGGGTATCCTGTTTACATGGGGGGGTATCATGTTTAAATGGGGGGGCAATGCCATGTTATTACACTGTACTACTGCAATAATGCAGTGTTAAACTGGAGTGAAGCTTGCACTCAACATGCTTTAGCGATGTCATCGAAATACATGCCATCCTGTGTTTAAATAGCCGTCGACTGGGAGACAGTGTGTCTGTGTGTGTTTGTGCGTGTGTGTATGTATGTGTTCGTGTGTGTGGGGGGGGGGTCAGATATACATTACTTTGTGGGTAGGAAATGATCCCCACAATGTGATGAAAAC
>JAODJX010000053.1:2774309-2791161 GCA_026776945.1 Isichthys henryi
CCCCCCCCCCCCCCCCCCCCCCCCCCCCCCCCCCCCCCCCCCCCCCCCCCCCCCCCCCCCCCCCCCCCCCCAGATATACATTACTTTGTGGGTAGGAAATGATCCCCACAATGTGATGAAAACCTGTTATTTTGCTGTTGACCATTTTTATTAAAATATTTGACTGCAATCAAAAAACTATAAACGCCAAAAAACGTATTAGATTAGGGTTGGGTTAGGGGTTAAGGTTGTTATTGTTGGGATTTGCCCATAGAAATGAATGTATGGTCCCCATAAAAGTGTGTGTGTGTGTGTGTGTGTGTGTGTGTGTGAAATCAGATTCAGGTTGTCAGGTTATGCTGCAGGACTCTCTTGTTAATGCGTGTCTGTCTTAATTGCGACACACTGTTTTTGTGTTGGTTTATTTATTGGCGTGAACATCTGAGGCTTGTGGGTGCATTTGCCTGAATTACCCTGCCGCTCTCCTGCCCCTCTGTAAACTCTTATATGTGTCCCACACGTGCTAATTGGCAGCAGTGTGGTGGGATTCTAGGGGGGGCTGCGATTCCTGTGTCTCTGCTGCTCCCTTGCAGCCTCGCAGATGGACCTCGTCTGTTTACCAGCGCTCCTCAAAAAGCGGCTTCCGCATACATCTGGGTCCTTTACGTAAACCATCCACCATTAGCAGGGATGCCCTGTTGCGGCTAGGTGGAATCCCTTGAACCAGGCTGCATCAAACTCGCTGGTCAGGATCATCTCTGATTGACACATCACCCTTCGTCTGTGGAGAGTCAGTCCGTACTATGGTAGTACGTGACCACCATCCACTCCCTGTGCACCAGTATTTCACATGGTTTTTATATGTATCGTCATATAAACATGGGATGGTGACAGACCCTCCACTCTGTACAGTCACCCGTGTCACTGAGGACATACTGTCAACACCTGTGGGGACAATAACCAACTGAATTCACATTTTCAGCTTTTATTAATATACTGTACAGTAAATCCCCAGGTTATGAACACCAGACAACTAATACTTACAAACGGACTGCGATAAAGACTATCATATAAAAAATTCAGGTTAAAAATAATTTTTTATTGAGCACGTTACTTTGTGACGCTCGTGAAAAAAATTGTGCGGCTTCAGGTACAGAACATTACAGTATAGTACAATACATTACAGTATAATACAGTACATTGCAGTATAGTACAGTATGTAGTTACTTTTAGTATTACAGCAGTATTATTATGCGCTGTGTTGTTATTTTTCTGACTTACCTACAAATTCAACCTAAAGCAGCGTTCTCCAGCTTTTTTTTTTTTTTTTTTTTTTTACCACAGGCCGGTTTCATGTTTAATGCAAGACAATTTTCCACGGACCGTCCATCGCATGTGCGTAATAAAGCATAATAAAGTCTGAAGGCAGAGTTCATTTTCACTTACATGACGGTAACATCCAATAAACTCGGCACATCTGGGAAAAGTTACCCCGCGATGCCTGTTTCCACACCTGCAGTATTTTACTAAGCAGCTACTGTCAGTGACATGAGTGCTGACCGCCCCAATATGGCGTCTGCACAGACACACTTCCGGACAGTTCCAGTGCGTGTCCGCCAGTCTCTCGGAGCCAATGTCCTCTTGTCTCCAGTGTGTCCTCTCTGGAGCTGGATGGAGTATTCTGGTGGGGGCCATGTCAGAGCGAGAGCCTCGAGGGAGGGGATAGAACATAGCAGCCCTGGTCCACTGCTGCTTGATGTAGAAGCTTCTTCAGAGAGAAACAGACAACAAGATGTACACAGGAAAGATGTGGATACCAGTGATGAGGACAACCTGACACTGGTCATTATTGCCAAGATGGTAGTTGCCATGGCTTGTGGCTCAGTGAGTTGGGATGCTGGAACTGTGAGCAGAAGGTAGGATTCAAATCCCCTATCCTGAAGATGAGGCTTCTCCCTGAGCCATACAAGTACCATGACACCGCCCCGTCTTAGACAGTCAAGAATGAAAATGACGGCTTCCTGTCTCATGAAGTGTAGCTGACCTGTTAGCAAGGGAAGTTTTAAGTACATAGGAAGCTTTAATTTGAGCGATGGCGAAGCACTGGGCCATTTATGAAATTAATAGAATCTATTTCTGTCGAACATGTCCCGCAACACCTCTTAGCCGCTTATCGGGCCCCCGGAATGGCGACCGGAGTGCCGGGCCGGGGAGGAGCGTATCCATCACCGTAATGTATGGCGCAGACGGCCAAGTTCGGCGTCCAGCAGGGCCCGTAATCAGTCTTCATTCCCGCGCCGGGCCCCTGTGTCTGACGCGTGGCACACGCTTGGCGACGCCCGTAATGCCCCCTTTAACCTCAACCAGGGGGCCCACCCACCACCGCCATTTTTGAGCTGGGGCTGACTTTGTTTCTGTATCATTTTAAATAATGAGATGCCCCTACCTCCCCTTTGTGGCATGCCCTCTGCCCCCCCTCCCTCCCCACACCCCACACAACAAAAGGTACCTGTGATTCAGCTGGGTGACAGGAATGTGGGGGAGACGGCAAAAGCTCTCTGAACCCCCCACCTGCCTCTCTGTTACTAAGGGGGGCCCTACCTCAGCCATCCCATAATAGCCTGTCACCATCTTCAGCCATGACTACAGATTGGCCCATTTCGGGCACCTGGAATTTGGACGGCAGCTGTATGCAGAAGGTTGTGTTCATTTCCCCGCGGCCAAAGGCCATGTTGAGTGTATGTGAGTTTGTGTGTGTGTGTGTGATTTCCAGGTAATCAGCCTTCTCCTTAATTGGGAGTGCAATGGATGGCTCATGTGTGTCCCGCAGATGCGACTCGTCAGTGTAATACGTTTTTAAGAGGTTCACTTTTCATCCACTAATGCCGCTGATGTGCATTTGGTGCCACGCATGCCCTGTGCTCTCCCATCACGCGGTAAGCAGGAAGGGTCCATCCCCCTGCCTCTCAGGGGGCCAGGGCTCGCTGGAAGTCGGTGCAGTGCTTTCCTTTTTAGGTGTCCCACCCGTGCTGGTTTCATAGAACCATATTTCTGTAGAAGTTATGCACCGTGTAAGAAGATGCAAGAAATCAAAAAACACAAAGCTCTAGTGAGTACAAACTGGAAGAACCAAAGTCTTCCTTTCTGCTCTAGTGTAACTGTGCCAGGGGAGTATCACTGTGTTCCCTCAAACATGTGATGGTAAAATTTGAAACTATTCTGACATGGGTATGAAAGCACACAACCCTAACCCACCAAGATTCCATCCATCCGCTTTCTGTAACCGCTTATCCTATCCCACCTGCTACAGGCACAAGGCAAGGAATAACCCAGGATGGGGCACCAAGTTATCGCAGGGCACACTCACCATTCACATACATTCACACCTACTGACAATCTGACAACTCCAGTTCACCGTACCATGTTTGTGGACTTGTGGGGGAAAACCAGAGAAACCCAAGGAAGCCCCGCGACGGCATGGGGAGAACATAAGAAATTTACAAAGGAGGAGGCCATTTGGCCCATCAAGCTCATTTAGGGAGAACTTAACTAATAGCTCAGAGATGTTAAAATCTTATCTAGCTCTGGTTTAAAGGAACCCAGGGTTTTAGCTTGCGCTACACTAGCAGGAAGACTATTCCATACTCTAACTACGCGCTGTGTAAAGAAGTGCTTCTTCAAATTCATTTTAAAATGTTAAAGTGCTAATTTCCACTTATGGCCATGAGTTCTAGTATTTAATGAACATGCAAACTCCACACGTGGTGCCAGGGCAGAGACTCGAACCGCCAGAGGTGTGAGGCAGCAGGACTAACGGCTACACCACCATGCCACCCCCCTAGGATTCATGGTTAACCTTTGTTGGGTTGTTCTTTCTCAATTTTTGACCCCAGAGTAGAAACTATAGTAGCAGTTACTAGTAACTTTCCATAATTTGATGAGTTTTAGTCATAAAGAAAGGAAGTATTTAGCATTATCTCATCAGTAAAGGAGGCCATCGTGTGATAGCAGGTTTTACAGTAGCAGTCTTCTTGAACACCCCCATGCCAGCACTTCATCGAGAATCCAAACTCGGGGCTCGTTTTCTCTTGCCTGATTGACTAACTGTATCTGCATTTCCCATCACAGGACACAGTGCATTAATATGTATCTGACTGTAGCTGGATCATCATAATAAGTACTCATTAAACTGTCTCAGTGTTCAGGATGTCTTCAGGTACAGTGTTTCACTTTATGCCCGCCGGCAGTAATTTGGGACACAGCTTCATCCTGGCGGGGAGCTGAGAGCAGGTAGCGTGATGTCATTTATCCTCCTTGAAAAACACGGCCTGCACCGCCACCGCTAACCTGAACAGATACCGAGAGGACAGCCAACCTGCCACCAGGGAGAAGACCTCTCCCCAGGTGGTCTACTCCTGTAGTGAATGTAAAAGCACTAGATGTAAATAATATCATCTTCCCCTGCCCAAAACGCACTCCTGTATTTACATGTTCTTATCCCTTGGGTATTGATCTGACCTTTTATCGACATCGGGGGCCTTAGACTGAAGGAAAAAGGCAGTGTGGATTTCTATGCTGGTGCGCTAAAGACCTTCAGGCATTGAAGTAATACATACGAAATGTTGCAAAGACCAAGAGGAGTGCTCAACATCTCAAATTTCTCAGAGTTTAGACTTTTCAATATTGGCCCCCTTTTGCTTCTTTGACAGCATTACAGACTCTTGACATTCTTTCAGTCAGCTTCCAGATGTAGCCACCTGGAATGCTTCTCCAACAGTCCTGAAGGAGCTTCCACAAGTTCTGGGCACGAGTTGGCCACCTTGCTCTTACTCTTCGTTCCAACGCATCCCAACCCAGCTATATGGGGTTTAGGTCGAGGGATTGTGGGGGCCAGGTCATCTGTCACAGCACTCCATCTCTTTCCTTCTTCACAAGACAATATTTACTACATAAACTCGAGCCGTGCTTAGGGGTGTTGAAAAACAAATGATTTTCAATACGTGTATCCAGGCTTTTCACTGGTAAAATATTGTGTACGCCTGTGGTGGGGCGTGATAGTTCTACTGGAAGCAGCCGGCCAACCAGACAAGTGTGAGGTGGAACGGTGTGTGAAAATCCAAGAGAAGGGGCCATCTCATGGGCGAAACGGGGGTTAAACGTGTTTGTTTGTGCCTCTCAGATCGATAAAGACGTGCGGTCAATCTGCAGTCTGACCCCACCCCCGATGATCCATCTGCCTGGCCTCCTTCCCTCTGCGTTTCGGATTCGCCTCTCCAAAACCCTCCCTTTTCGCTCCGCTTCTGCTTAATGTCTTCATAATGACTTCCTGTCTCACGCGTGATTCTTTTATTTTTTTTTCCTCTGGATCTCCTTTTAAATCACAGCTGTGAAACCTTAGAAAAGAATTAATTAGCTTCCCCCCACGGTTGCACCATTTATTAGCACTGAAGGAATAGCAGCGCTTATACTGTAGGTATTAGTGATCGCGCAGTTACTGTTTACATCCCTAGCTAAATGTAAATGTTTAATATAGTGGCTGGATCCAGGGCACAGTGTATAACAGTTTATTTTCAGTATAGTGTATAAACTTAGTGATTTCTCCAGGAGTGCTTGTGACTATGGTTCGTTGTTTGAGCCTTTGTTCCTCACATTTCAGAGGGTGCAGCGTCTGTCTCCAAGGGTAAAAGCTAATATGACATTGCATGCTGGGCCTATAGGAGTCACTAATGCAGTAGCTGACTAAGAAACCTTGAGTTATTGCACCAACTGACTTTCCACCCCCTCGACAGAGAAAGGTGCCAATTATGTCGCATCTCCGTAGAGCTCTCGGTTACATCCGGTGCCTCATGTACAGTTAGCACGGACTCCTACCCTACCTGAGTTATAGGACTCAACATATATTCAGCCAACAGTGTCTCCTTATTTTGACCAGAATCCATTTTGATACACTGCTGTCACGGAATATATCCTGCAGGACTCATTACCATGTTAGTCTTTTGTGTTCTCGTCCAACACGGGCTGTCAGGGAAATGTTTAAATTGCTCTTCACTTCCACATCTTGTCTTATCTTGTCTGGTGGCGAGAGCATAGCTACGGTTTTGGAAACCACAGGACGTTTTTAAATGCCCAATCAAAGCCTGCAAGAGAGTATCGAGTATTTTACATTTTTTCGGGAGATGTTCACACAGTGTATATACACATCACTAATAATTTATTGTAACATATGTCTCAACGAGAGTAACATAAATTATCTAAAGACAATTTATTAAAAGGGACGCATTCAGCATAGTGTTTAACATGCCGTCTGGCAACCGCCGGCCATTTCTCTGCTCTGGTGAGTGAGAAAGGGTGTGAAGTGAGCTATTTTGAGGCAGTAGGTGGTAAATGGGTACCTCTCAAGATTTCACTGAGCGACGGAATTGATTATTATGTACACTGCCACTCTGGAAGGGGGGGCTACGGTTTAGTCTCCGCGAATGTCAGTGAGACGTATAATCTGATTGGGGCACGCCTCTCCCCCAACTCCATCTGTCTTCCCCCGGCTAAATATCCCAATTAGTTCCGGTCTCGAAAGCCTCGCGCCCCCATTTCCCCGCCGCCGTCCTTGTCATCAGTGACGGAGCGATGACTGCAGGATGTTAAAGTCTGTCCAAGGCAGAGGCGTCTTCGTTCACCCTCTGCTCCCTTCTAGGACTGGCTTCTAAAGCATTAGGAGAAATGCTCTGTATTGTGCTTTGACTCTATGTATAGAAATCATGTTAGTGAGTTAGGGGATCGTATTTACATTTTTTTTGTATTAGCTAAGAGGATGACTTCACTGTAATCTTGGTATTTCTACCCTCGCCTACGCCCCCTACATTTTTTAGTTTGTTCAGACTTTCTTTGGTGCTGTTTGGTTTAATGCACCTCGGTCGTTAACACTTGTTTGTCGGGCCATACAGAGCAGCGCAGTTGCATCCCGTCAGGACGTCGTCCGCGAAGCCTCCTTGATTTCTCGTGCCGTGGCACGCTTTAGTGGATTAATTAAGCCCCCTAATCTGCTGCGCAATTAACTCTGTGTCTTCTGAGAGGAGCTGCGCTGGATGAATTCATCAGGAATAATAGAGGGATTCCTCATTTAATTTAGCACAAAGGTTTTGATGGTGTAATGATTTCATCCTCCTGAGAAGAAATTATGTTGAACGGCTACTCTTTTAAACTTGCCAGCATCGATTAGTTACAATAAGATGTTTTCATATAAATGATAATGAATTCCAAGCTGGAATTATGATGAGTCACCCTCCTCCCCCCCATCCTCTACTGTCGCCGTCCTGTTCCACGGCAACCAGCGACCAATCCAGAATCTGGTGTCCTCTCTCTCCACAGAAGTGTGTCTACTGCCGCAAGCGGGTCAAGAAAGTGTCGGGCGCCTGCATTCAGTGTTCGTGCGGCCGCTGCCCGACCTCCTTCCATGTGACATGCGCGCATGCCGCCGGTGTCACCATGGAGCCCGACGACTGGCCGTACGTGGTGTTCATCACCTGTCACCGGCACCAGGCGCGCAGCTCCTTGGCTGTGAGTGTTCCAACTCCCTCGGGCTGCTATTACTTGCGGACTTTAGCTTTCTGAGGTGCTTCCGTTCGGTCTGAAAGATGCCCTGCTGAGTCCGATCCATTTAATGTCTAATTCTTCATATTAATTCAGGTCCATGTACTACCAAAATATCAAATTTACAATAAAAAAAAATGATAATTTCAATTTTGACAAGCTTGTGACTTGTGCCGTCGGAAATTTGATTAGCGTGACAATTTTATTTCTCTGCAGATGGTTCAGCTGTTGCTACTCATTTTTACAGCTGTATGTGACTAATTTAGATGATTATAATTGCTGATGTTTATTCTGTTTATTTTCTTAATAAGGTTTCATTGATTATAATTAATGTCATTAACTAGGCAGCATCTGTTATTGATACAAAGAGTAATTAAAAGTCGACACTATCGAAGTCTTAGATTTCTGTGCGTTACAGCATATTGTGACAGTTGCAATGTGTACTTTTCCTGTTTATATAAGTGCAAAGTGCCTCGACGTAAAGATTTCTGTTTGTATGCTGGGTTTATGTTGCATGTCACATCATAAATGATGATCTTTTGGCAGAGGAGCAAAGCATGTAAGAAAGACATCGTGTTGGGGCAGACGGTTATCAGCAAGCACAAAAACTTGAGGTACTACACATCCAGGGTCACAGAGGTCACCTCTCAGACGTTCTACGAAGTCATGTTTGATGACGGCTCCTTCAGCAACGACACCTTCCCTGAGGACATTGTGGTGAGTTTGCCAAGTATTGACTTTTATTAAATTGACTTTTATAGACATCTAGATGTTAGACGGTAATGACCTTTTAAGGAATGTTTTTTTTTTAAACATCCTTTTCAAGCACATTACACCCCATGAAATTCGAATGACGCAAACACCCAAAGTGGAATGGCTACTAAATTAGCAGCATTCGGAAAACCCAGGCACTGTACCCAGCAGGGTGCATCGATATCTTTGCTGCTGTGCACGAGTCGGTGAATCCACTCTGTAGTCAAGATCTTGCTTTGAGCCGCATGTCCTTCCTGCCCGGCCTGTGATGGCTGCCCCGTTTATGTGACAGAGCAGAGTACTAGACCAAAAACAATCTGCAGCCATGGGTCTGACAGCTGGCGCTGGGCTCAAGTCAGTGACCCCCGGCTTACTTATGAATATCCTTGCTGGACCCAAGGAACTGGCCCATCAGAACCTTTGCAATACTCTTATCCGTACTGCAGTGCAAGGAACTGCACTGTAGTACAACACAGCGCTGTACAGCACTGATTTTTCACAAAAATAGTCAGAGCTGTTAGCCAGAAAACAGATCCGGCGAGGTCAGTACTGCAAGCAGAATTGGTGATATATTAGGCTGAATGGCACGACAAAAGGTAACGTCGCTCATTGACAGGCCAAGGCCCTGGTGTACCTCCTCCTCACCATCTTGGCTGCAGCAGGAAAGCACATGGCAGTGCTGTTATTTTCCTTTGCTGTCCTACGTGCTTCGGACTTCTCTCTGAAGAAGTGGGAAATGTCCATAGTGGTGCTGAAAGGAAAGTGTTTGTAGAATATATGCATTCACTGAAGCCCTGGGTCGTGCCTTAGTAGGTCCCCACAAGGTGAATCTAAATCCAGGCGCAAACCTGGGTGGTGTTTGCCATAGAAAACCCTGCAGCCAGTTAGATATTATATCAGGAGCTGCACATTAAATAGTAGCTAAAAATAATTCTGTGCCCTTTTTACTATGCATCAAATAGATTATATTACTTTCATTGTTCATAGTATTTCTGAAGCTCTAAGGTTTATAGGTTTATTTGAAATGATAGTATAGAGTTTCCATGGGAACCCCTACAGAATCCCTGTCATCTGTGATTGGAGATGTTAAGATTCTTCTCAAAGTGTATCATTGTTCCTGGCATAAATGAAAAGCAAAGTAAATTATGTTATTTTGATATTTATACACTGGGTGCTTGATCTGTGGTCTTCTGACACGCTGTTAACTTGAATTACGGCTAATCATGACACAGTCAGTACATGATGTCCACCATTTTCCACGTTCCAGTGATTCTGTTGGTACCAGGCTTCAGGAGTCGATGTTCTGTTTAAAGTAGGCTGCGACCTTGTCCACATTGCGCGGGTTCTTCACACCTGATAAACAAAACGAAAACAAACAAACGTGAAAACCTGGCAATCAAACAAACACGAAAACCCGCGGCTCCATCATACGGACTAGGATGTAGCCGATGGGAAGAGCTTCTGATTGACGACGACACGCCGTCCTCCTTTGGACGCTGTACCGCCCCTTCTTGTTGCTGTAGTGATCGAGGCCCGGATGTTTTAAGCAAAGTGTTTGTTTGTTTTTTCCAACTGCCATTTGAAGAGCCTATAACCCTTTTATAATGTCCATCACATCAACAACTCCACGGGAAATGCAGTGCCTGCAAAAGACGGTAGATGCTTTTTCATCCCTCCCACACGCACCACATATCGTGATCACCTTCACCCTTGGTTAGCCAGACTGCTAATCAAGATGAGCGTCTTAAAATGACAGTATCCCTGTCAGTGCGTCCCTCCCCTTATGATATAAATGACAGCAATGCTGCTTATGGTTTAATTATTGAGATGTATGCTTCTGTGCAGTTTCTCGTAATAATTTAGGGAAATCAAACTTGTAGATCTGACAGAGCTCTGGCTGGGAATTCATCTCCAAGGAACTCGACCTCTAAATAGGCCATTGTTTATTTCCTCTATTTATTCATGCCTTTCATGCTAGACAAATTGGTTTTGATATGATGGTAGGGTTAGGGTTAACCCTGTCGTTTTGGTGAGAAAACAGAAGCTTGTGTAATCATTGATTCTCTCTGATCTGTCGCCAGTGGAAGTATCGCACGCTTTGGATTACATCTGTACTTCCTTTTATGGTTTGGTGTGTTTTTGGAAGCTGTGAGGGTTGACAGTAGGGGTCGTCTTATCCATTTGCTCATTATTACGTGAATTACACACACAGGCCTCATCTCAGTTTTTAACTTGTAGTAGATATGACGCATGCATCATGTGGTAGCATTTTGCTGCTGAACTCTAAAGCAGTGTTAATCAATCGTGTCCTCAGGGGGGGACTCGCAGTGAATGTTTTTGCTCCCTCTGAGCTCCCAGTAGGGAGCAAAAATGTGGACTGTCAAGCCGGCAGTTTGGAGGGAGCAAAAACGTGGAACAACTGTGAATCCGCAAGGACCGGATTGGGTAAGCACTGCTCTAAAGGGTTAATGTGCATCAGGCTGTGGTCTGAGCTGAGAGATACAGGATGACCTGCTGCAAAAGTTCGGATGTCTGCAGAGAAGAGAAGATGGAGACAGGGAGAGATAAAAGCTCAGCCGTATGGTATGGAGGTAGCTCATTTAGGGATTTTCAGATAAACACCAAAATATCGGCATTCAGCTCCCAGATGCTTCTCAGAGCCGATGGATGGGAATTTAAGGACAGTTTTATACAGATGGTTTTAACTGAAGGTCTTACAGCCGTGTTTGAAAACACAGCACTTTGATGACATCTAGATAAGAGGCCATTGTTATGCTGTTTTATTCCTCTTTTATGAACGCACAGGTGAACACTGCAATGCTTAAAAAAGTCATGTCTGTGTGTCAAATTGTGTGTGATAGAGAGCCATATTTAGAAAGATGTCTATGTACCTGACCCTCTGGCTGTGTACTGGCCATCACAATGCTTTCCAGTGTTTTATGAATTCTGGGATTAGCATGGCTGAAATTATTTTTATGTCAGTTAGCACTAGAGTAGAGGCCACAGACCATTGCGTGTTTAAACCACAAAAGGCATCCTGCTGGTGTATCCTTGAGCAAGATACTTAACCTGCATTTCCCCACAGAAATTTCCAGTTGGATAGAATATTGTATGTAATGTTAGATATAAGGCATCCGGCAAAGGAAAGGGAGTAGAATTGCTGTGTTTCTTCACTTTCAATTTGCAATGGAGTATGCTCCTCTAGTACGTGCGTAGCTTAAAATTCTACATTCTACAGAATTCTACAGAAAAAAAACGGCAGGATACAAAATGCCGAATCTGGTGACGTATTTTCATGGCAGAACTGAAGTGAAAATTCTGCTCCAGTGTTTTGGAATCCTTCTCAGTAATTAACGATTAATAGTCCTATTCGCAGGGTTACCTAATGACATGTAAAAAGCAAAATGACTTCTGCGTTTAGTTCTAATTATATACACGCAATTAAGTGTCCTGATCTCCTACTGGGATTTTTATTTATTTATTAAAGCAACCTAAAGACCCCCATCACTCAAGCTGTACAATCAGAGGCCGGACTTCCTCGTAAATATGGTAGGAGGTCCAATAGTGCATCTTGGTCGGTCTTCTGAGTGGGGGCTGGCTTAGAGCCCTAACCTCTTTAGTGCAATTAAAGATTCAAGCTGTTTCACAACATCCGTGACTAGCTTTGAAAACTGTACCATTCTGTCCCAGAATTGGTTGCTTTATAAATACTCATTATTTGCAGGTGAAATGCCATTTGCTTATATAGATGATTAGCTTTAAAACATTTTTACTGGGTCACAGGAAGACGTATGTGACAGTTTGATGCGGCGTGCCACTGTAATAATGTATAGCTCCTGCGCTAGGTCACATACACAACTCGATTATTCATTTGCCCCTGTGCTGTTTGGAAAGACAGGGAACACAATGTTACTTTGCGCTGATATCAATAAATCATGACCCTCACTGGAGCTGTTACACGTTTTGCTGTAGGGAAAGTGAGTATAAGTGTTGCTGTGGAGCATATCCCCTTTAAACTGAACATTTCTGTGTCGAGTCTGACATTACTTTCGCAGTCTGACCAATTAAATCTTTTTTTATGTAATGGAAAAAGTTGTGGGCTGGTAATTGCTCCGGACAATTAAGCTGGATTCCCAAATCCCAGTTGGGTCGGACCATTTTTTTTTTTTATTATTATTATTTTTCCAAAGACTTTCTTCTTTGGACATAATGGCACCAAGAAAATGAAAATTGGGTATTAATGAAACCGAATTCATTAAGCTTCTGTCTTGCCTAATCCCAGTACTGTTTTTATGTCTCATGTTAACAAAAGACCACACATCCTGTATGCAGTGTAATTACTAGGAGTTAATTTGCTCTAATGCTTAAATCAGCACCAGCAAACAGCAAAATCCTTAGAAAATAGTAGCACAATTAGCCAGCTTTAATCCTAGCTCGACTGGCGGGAGAACGTTTGCCATGCGAGAGTCGCTTCCTGCAGCATCTCTGAGTGCACAAGCACGCTTTGCAGAGTAACAGTCATCAAGGGAAAACAAGGTGAATTTCCAGGTGGTCTGCTGATGCCAAGGTGGCTATCACTGACTCTTAACTGAGCCAGGACCGACCATCCCTTAATTCCGGAAAATTCCGGACATATCCTCCTATCCTTTGAAGGCTGAGTATAGAGACGCACGGGGTCCCGTCTGCTGTCCTGCAGCTGTGCGGCTTGGATCCGCGGGGATCATGGGACGCAGCACGTTTCTGCTTCTCAGCAGTCGCAGGATTAATTCCGGCGTCTCCTTAAGCCAATCTCAGTTGGCGCGTGACCTTTCTCACTCTCTCTGCGCCCCCCCCCCCCCAGAGCCGGGACTGCGTCCAGCTCGGTCCTCCAGAGGTGGGAGAGACAGTGCAGGTCAAGTGGCCAGACGGACTCTTCTACGGAGCCAAGTACCTGGGGTTCAACACATCCTACATGTACCAGGTAAACGCCCTAGCAGCGTAACGCCACAGATGTTCCTCCATGTGCCGAACCGTGGGCCACCGACTGCCGAATCCCTCTCACGCTGACCTGGACAGTTGAGGGTTACTCCTCTCCACCGGGGGAACAAAAAAAAAAGAGAAACACAACATTGTCTCTGGGAGGGAAGACAGTCTAAAATATTAAAAGCTGTCTTTAATTATTCATGCGGTCCTGATGTGGGTGTGGGGAACTTATGCATTAATTCTCTCTGTGGCTTTTGGGAGTTTGAAACAATGTTGTTTTTGCTGTAATAGTCTAGTGGGGATTTATTCACTGGGTTTGTACAGTGTTTTAAAGGATCCCTCTACGTCTGTGGGAGTGTGAGCACGTCACCACGCACAGCCGTCGGATTTGTTCTTACCGCTGTTCTTTTTAGACATACTAGGGTGCTAAACTGTCACCTGAATGAAACTCCCTGCCGTATCTGTCACGTCTGATACCCGCTGTGGGAAATCGGCAAGGATCTGTGCACGTTAGGGGATTTTGCTGCACAAGTGCCTCTATTTTACAGGTGCAGATAATATTCCTACCAAATTGCTTCTCGTAAATCCAGAAGCATTATGAGAAATCCTTAATTATTATTATTATTATTTTTTTCCATCGGCTAAATGCAATTCAGAAAGTCGGCAGAATATTTCAAAGAAACACTGCCCATGTTCTGATTTGCCTTTCATACTAATATAATACCTTTTTAATTCCTTTAAACCCATTTGGGTGGCATGCAGTAAAAATATTATTCCTGCCACGTCGACTCGGTTGAGACGCTCATCGAGCACACCTTAATATTTCGAACCTTAAATCAGACATCCTTGGAAAATGTGATGGATTCAGTAGCGCAATTTTCCTGATTTATCATGTTCACGTGGTTAATATTTCTGACCACAAATCAAGTGTGTGTTGGAATCTGCAGCACATATCTGTAAAAAATACTCCTGAAGGCTATGAAGCAAAGGCACTACATTTCACCTTTATTTCCTTTTATTCATCTAACTGAAATTTTTATCCTAAGTAACTTATAGTAGATGGAAGGGTTACAATTTATGTTGGTTCCAAGGGATCCTAAGCCACAGTCTCTCGGCAGGAGAGGATTTGGAATCATTGGTTTATTCACGCGCTCATGCGATCTGTGTTCCGTTGTTGTTTGCGCACAATTCAGATGTGTAGCTCTGACCGTGAAGGCGGAGAGTCTGATTTCCGGCACGGGTTTCACGTCCGATTAGGCTGTTGTGGTTTGTCTCCAGGGAGTCTCATGACTGTTTGTGACTTTGGTGACACTTTCTATGAATGCTGTGTCTATAAGAATCTATGAACACATTAATAACACATTATAATACATTTGTAAAGCATTACAAACATGGTTATAAATATTTATAAAGAGGCATAACACATTATAGCCATGTTTGTTATGTATCAGGAATGCTTTATGAAGCTCTCATCTACAATGCACTATAGATACCTTCATAATGCAGTACAAAGCATCCTTAATTCAGACCACATCCTTGCCATCATAATGCAATATGAGGGTATCTGTAGTTCGTTATAGATGAGTTTCTTTGAAGCTCATTAAGTATTATACTACTCTATAATGCCTTATGACTGTCAATAAGAGGTGCTGTAATGCTTTATTAATTTTTATAGCGACCATTATAATGCATTATGAAGGTATCTATAGTGCATCATAGATGAGAGCTCCATTGTAGCTTATGTAGTTCTATGTAGCTTCATTGTTGCTTATGTCGAACTATAATGCATTATGACTGTCAATAGAAGATGCTGTAATGCTTTGTTCTCATACTGACCATAATAATGCAGTATGAAGGTGTCTGACAGCTTTAAGTATTTATTTTTTATTTTTTTTTTTTTAAAACCAAAGCCAAGTCCAAATACTGAAGAAAACACACAATCGACAACAGTGGCCTTCAGTGAAATATGGTTCACCTCAGTGGGTATTAGCAGCCATTTAACCCTCTCCCACTGCTCCTTCAGCTCACAGTGCAGGCCCAAGCATCAAAGATGATTCTGAAATCGCTTATACTCATCGAAGCTCTTTGTTCTCTAAAGTACCACTTCCTGTTCAAAGACCCTGTACTCTTCCACTTCTATAATGCACTAATGACCCCACGCTGTGTGTGTTTTTAAACCAAGACATAATCTTCTGTGGCCCATTATGTGACAGAAACATCCATCCTGGTACTTAGCAGTCCCCCTGCGCACTTCGGTGCACCTTGTTTCGATTTTTATCTCTCAAAGTTCGACGGGAACTTTCCAACTGTCTGCCACCGGTGAATCATTCGCTCACCTCATACCTGTCTTACACCAGAGGGCCCTCTTCACAGTACAGGCCGTTTAAGAGTAGAGTGGTCGTTCGTTCTGATAATCAGCGAGGTGAAGTGTCATTATCAGTCCCTGTGGGCGGACCCCAGGGATTTCTAGAGACCTCACATTACAGATCCGCATTAAGCGCACCTTTATAAGTGTGTGTGGGGTCATTCTGGCTGTCTGTGTCTGAGGGTTGAGTTTTTATCCAGAGGGATGTGTCTCCACCATTGTCCTTTATGAGCTAAACCTGGTGTAAAAGCTAAAATATATACGGTAGGTGAATTTATCCCCAGGAAAACAGCAAGACTTGCATCCAAAGCAGTGTTTATACACCTATATCCACACATAGCGAAAATTCATCACTGAAAAGTTCGTGTTTTTTTTCTCACAGGTATACTGTAATATCATTCCCCTTTATACAAAATGTTTTCTCTTTTGATGTAAATTATGCGTTAAAGTTTTTCCAAAAGCAGCTCCTCCACGCTTCCTCCAGAATGGGAGACGTTCACGTAATTTACGCTATGCTGACACTGAGGTAGCTTGCTGGTCTGCAGATCTCATGTATAATGTATATTCTAACGGCAGAAATAGTCGCTGCCTGTATTGAATATGTCTACTGTGCTAGTGCCGAATGTTAGTTAAGATCAGCGCCTGACGGAGACGGAGAGTGAAGGATCCTCCCCCTCTGATAGTGGATCGCTTCAGCTATTAATGATGTGAATTTTGCCGCAGCTGCTGGATAATTGATCTATTGCCTAAACAGAGCCTGTGAAACATGTCGCGCTGAGTTACCCGCTGTAAATGTCAGCCGAGCGCCGGCGTGTCTTAACCGCGACGGACGTCGACCTTGGGAAAGCGAGTGCCCCGTGCAGTGTGACGGGCAGGGGCGGAGGCAGGGTTGTCCGGGTTACGGTCACCGTTAGCAGCCGGGAGCGACGGCACCCACGTGTGCGTCACGCGGCATCTTTAAAAAAACGTGGGCGATTCTAGCGTTACGGGCTTGACATTTATTCTCATATTGACAAGCAAAACGCCTGAGAGTGTGGAACGGCTTAGTATCAAGGAGTCAATTTACATTTACGTGTAACCTCTTGGGTTGAATATAAACAAATCCTCAGAATTCGTATATATTTATTTGCATTTTAGATATACAAAGCATTTTATCAACGTTACGGATGTGACATCATCAGAAAAACCAACCCGGTTTCTAAGGGA
>JAODJX010000053.1:2806286-2818549 GCA_026776945.1 Isichthys henryi
GCCCGAACCAGCAGGCTCCGGGACAGTGTCAGGCAGGCGGTACTGCAGTATGAGGGCCCGAACCAGCAGGCTCCGGGACAGTGTCAGGCAGGCGGTACTGCAGTATGAGGGCCCGAACCAGCAGGCTCCGGGACAGTGTCAGGCAGGCGGTACTGCAGTATGAGGGCCCGAACCAGCAGGCTCCGGGTCAGTGTCAGGCAGGCAGTACTGCAGTATGAGGGCCCGAACCAGCAGTCTATGGGACAGTGTCAGGCAGGCGGTACTGCAGTATGAGGGCCCGAACGAGCAGTCTATGGGACAGTGATTTGATAACCTTTATTTTCATCCCAAATATAGCTACATAAGCCATGTGTAATACATTTATTCAGTAACATCTGTGAATCTGCGTCCAATCTGTCAAAAAACAGAATTCCAGTTCCCTTAACATTTGGCCAAATAACAGTCTTGTAAATGGTACACTGTATTCATTCTGTCTTTAGGTGAGTCATTTTAATATTAATGGTTCTTTAAAAGGTTTAATTAATATGTTGAGACGGCTGTTAGACATTCTACTAGTACTACCCCTATCAAGATATCAGTTTTATGTTTTTCTAGCCAGAATTTCAAGTAAAATCCCAATTTTGGGCCCTTTGCATATTTCCCAGTACTTTCCAACTTAATGCCGATGATGACAGAGTGCTGTAATGTGCTGTTTCAAACTGTTCATTAAGTTAGTCCTTAATGGCTGTAAATCCTGACTTCTCCTAATAATGGCCGACTTCAAAGCTAAAGTTCACATTGACAAATGAAATGTAAAGTGGAACATCTTCACACGGAGCCTTTATGCAGAGCTATAGAGATCAATATTCCAAGCCCAGCGGCGAAAATGGTTAATCTAAGTTTAAAGGCCGTGCTGGTTCCCCTGGGTAGATCTGGCGGACACAGCTGTTATTCTTCGCTCCTCTGCTGTCGGGCTGCCTCCTAGCTGCCTGTTTCATGTGGAGACCGAGCGAGAAGTGCTGTGAAATCCGGCAGGGCACAGCTGTTTTTGCCTGCTCTTTCTCCCTAAGAATTCCTTTCGTCCATCAGAAGTGGGAGATAGTGAGTTTTGTTCCACGGCCGATCGATTCCAGCAAATTGATTCTCAGAAAAAGGAATCGAGAAATGTAAGGATACTTAACCGATAGCGTCTCTTTGCCAAAGGCGCCCAAGCTCACGATGATCGACCTTTCTGTACATAGCTGTGTGTTATTTCTGTGACATCACGTCCTGTTTTTTTTTTTTTAACCAATTGGGCTTTTCAAGTAATCCTGGTGTCAAAAATGTACATGATCCAGCTAGAAATATAAACTGATGCTTTTTAATTCAGTATTTATTAATCAAAACTCTCGATCGGTGATGTTAACTCAATCGGCTCTATCTGTAATCTTTGTCATCTTTCAAAATGCAAAGAAAATTCTGGAAATCAATTATTGACATATTGCAGACTATCCTAAGTTACACGGTATCGCACCATAGGCTGAAACAAGTGAAACACGCATTGAAACTTCATATAATGAGTGTCCTGTCAGTTTAACCTTTTTTAATAAAAAAGTTTTTAAAGGGAAAAAAAGTCTGGTAGAAAGATATTATAGAAATGAATCACAGAAGTAATGATTTTTTTTTCATAGACAGAGACAGACAAAATGTGTTATTATCCTATACAGCCGAAACTCCCAAATTGTTTAACGCTTTGAACTCTCGATTTTAATAGACTCTGCTTTCAATTTATGGAGGAGAAGCCTGCTGTGGGTGAAATGTTATTATAAATATGAGGATGGCAATAGGGTCTAAACAAAACCGCGATGGGATTTAAGCACAAGGTTCTGCGATATTCCTTCAGTAGACATGCAGCTCATAAACGCTGATTGCTTTCCTAATTCGGCCTGTCTCTTGCCATCCAAGCACACCTGGAAGGACATTTTTACAAGACATATTGCCGTCCCAAAATAGGGGACTTTTAAATATGAAACTTGGCCTAAATTCTGTCATCTCGGTCTCAATATAACGACACAGTGCGTGTCTGTGTTGGAAGCAGCTCCTTCGTGTATTCAGGCACACGGCTAGTTTTAAAGTGTTTAGGTCAGAGGTCTCCAGCTCAGGTCCTGGAGAGCTACTATCCAGTCGGTTTTCTGTCCCACTCGGCTTCTGATGAGACACACCTGTTACTGGTATTTACCTGAGAGCAGGTGTGGATCATCAGAAGCCAGGGAGGATAGAAAACCTACTGGACAGTAGTTCTCCGGGACCGGAGAAACTCAAACACAAAGTGGCAGACCGTGTAAAGTAACAGAGCGGGATCGCCGAGTGCTGAAGCACATAGTGTGTAAAAGTCGCCAAAACTCTGATCACTCAATAACTGCAGAATTCCAAACTTCCTCTGGCATTAACCCCAACAAAAAAACTGCACTGGGAACTTCATGGAATGGGCTTCCATGGCCGAGCAGCTGCATGCAAGCCTCACATCACCAAGCGTAATAGCAAGCATCTGATAGAGCGGTGTAAAGCACGCCGCCACTGGGCACTGGAGCAGTGGAAACGTGTTCTGTGGAGTGAAAAATCACACTTCTCTGTCTGGCAGCCTGATGGACAAGTCTGGCGGATGCCAGGAGAACGTCCCATATCTGACTGCATTGTGCCAACTGTAAAGTTTAGTGGAGGAGGGATTGTTTTTCAGGGGTTGAGCTAGACCCCTTAGTTCCAGTGAAGGGAACTCTTATTGCTTCAGCATACCATGACATTTTGGACAATTCTCTGCATCCAACTTGGGGGGAACAGTTTGGGGAAGACCCTGTTCTGTTCCGGCATGACTGTGGGATGAACTAGAATGGATATTGTGAGCCAGACCTTCACATCCAATATCAGTGCCTGGCCTCAGAAATGCTCTTCTGGATGAATGGGCAAAATATCCCACAGACATACTCCAAAATCTTGTGAAAAGTCTTCCCAGAAGAGCGGCAGCTGTTATAGCTGCACGGGGGGGGGGGACAACTCCATATGGATGCCTATGGATTTATAATGAGATGTCATGGAAGTTCCAGTAGGTATGGCCAGGTGTATAAATACATCTTCAGGTGTAAAAATAAATCTTTTGTTCATATATTGTATGTGTGACACTTCAGAAAAGTCAGTAGACAAAAAATATACAATTAAATTTGTTAATTTGGTTTCATGGGGGCGGGGGGACAGAAAATATGAAACAAGCTGTTATGAATATTTATAGTCTGATGGCATATGTTTCAGGCAGATGGGGTTTGGATTTGTTAAACCACATCTAGTAATTTACCTCTACTTAGTCTTTTTTAGGACTGACAATCAGAGGGAAAAAAAGAATCCTATGGTGTATGAGTATACAGGAGGTGTGTAGGTGTGTTAGTAAGGCCTGTTGGTTCAGATGAGTGTCCATGACTTAACCTGAACTCCACGACTGATTCATTTCTAATTGCCAACTCGACTAGAAGTGCTTACAGCCTTTGGTCTTTCTTTGAATATTTAGTTTTCTTTAATCTTCATTTTTAATACAAAGCCTGCAACAAAATACACGATTATAAGATAAAATGCAGAAAGAGAGGACAATTATTTTTCTCCCAGAATCTTCCGGATTCTTTCTTGAAATGCGTAATTATAACCCACTCGGCGATCCATTTTGACGAGTCACATGTTATAGACAGTATGCTGCTGGACGGGGATGGTTTCCCCGAAAGCACAGGACTCTATATGTGATGACAGGCTATCAAAGTCATCCATCCACATATAATCATGATATACAGCCAGTAATTATAATATCCTACACCACATAATATTATGGGGAGTACATTAGCAATCACAGCTTTCACCACCCAGAGACACAAAAGATATGATTTTATTTGAACCTTTTAAAAGAGAATTCCATCCTTAATGGGAGGTTGAACTCTTTAAGTGGTAACATGCCTACAAGTAGGTTTAAAGTCAAGCAAACATCTCCTCATCCTATACAGTATATCCCTGCTGGAAATATATTTTCTATAATGTCTGCAGAGGGTTGAATAGTTCTAAGTAAATACTCATCTTTAATGTGGCTTTTATTTCCTGCCTTGCAGAGCTTTTCCCAGTCTGGCCCCAAAAGGATTTCCCAGTCTTCAGGATATCATCCTCAATTTATTGCCGTTGACATCCTACCGAAAATTTAAAAAAACTGAGTTCTTAGCCAATAATTTGTCAACCTATACTGCGGAGGATTATACGGTTATCAAAATTGTGCTAATTTGTGCTATCCAAGGTTTGTTGTTAAGTTATGGTTAAGTCATTGAGCCTTACAGAGAGACTATTAAGCATTCCCAGTATCTTAAGGAGACTGTACAATTTGTTGCGTCTTTTGTTAATCCATCCTGATAAGAGCTCAGGTCATCGGAGTCAGTTTTATCTGTGCGTTGGTGGAAGCACCCCGAGGAAAGCAGAGTTCCTGCAATGTAGTTCTGTAGAGAGGTGATTTTCTCGATCTACAAAATGCGGTTATTAGATATAAATGAAGACGGCTGAACTCTGAATGCAGTGCGCTAGACTGTAAGAGTATACTGTATGTCAGCGTTTTACCTTTTATAAAAAAAGGTGAATCAGCATTTTCATTGTACATGCCTTTAAAGTATTAGGCATTTTATCCTTGTCAGCCAACACCCCCCAACTCCGCAAGGGTGCGACTGCACGACTCGGCCTGCTCCTGCAGAAAGGGTGAGTCTCAGTTTTGACTCACAGATGACCCGTGACTGATAACACAGCCATTGGCCATTCTATCACTTTAGATATTTTCTAAAATGCATTAGTGAATGTCTCTGAAATACTTCTAACTTACAGCAGACGTGTATGGCCAGTACTCGATGGCTTGGACAACATAGAGGGAACCATTGATATATATTTAGCATTCTCGTTCCATTTATCATTAATTATTAAGCATTAATTGGGAATTAGCAGTTATTTCTCAGACCATTAAGGATATAAAATTGTTCCACGAGATTTGCTTGGATTACAGTCTTTGCTCCTCTTATATGATGCTCACCCAGTGCATCCTGAATTCGTGTTTATCTTATGGCCTCAAGCAAACCCTACACAGGTTCCTAACACTGCCCTTTGCTTGCAGGTAGCCTTGACGCAAAATGAAAGGAAACGTTTCATGTCCATCTTATTTCAATTCATACCACAGCACTGTTGATTTCCCAAATCTGATTCGGTCAGTAGGGTGTTGACTCATTTTTATAACCACACACATAACCACACCAGCCAGGCAAATCACAGTAGTAAAGCAATGCACTAATATAACCTTAAATTCTAACATTACTGAAAATTCCAGATGCCGAACACAATTCAAAATGAATGGAAACTAAATGGAAAATTTAGTCACTGCTGGAAGAAAGTAGTTCTATTAATCAATGTGTTTTCGGCTCGTAAACGAAAATGATGTCTTTAGGTACAAACGTGTAAGCCAAATGTGCGGTCACCATACTAAAGGCACGTTAATTGCGCTTCAAGCCATGCGTTATACGTTTTTAAACGTGCTTTGAGGAACTAACCACTGCACATCGGCTGGGTCTGTGCCACAGCAGCTGTGCATTAAAAAATCCCATAATTAACGGCGTGTCGTGCATTAACCCTTACTTATTTAGTGACATTAGTTCTCAATGTTTTTTCTGGCTCCAAACTGGAATTAAACGTTTCCGTCAATGGTTCCTTAACCTAGGTGCCAGGATAACACTTTTGTTGTTTTAAATAATGTGACATGAGATAAGAATCCAAATGTCCCCGGCTGTACTGCCTTGACTTTAGTATTATTGTTTTTTTAAAAAAAAAAAAAAGTTTAACGAAATTAGTGACAGGAGCCGAGTGTGACTCAGATGCAGCCGGTTCCCTGGGAGCTCATTAAGCCGGCAGTAGCCCTTCAGTAGGCGCTCTCAGCCACCCACGCCACCGCGGACCCTGTAAGTAGCACTCCACATGGAGCCCTGATCCCACTCGCCGTGTCCCCGCTACAGACACACAGCACTTCCTTAGTCGAGAGTCATCGGGATAGCTGAAACAACAGATAACACTGTATTCCCCCTTGGGCGCCGCGGCGAGCACAAACAAACCTCTCAAATGCCAGCCTTACGAGGAGGGCTTATCGGAGAGAGACCGAATAACAGTAGAGTTCCTGCCTGTGTTTAATACTCACTAAAATTATATGCCCTTGTTACTTTAGTGGGAGATGCGACCTGAAGCATAAGCGTATTAAAATGGTGGTGCTTTTTAGTGTCGGCGAGCTGCGACTGTGGTTCCTGCTCTCTCACGTTAGGTGCTGATCATACCCAGTTGACTCCTAGTTGATGAATGGGTTTGGACTTAAAGAAAGAGTCAGTTAGGTCCATTTCTCATTGAGACAAGTAGATGAATGAGGAGAACAGGTTCTCTTGCCACAAAAAGTAGTGATTTTTTTTTATTAAGCTTTTTTGGTACGGTTGTACTCATTGATGATAAACTTTTCTATGCACCGTAGTTGTCTTGATTAGTGTCCATCTCTTGGCCCAATCAACTCATAAGTCAAAGGACGCTAGTGCAAATATATTACGTTCGACAAAGATGTCATTTTGACTCATCTGTTTGTAGGACTTAGTTCCAGAACTTTCGCGATTGCATATAAAATTGATAATGTGTTAAACGGGTAGAGGTTTCTGTTTTGCAATTCCATGATGAATCGCAATTTTTTCCAGTGTAGAGACTTTTTCCCATGAGACGGTAATGGATCTTCATGAGAGGTGACCAGACAGACAAGCCAGGTCAGAAAGGTGAGTCAGAAGATCGCTGTACTGTACGTTATCTTAAGGTTCTTTGTGACTTCCTGGATCATTTTAAGATTTGCTCTTGGGTAAATTTTGATGGTGAAGTTAATTACTGTTTCCAGATTCTTCCCTTTGAAAATAATAGCTACAGTTTTAGCCAGGAAACCTTAAAACTGGCCTCAAAAACCTTTCCAATCTGATAATAATTCCAGACATTTTTTTCCCTTGAGATTTTCAGGAATTTCTTTTCGATCGATTTTATGCATTTTTGTTGTTTGTCATTGTATTAAAACATCCATCCGTCTTCCGACTTGACAGGATTTGGCTGGAGACGGCAACCTGATCTTATGTCTTTGTGGTCCCACATGAAAAGCGAAGATTATGCAAACTTTGTGGGAACAGACTGGATGTGGGATTTGAACCCCTAACCCTAGAAGCATCAATGTTGCTCATTTGGAACATATATATATATATGTTTGTATACACTATCAGTCAAAAGTTTTTGCACGCTGCAGTCTTCACCATTTCCCCATTTACTTCATAAACTGCAGAATTTTTATTCTTGTTAAGCATTAGAAAGTTGAGTGAACAATTATAAATGAAAATATAAATGAAATAAAACAAGTTTCCTTTATAACATGGTAAGAGTATGAAACAGTGCATGTCTGACACCCTATTAGCTGGTTCTGTGGGGATGGTATACCTTGGGCATGTCCCCGCCAGATTAGGGTAGTTTGGAGCCATCTGGATGGGAAGCTAAAATACCAGCGTACTGCTGAGTAGTGACTACATATCTCCTATATATCTATATTTAGTTTTATTTAAGAGTCTAGAAAATATTAGATCATCAATAAAAATCAATGCATCCATTAAAGGAGAAAAATTCCATTTATGCATGATTTATAATGTCATGTTCCGCCGTAAAATAGTACATCTGGCCTGACCTGCAGAATTTGATTTTGTGCAGCTGTGCGCTATAATGTTTTGATGCTAACTCGAGCCAAAGCTCACTAAACAGGCAGGGCTAAGGAGCAGTTAGCCTGCAGCAGTGTCTCCGGCCTAGAACTGAAAGTGATTTATTTAGAGCAGTATTTCTCAGTCCGGTCCCCAGGGATCCGCAGTCAGTCCATGTTTTTGCTCCCTCCGAGCTCCCTACCAGACAGTCCATACTTTTGCTCCCTGAGAGGGAACAAAAACATGGACTGTCTGTGGGTCCCCAAGGACCGGATTGGGAAACACTGGTTTAGAAAACTGAAAGTGCTCCATGTGATGTGGGCTCTGCACAGCAGAGACTGGGCTATTTGTTTTTTTGTGACGGACTTTGCCCGGCACGGTACCTGGCCAGTTCATAACACACAACTGTACAATTGCCTCAGCACCTGATGCGTGATCACAGGAAAATCACATTTACGTGTTTAATTAATATTGTTTCAAAGAAGGCTGTGTCACCGGTGGACCTGTCAGTGCTAAGCAGTTGGAATATGGATAGATGGAAGAGTTATTACAGTGCAACTTCAATCCTAACCCTAGCTTTAACCCTAAAGGTAAACCTAATCCTAACCCTGACTCTAACTCTAATAGCGACCATAACCCTAGCATTAATCCTTAAGGGCAGGCTAACCCTAAACCGAAACCTAACCCTAACCCTAGCACTTAGCCAAAAGTCAATTCTAACTCTAACCCTAACCATAAACCTAAGCTTAGCACTTAGCCTAAAGTCAACCCTAATCCTGCTCCCAAAACTACCTCGAACTCCAAACCTATCCCTAGGCCTCACACTAATCCTGGTGCCCATCCCAGGCAACAAAGGCAGCAACATGAGGCAGACTTACATCTTTAACAACATTGCAAGTACCAGGCTATGAACTTTATCAGTAATAAATTCTACCAGAGCCACTTTGAGTCATCGATCTTGACAGCATTTGTCACAAATGGGAGCTGACTCCTAAGGGATCGTTGGCTTTTTCTGGATTCAGAAAAGAACCTGTCTTTAGTTATGTGCCATGTCTGACTCACCTGTGAGCAACCAGTGGAATAGAGCAGAAGGTGTAACTAAATACCATGCAAATTGTTCAGGCAAGACAGTAAATCACAGCTCAAAAGATCCTGCATTCTCCTCACTGGCAGACTATACAATAAATAAAGTAATTAATAAATATGAAAACAAAAAATTACAAATAACAACAGCAACAATAGCACTACCACAAAGTTGAAATAAAGGAAAGTAATTAAATCCCTCTGAAACCGTTTGTGTATTATATAAAACTTTTCTTAAGCAAGCGTATTTTCCACTGAAATTGCATATTACCATCTTAACAGATTCATATTTTATGTGACCCTTATTACTTATTTTTAATTATTATTGAACTGCACTTGCCTTTATAAGAAGATTAATTATTATAGGAATTATTAATTATTGCACTTAAATTTAACTGCTTCATCTGTCGGCGGCACAATAAAAATACGTATTTCCCGATACTTATTTAAACTTAAATTATAGCTGGAAGGGCGAGATCTAATGAGATCTAAGAACCATCTAAAGCACCCCATAAGTGAAAACTGAACAACAGCCACATCACACCGAGAGTGTGAAAAGCAGTGCACCCTTCCTTCAAGTCTTTGCTCATAACACTTACCAGGTTTTTTTTTTTTATCCTATTAAGACTATTCCTTAGAATGTCAGCTGTCTCCCCCCATGCATGTAATACGCAGGCTATGCTCCATTCTGGGAAGGTGTAATGCAATTTACTTTGCTGCAAATCTAGGTGTGTGTAAATGTCACAGAGCCTCGTCACCAAAGGACATCCTGCCCGTCTCCGCCACTGCCCGTCTTTCCCTGCCAGTACAAAATACAATATAACTAAGTTCAGTGAAGCTAGCGTCGGCATCCCCTTTGGCTACATGCTTCACTCTTATCGCACGTTTGCACCTTTGAATCCCTATGAGGCTGCTATTGTGCTGGTCCAGTTGCTGCTCGTGTTTGTATTGACCCAGAATTGAACATAATGGGGGGGGGGGGGGTAATTACCATGTGGTTTACGTTGTGGAAAAAAATGCCTTCGCCGCCTCAGTTTTCACTTGAATTATTTGTAGGAACTAGAAATAAAATAAATTGACCTCTTTTAGTCAAAAAGAGTGGTTCTTTTTGGGTATGATATAATCGCCTAACTTTATGTCTTTGCACCTGTATTAGACAACTGTGGTCACGCAAGCATGAAATCTTGTTGTAAGCAGTCAGAAGGTTCGGAAGGCTGAACAAAATATGTCAACAAAAAGAAATGAGAATGCCTTGTTAAATTTTAAACAATGTGTTCATTCAAATCAATTCAAAATTGAAAATATGAAGGCAAATAAGTATATTTTACATATATGTGGATAGCAGCTGGCATAGTTATCCAGCTGACATTTGAACTCAGGGTGAAATCGGATCAATAGACACTGAAGCTCTTATATATCGTCAGTAGCTCAACGGCTAACTAGTCTTTTTGGAGAAGTATTCATAAAATTGCCTCTGTGCTCTTTGAGTAAAACTACAGGTATGAGCAAGCTGCCCTACATTAGTGATGGCCAAATGAAACTTCATGAACCATTTGTTGTATTTTTTCACCCCACCAGATGGCGGTCTTGGTTTGCTTTGGAGCATGCATTGAGTCCTTTTTTGAATAGAGCACCATCTACTGGTGTCAGAAAATACAGCAAATGGTTCATGAAGTTTCATTTGACCACCACTGCCCTACAGGATTCTGACCCTGCGTTACCTCCAACAAACAAAGGGGGCGTCTGTCTTAGTCTTGGAATCCCACTGAGAATACATATAGGAAAGAGACAAACAGTGGGACCAACAAAAGACAAAGGATACAATCTCATATGGATGACCTGTTAGTGACACGTCAGACCCAAAGTATTAATCATTATTTAACAATGACCATATTGATACGCATGTAGGCAACATTGCCACAGAGCCCAGGGACGTACTTTAAGACCTGCTAATGTACAGTATCCAGACATTACATCAGGAACATGTCGTGACAGTTATCTTTTCAACGATCTGGTTTTTCCAAGTTCTTTCAGAGCCAGAGGTGAATATTCATGAATCCACATAAAAAGCTTCCCTCTTTAAAAGCTGCCGATTTCATTGATCCCTGCCGCTTGAACAAAGTGTGAGACATTTTGGCCTTTTCACTCACCGTGCAATGATCGGGGGGCCCTGGCAGTCTTATCGATCCTCGAATTCCACCCGACTGCCTACGGGAGGATTTGCACGAAGGCCAGACCCTGGTTCTCTTAATCGGACATTCGATCAATGAGGCCTTTCTCCCCCACCTGTCTCTCTGGCCCATAGTCCGGCTTCTACCACCTTTTTATGGACCTGAAGTGGTAGCTAATCATAATGACACAGAATAAACATCGTAGTAAGGGACAGAGGGAAGTGATTAGCATTATTCTCATAGGAGATACGCATCTTACGAGAGACAAATGGCACAAGCTAAGGAATCGTATCTTTGAGAACAAGCCATAATGGATGAAATCCAAGGCCGGTAGGCAGTGATGTTAGAAAACTGAACCCAAGCATCTTGTTCAATTCATGGTACAAGGTCACTGGTCAGGCTCTGTGTTCCTGCAAGAAGCCAAATAACTGAGAGGTGGCTCTCGTTAGGATGCTCACGCATAGTGTGAGGCCTTTACCAATTATTTCAAAGCCTCAGAGGTGGGACTTACGGTGGGCAGCTATGCAAGATGGCAGTGTAAAAGTCAGGGTCCTGGAGTCGGCAGATATTAACCCTTTAAAATTAATATAATCGAGTACTAAAAGATAAATGATACGAAATATGAAAGAGGAGACTAAAGCTAAAAGCAAAGGGGTACGAGATATACCAAAGGATGTACACGATAGATTCGTAAACCGTAAAGACGAACGCGAAGGTATCATGCTCGGACCGGTAGGCGAGGACGGTGATGAAGCTGTGGGAAACGCTTCATACGGGCCTCAAGAATATAAGTAAGCAGATAATTGATCTCAAAGCCTCAGAAGTAGATTGAGCTTAATTGGTAACACTTGAGGTGGTTCAAGAATCTTAGTAGTTCAGTTATTACTTAAGTACAGATAATACTGTACTTAAACAAATAAACAAATACAGTAGCTGCATTTAACACATGAACCATTGGGATTTATTGATTAATGATGAATGATCATGGGATTAGTACGTGACTAACACTTAGTTTCTTGTTAATTAGTACGTTAAGTAACAGTGTACTACTAATGTACATTATCTGTGCCCTGTCAAGTAAAGTGTGGCTGCTAACGCTGTAGAATTACCTGTGTAACCTTTCCTAAAATCAACAGCATCAATCATTTTTCCCTGTGCTTATTTATAAAGTTAGGATGACTGAAAGCTGTAAATTGCCCATATTGCATGATGGCATCCGTGTGACCCCTCCCCTCCCGCCCTCCCCTTCCGC
>JAODJX010000053.1:2830152-2874015 GCA_026776945.1 Isichthys henryi
CACCCGTGTAAAATAATCATTAAACTCATTTACTATATCAATTTCATTTTCAATTATAAGACCCTTACTATCCTGCAGATGAGTGATTTCAGCTTTTAAAGCTCTTTCGGAGTTAAAATATTGTAAGAAACTTTTATTGTCATCCTTAGCCTCCAATGCTATTTTTCTTTCGACATTCCTCTTAGAGAGTCTAATGTTGTTTTTTAACTCAACCTGTAGACTTAGATACTCCAGCTTAGTTTTTAAATCATTAGTTATTTTCCATTTGAGGAAGAGAACACTTTTCTTCCTGACTTTATTCTTAATTTCCTTAGTAAAGCACCTTGGTTGTAATTTCCTGGATTTAGTTTTGCTGGAAACTGGTCCCCATAAGGGAAAAAAATCAGATATTTATTACGTTATGGGGACAATGTGTCCCCATAAGGATAGGTATACCCGCTCGTATACACACACACACAGAAGTATTGTACAGAATCACTGCTGATATATGTTATGTTTCCCTTTTTAATGATTACAATTTCTGCTGGTCTTGAAATATACTTTAATGCCTAGTCAAGGCCGAGAATAAATCACAGGGAGATAAAGGCAGGTACTTAATGCGCTAAATCATGCGTGTTGCGCGGCTGCTGCTGCAGATCGATACAGGGTGATCCCTGCACTTGAAAACTGCAGTAAATGTCTTTCGCCCCAACCTCTGTCTATCACGTTACGGCTGTTAAACAGACACAAGGCATCAATCTCTCAGTCTCACTCAAAATGAAAACAAATCATTCCCCATCCTGACTAGAGTCGGCTGCACAGCGCCAACGCTCTGAGCTCGGAGAGACGGGGAAACCTGATTCGTCGTGGGGTTTCTCTTTTTATTTTTTCTTCTTTTTAAAAAGCTCCTCTTCTGTTGTGATCTGGGGTCTTTGCTGAGAAGCTCAGCATCATGCAGGCTACACACAGAGAAGAGACGCTTCGACGTGAAGGAGAGCACAAATCATAGGGACAAAATGAAACACGAGGTAAGAGTGATTCCCTTATCAGCCACCTATTCCCATGTCTTGGTGAGCAGGACGTCCCTCTATGGCAGTTTCTCAATCCAGTCCTCTGGCAGCCCCAGACAGCCCACGTTTTTGCTCCATCCCATCTCCCAGCCAATGAAGACCACCGAATCCCTGGTATTGGCGCAAAGGGATTTGAGAGGGAGCAAAAATGAGGACTGGTTTGAGACAGTAGCAGCGCTGGGGAGGAACGATGACCATGGCACCCCCAAAAAACTTTTTTTTTTCTTTTAATGGGGACTTTTATGCTAATATTCACTGCTCATAATTTTATTTTTGAGGTCTACCGCAAATGATTCACATGCTTCAGTTTTCCAAAAACACATTATTCATACTGTACATCTCTTTTAACCCTGTGTCTGAAACGCTCTGTTAGACCTTCAAGTCCCACCCCCAATGACCCCAATGTGCTCTGATTGGTCAACTTGCTCTGCTAGTTCCAACCCTGTTTTGCAGTATGCAGGCTGATCCTCGCAGGTAGGCAATAAGGATTGTGTTACGAGGTGACCTCACCATGCCATGGAAGTAAGGGATGGAATTCCAACGAGGCGTTTCAGGCAGATTAGAGAAAAGGGATTTCTGGGGTGGGATGGCATGTTTGCACAGTGGATAGCACTGTTGCCTCACAACTCTGGGACCAGGGTTCGAGTCTCCACCATGTTCCCGTGTTGTCATGGAGTTTCCTCTGGCTTCTCTGGTTTTCCCCCCACAGTCCAAGAACATGCTGAGGTTAATTGGAGTTACCAAATTCCTCATAGGTGTGAATGGTGTGTAAGTGTCCCCTGCGATGAGTCGGTGCCTCATCCTGGGTTATTCCCTGCCTTGCACCCATACATCCAGAATAGACTCTGGACCCCCTGCGACCCTGAATAGGATAAGTGGATACAGAAAATAGATGGATGGTTTCTGTGGCAAGAGTTACTCCCTTTGGCGTGTAATTTGGGCATTAAAACTTTGCAGAAAGTTTACATGCACTTAAAGCTATATAAAACAGTAAAGGAAAGGAGGAAAAGCATAAGAGGCCCCTTAAAAATGTCTGTAAAATGGACGAGGCCCATACAAATGCCTCTGAAGTGTGGCCAGAAAGCTCACAGGCGGGCAATTCGCGGGGTGAGATAAGACCCCACTGCTTCCTGCGTCGACATAATTTATGTGCCTTCGTTTACATTTTATCCCGCTCGGTGCTGACTGCGTATAATGGCTTTCATTAGCTTATCGTCTCCTTCCGAAGGAACATATAAAATTTATGAGGATTATATTTACTCATTAGAGATACCGAATGACTATCGTCCAAATTCATTTTTCATGGGATTAGGTCACGTGAGTCGGCTTCCGGAAGATGACCGTTATTTACAGCTGAGTGGAGACACATGTAGGTATTGTAGCAATGCATTACAGCTGGTCTGTTTCCCCAATTTGCACAGGAAGTGCTTTTCGTCCCAAACATTTTAACACCTTACACTAAACTCATTCGGCCAGATTAGTACTGTATCTTGCTGGCACTAAGCAGGGTGAAAGGCACAGTAGCGATTTCTGTAACGTATCCAGCTATTTAAAAACTGTAATAAATCGCAGCTGAAGATGCTTAACCATCCCATAATAACACCATCACTGAAAACTGTCCATCAACCATCATGGTTAATTTCTTGCTTCAAATGCCTATGTATATTTCATATACTAATGTTAATTAAAAACAAAAGATTTTATTTCATAGTACTGGTAAATACACTCTATGCTCCTGTAGAGTTCTGATCTAAAACAGATACATTACAAATAATTTAATATTTACTTTAATAGTTTAATCTGATTATATCTACATTCAGGCCATGCTGTGCTCTGCCTCAATCCTGCATCCTTGGATAGTCTCGGGACTCACCCTGGCTCTGTATAAGATAATGGTTATGAAAGACAGATGATTAAGTTTCATTCAAGACATGCTATAAATAATAATGATAATGTAATAACCGTTACACACTTGCTCACATTTGTTCATGCCACATACAATACCAGCATAAAGTTTGAGCACATCAACTTTTAATATACGATATTTCTCTCTAGTTCGATCATGTTATTCACCTTATAGTATATGGCCTCAAGAAATAAAGTAATATATGTATCAGATATATGTATCAGGCTTTGCTAAATTGCCCGTAGGTGTGCATGTGTGAGTGAATGGTGTGTGAGTTTGCCCTGACATGGGCTGGCCCCCCATCCTGGGTTGTTCCCTGCCTCGTGCCCATTGCATCCGGGATAGGCTCCGGACCCCCCGCGACCCAGTAGGATAAGCGGTTTGGAAAATGGATGGATGGATAGTGCAACGACCAAGAGAAGTGTTCGGCATGTCTCTGTTTCTCCAATGACAGCATTGCTGTCTCATCATTCTTTCAGTCAGCTTGCAGATGTAGCCACCTGGAATGTTTCTCCAACAGTCCTGAAGGAGCTTCCACAAGTTCTGGGCACCAGTTGGTTACCAAGCTCTTACTCTTCAATCTAACGCATTCCAACCCAGCTCTGTAGGGATTGTGGGGGCCAGGTCATCTGTCACAGCACTCCATCTCTTTCCTTCTTCACAAGATCTTCACAACCTCGACGTGTGCTTAGGGTGCTTACCTTGTTGAAAAACAAATGTTTTTCAGGAGGTGTGTCCAGACTTTTGACTCGTACATATTCACACACAGACGATACTCTCCCTCCGCTCTGGTGAAAGCTGTTGAGAAACAGTATCGACCCTCAAACCACAGAGCAACTCACCAGCTGCTCACTGCGGGGAATAAGAGCCACAGAGAAATACTGCTGGTCATTCACACATGCTGTTTATTTTCACCACTCATTTGCTATGTATTGTTATGTATTACCTTTCATATTTGACAACTTGAACTTCATATTGCACTTGAACTCCTGAGGACTCATTAAGTACTTATATTTTACTGTATGGATTCGTGTTGGATCATTCCGAGATGTGAGGATTGGGTAATTTCTCACTGTACATTGAAATGAGCTTTCACACATTGTCGGCCATTCCCGAAATGACAACCTGCGACACGAAAAGGCTGTGAACATTAGAAAATATTAACTCATCTATAATTGCCTTTGTGACTAAACGCCATGAAATACATTTCCATACTGTCATTTTCAGTGGCCATCAGCAGCCCGACGGGAGGCGGCCAGGCAGGCAGGCTACACCTTCCACATGCGCTGATGACTGTGCAGTGACAGTGCTTTTGCCAGGAAGACTGTACCTTCTGCTGAAATGGCATTTTTCAGACACATGGCCTGTTTTTAAGTTCATGAGACGTAATTGCATGGGATCGATATTCAATGCGAGCGATGAATGATGAAATATGGCGGTAGGGTTCCCACACAGTGGTGGCCCCCCATGTTGGGTTATTCCATGCCTTGTGTTTGTTGTCTCTGTGATTAGGGGCACTGGTGGCCGGGGGGGTGGTGTGGTTAGGACACTTCTAAGGGACCCTTAGTGAGAGGCATCCAAAAAAAATTTGGAGCATTATTGGATTGATATGGGTTAGGGGTCCAATTTGAGACCCCTGCTCATGACCATGCATAGGACAAGTAGGTATGAAAAATGAATGAATGAATGATAGGATTAGATGTGGAGCATTGGTGGATTATGGGTAAACAAATATCCGCACTTTCATTGGACAGAACACCATGTATGGCTTTGCTCTTGGGACAAGTCAGTATGGCGTCTGCAATACTGTACATGGACAAAGCATGTGAGTTAATGTGAGCACATGAAACTGAGAATCATGCAAGTGTAGTATGACCACATTCAGCAAGAGGACTAGTCAGCTACATTCAGCATCTCTCTCTCTCTCTCTCTCTCTCTCTCTCACACACACACATTCGCTCTCATTGTCTCTCATTCGCTCTCATTGTCTCTCATTCGCTCTCTTTTGTGCTGTTTCATTTTCTCTGCTCTCGTTCTCTTTCTCATTCTCTCTAATTCTTTCATTATCTCTGTTGTTTTCTCTCCTCTTATTCTCTATCTCGCTCTCATTCTGTCTCTCTCTTGTTCTTCCTTCCGTTTTCTGTTGTTCTCTCTCATTCTCTCTCCCCTTTCTCATTCTCTCTCTCATTCTGTCTCTCATTCTCTCTCTCTCTCTCTCTCTCATTCTCTCTCTCATTCTGTCTCTCATTCTTTCTCTCCTTCTCCCTCATTCTCTCTCTCATTCTGTCTGTCTCTCATTCTCTCTCTCATTCTGTCTCCCATTCTCTCTTATTCTCTCTCATTCTGTCTCTCATTCTCTCTCTCATTCTGTCTCTCATTCTTTCTCTCCTTCTCCCTCATTCTCTCTCTCATTCTCTCTCTCATTCTGTCTCTCTCTCATTCTCTCTCTCCTTCTCTCTCTCTCGCTAGTCGCAAGCCCCTCAATAAATATGCAGATGCATGGGCGGAGTAATTAAGAATCTCGACAGAGTGGGACAGTAATACTCTAGCGCCTCTCCTGTCAGGCCAGCCATTAGGAGCAGAGTCCCTGTAATGAGGATGTGGAGGATCTCTCTGGTACCTCCTCATTAACCCAGCTGCATGCACCATTTTCTCAGACTGCCACTTCAATTAAACTAATCCCGCCTGTGGACCAGACATTTCATATTTCCCCGTGCGGCTGGCAAAATAAACCACAGTGCCATACTGCTTCACAGGACAGGAGCGGCAGGCAAATGGGCCCAGAGCCGGACAGAATGCCACAGCATCCCCAACATCCATCCCGGAAGCTAAGGGCATGAGGCAGGGAACAACCCAGAATGGGGCGGCGGGGGGGACAGTCTATCACAGTGCACACTCACACACACATGCACTCCTGCGGGCAATTTAGTAACTCCAATTAGCCTCAGCATGTCTGTGGGGGAAAACTCCATGACGACACGGGGAGAACATGCAAACTCCACTCACACGTCACCCAGGCGGAGACTCGTACCCGGGTCCCAGTGGTGTGAGGCGGCAGTGCTAACCACTGCACACTGCACCACCATGCCGCCCCCATCCCCACCAGCAGGAAACAAATTAAAGAACCTGAAACTCCAGTGAACCTGAAACTCCACTCACTGCCCCACAACTGCGATCATTAATGGTGATATGATGATACCTTAACCCACTGACCTCCCTGAACAGGAGAAGCAGGTGAAAATGCAGCGTTGTAGTAGAGAGAGTTTGTTAGTGGGGGGCTGGGGTGGGGGTACACGCTCCCCTCATTTTGAGGGTATGCCCCTGTGAAGATAGCTGGATGGATGGATGGATAATTTATTACAGTTCTTCTGCATTGCTAAAGTACATTTCCCGAAACCTTCCATCCTTTTCTCAAAACAGTAAACACTAAACCCAACTTTTAAACAACACTCACAAAACCTTTGACTCATCTTGCAATCTTCTCAGAACTATTTTATCTTTGCTCAAAACCAAACACTGCTTTCTGATCATGCATCGAGCCAGCCAGGACATACTATATGCACTACTGAGCAGTCACTGCACACTGTCACAAAACTTGAAAACACTGGCATGTAGAGAAACATGTTTGCTGTGATTGTGGTCATTTGCATGTTCAGCTGCAAAATTTGAAACCAAAATACCATAGAAATAAGAAAATAATATATATATTTTTATTTTGTTTAAATGCACTTTTTCTTTTGTTTAATTGCATGCCGTGCACAGTGATGCAGAAACCTCTGGCACGACGATTCCACAAGATCTGAACCAAGTGCTTGAGACGACAGCCCCCGAGCTCGTCATTTCACAGCCTATCGGTCCTCCTCCTTTCCGTCGTTATAAATCGATTATCGCGGTGACTGGCCCGACAGCCGGCACAAACGTGGTCCTCCTCCGCTGACGAAATGCTGTTGAATTCGGAATCGGGAGGAGATAATTGAATTTCTCACCGTGTCAGCAGTTTCATATGGAGAAATCATATTGTGTGTTCCCTCAATGACAATCTTTTGAGTTTCCGAGTGTGTCACTCGATTTTGGAGGGATCGTAACTGCAGTGTTCGTAAGGGTACCCAAGGCCATGCTGTGTATTTTTAGGTGAATTTTGTACCGAAAACCCACCTCAGATGTTCCTTAACAGTGATATCAAGTCTGTAAATACTAGCTCTTCTTAAATGACATAACTCATTTTCCTGTCAGCACTGAATATTATATCAGGTCACACACTTCATTGCCACAAGTACGGTAATCACATCGCAATACGATACATCTTCACAACACAGAATGCTCTACAGCAGAATATCTTTGCAGGAGACAGATGTCTCTCTCCCCACGACAGAGAATCTAAGACCTCTAAAATAAAACTTTCTCCTGGAGTCAAAATGATTCAAGAGGGAAAATACATCTGCTGAAGTGAATGTCCAGTGAGAAAACAGCAGGGATTGTGCGCTCTGCAGTACCTCAATGCGAAATATAGTGCAGCTGTTAGCCTCACACATGGCACCCGATATACAAACAGCTGTTAACCACACAGACACAGACCTGTACTCATATCTTTGTGGGGACCGTCCATTAATTTCTAATGACATAACTCTAATCCCAACATGGCGATCATGACCCCTACCCAGCCGTAACCCTAATCATTAGTAACTAAAACAAAATATGTCTTTTGGAAATTTTAGTATTTTGATTGCATACACATATTTTTTTATAAAATAGAGTTTGTTTAGGTTTATGTGGGGATGGGAAAAATTGTCCCCACAAAGTAAATATAACAGGTTCTTATCACTTTATGAAGACATTTGGTCCCCACAATGTAATCTCTACATACCCCTCCCCCCCACAGCACCTGAAATACAACAAGCTGTTAATGTTAATATCAATTTTACAATAATTAAAAAGATTACACTTATTTTGCATGAAGAATTTGTGATCCTTTTCTGAAGAAAACTAATCCATCCACGACTTCTTGCTGAGTTGAGAGTTGGGGAGGGAGGGGGGGCCTGGAACCTATCCCAGGAAACACAGGGTGCTGGGCAAGGGACGCCCTGGACTGGATGCCAGGCCATCGCAGGGCACACACTCGCACACCGTGGGCGATTTAGACACTCCAGTTCAGCAAACCGTTTGTTTATGGGCTGCGGGATGAAACCCAGGGAAAAATGGGGGAGAACATGCAAGCTGCACGCACAGAGGGCTAGGGGCGTGAATGAAGTGTGCACCCCCCGAGGGTGTGAGGTCATGGTGCTATGCAGTGGACCGCCACAGCTCCTCGTTCACTCTAAAGAAGGGGTGGGGACCCTGATCCATGGAGAGCCGAAGTCGGTGCGGGTTTTTGGGATGACCTTTCAGTCAGCCAATAATAAAGCAGTGCTTCTCAACTCCAGTTCTGGGGACCCACTATGATTGGTCGATTGAGAGGTCATCCCAAAAACCTGCACTAACTTTGGCTCTCCATGGATCAGGGTCCCCACCCCTGTTCTAAATTAACTAATTAAAGTAACTTCATTTCGGGGACTGTCATATGTGTCAGACTGAGGATGTAGAGATCCACAGAGTTCCAAGGAGATGTTTCTGAGTGTGACGGGATGAAGCGGAGTGAGCAGCGACACACACACACACGCACATGCAGCAGATGGCCTCCCCGTAGTGAGCAGCAGCGAGGGCCAGCACCGAGGTGACGGGGCACCGGTGCTGAGTGACACTGACCTTCACGGTGACTCCCAGCTCCTCGCAAAGCCGCCCTTGCGAAAGCGCTGATGCATGTATTCAGATTAAATTAAGGGAATAAGGAACATTAAACGACAAGGGCCCTGATGTATGTCCGCGAGGAGATCGAATGAAGTCAGCAAAACGTGACATTGCACAATTAATCTTGGGCTGACAGGAAGTCACCGTGACAGAGGGAACAAGCCAATTACCCATTCAGGTTCATATCAGCCCAAACTCATATAGAACTATTTGTTGGTCTAGCGTCAATCAGCTGCCAAATGAAATACAAATGACACACTGTCATAGGTTATCTTCTGTTTAACAGGAGTACAATTAATGATAACAATTACTGGCAGCTTCCGTTTGACTCGCGTGGAAAGGCTGGGGTGTGATTATATCTGGGGGTGTAATTTTCAATGCACTCTACTCAAGTCAGCTGGATTTATTTTGATGTTACTCCCTGCCCACAAGTGCTTACGTTAAGATGACCTAGAAGTCCTCCAGCCAATCTTTTATTAGTCTGGTGATTTGTGTGCATCCTGCACGCCTCAGGCTGGTGGGTGGGGCGGCACAGTGGGTGTCCCTGTGATTATTCGGTGTCTGGAAATATCACCTGCAATAGAATATTTAATACATGGACACCGTAACAGGTTCATAATGACATGTAAATGCAAAGTGCATGTGTAATTCACAGCTAGATTTATACCAACCTACAACCTATTGACCATAATTCTAAGGGCAGATCATGATCAATGAAAACACTTTATTTCCTAAACAAATAAGCAATACTTAATTCCTGTGTACCACAGTATAACACGGGGTGAATCGTGCAAACTGATTGAGTTGCATTGGATTTCCCCTTTAAGGAACTCTTAAATCAGCCACCTGAAAGATATATAACACTTCATTGACTTCTGTGTCAAATAGCAGTTGTATGTTTATCTGTGTACTAAATATTTTATAAGATTTGCCTGGAGAGTGAAAAAAACAGCCAATTCAGTATGTAGAAGTCTGATGTGTCCTTCAAAAAGAATGCATTCCTAAAGCTATTTCACTTTGCTTTAGTTCCATCCATCCATCCATTTTCCAAACCGCTTATCCTACTGGGTCGCAGGGGCTCCGGAGCCTAACCTGGAAACAATGGGCACGAGGCAGGGAACAACCCAGGATGGGGGGCCAGCCCATCGCAGGGCACACTCACACACCACTCACTCTCACATGCACACCTACAGGCAATTTAGCAAGTCCAATTAGTCTCAGCATGTTTTTGGACTATGTGGGGAAACCGGAGTACCCGGAGGAAACCCCACGACAACATGGGGAGAACATGCACACTCCACACACATGTGACGCAGGCGGAGACTCGAACCCGGGTCCCAGAGGTGTGAGGTGACAGTGCGAACCACTGCACCACCACAAACCATTTAAAACCCTCAGATATTAAGTACTGTACTATCAGAAACACATAAAGACAAATGCTACATTTATAGCAGCAGGTCCTGTATAATAATGAACTCTGTAAAAAAAAAAAATTAAATGTAACAATAAATAAATCTTTACATTTTGGCTTTTAGCAACTTCGGTTGGCCGATTTCTAGCTTGATTTACTTACTGTATTAAACCCACATGGGTGAGGATACTGTCAACATTAATAACGTCCGACAAAGGAAGACATTAACAGATAAATACAGTAAATCCTCTGCGATGTATCACAGAAAAGAGACCAAGGGAAGACGAAAGTCAGAATGTCCACAGACATTTCTGTTGGCCAACGATAAACCACAGTCCATGCTAAAGGCATGTTAGCTGAGGAATTTAGAAAATCAGAACACTAACAACGCCATAAAAGAAATCTCAACTAGCCAAAAAGAAAACCTTTAACTTAAACTTCTGAAATCCAAAACATAACCCAGGTTACATCCACTGAAAAACACAGAAGGATTGGTCTCACCACCTCACACCTGGATCACGTTCAGGAGACCCTCTAGGCCAGATGGAATATTTCCCAAAAGATTCATAATCTCATTCTGCCACTTCTGTTCTTCCTCCATTTTCCAAAAGGAAGTAAAAAAATAAAATAAAAGTTCTCCCTTCTACCTGTCCTGCAGGGGGCACTATTGAGTCAACTGGGTTAAGCACCTCATAGCTTAAAGTGACAGATGCACTCTGACACGTACACACATAGAAATCAATGAGCAGCTAGGTGACACATGCAATGTTTTCAATCATTATTCTACAATGACCCTAAAACAAAGTTTATGATGGTGTTTACAGTAACACATTCACTTCAATCATTTTGACAGGTAAAAACAAAATAACATACAATAACTCTTCCTGTCTTGATTGATTGCAATAAAAGTAATTCTTAGAGAATTATATGCCATTAATTGTAAGCTTAAATATCGTTAAATATCATTACTTCGCCTACGAAAGTTTGAGGTTGAAATTACACAGAGGCAAACGTATATCAGTTATTTTGTAGCATATTGTATATTGATTTTTCAACACAGCATTCTAGGTTCAATTATGGACTGTCATTAGTCCTGGTTATTTTTTACCGTTAATGCTCATCTAATGTGATGGAGAGGAGATTTACAACGTCCAGGAATGGACGCTGATCGCTGCTAAAAGAGTGCACTAAGGGAGCACTGGATATGCATGCCCAGCTGGACAGACAGATGTTTAAGTCCAGGCCTGAATCCCGAGGTGGTCGTGTTTACCGAGGCTTCATCTCACTGGCAGATTCTTCTGTGCTAAAGTCTGCACACATGCCAGTTTGCTAAATTGCCACGAAAAATTCCGGAAAGACATCCAGAATAAAAATGGATATTTTCAGACGCAAGTGGTATTTTCGAAAATGTTTAATGGACCAAAGTAAAACTGGGTAAACAGACTGGAATTTATATTTAGAATAAAATTCAGATTTAGCCGGAATCCTCTGAACTTGCGAGGGATGGAATAGGGACGAAAGGTTTCAATGCGACGGATGAGGCACATAATTGTTCTGCATGTAATGAACTACTGTAAGAAAGTTGCAGGCCCACATCAAAAATGACGTGCTTTTTAGGACATGTCTGTAGTCGACCTGAGGACAGGCAGGCAGCTGTATAATTTTTATAATGTTATTGCGCACAGGGACAAGTGAGAAATAATACGCTATAAAGTTATGTGACATTTGCTCATTACATTCTTTTGTGTAAATCATTCACAGAGTAACAAGAAGGAAAACATACTGACAAGCACCAACGCATATTAATCGTCATCCTCTGTCATTTTCTGCTTTTTTAATATAATATCAGCTGGGACAGAGTGTATAATTTTACATATAAACAGAAGCATCAGTCTGTGCCCTGACAAACTAGGACACAAGAGGTTTCACGTGTCTGATCAAAGCTAAATTCACAAACAACCTCGTACAGCAACTTCGAGAACAAGGTTTACTATGCGGCTGATTATCAACGGAGTCGATTTATATAAGAATGACTGAGCAGTGCTGCCTAAATCTCAACAACAAGCAAACAGCAGGGGCGAAGAAAATCAAGGAATTATTCTACAGGCATAGGCTTGGAAACATTCCTAAATAAATGCACGGCTTTCCAAGAATTACAACACGGAGAGAATGTTTTAAAAGCGGAGCCTTTGGTTGTTGTGGTGAAGCTGTGAGGATGAAAGGAATAGTAGAAAAACAGAGGAAATGCGTAGAACAGGAGGAGAACATCTTAGTGGGATGGAGCAGAGTGTACAAGGAAGCACTGCTCTACTGGGACCTGTAAAAGAGACGCCTTAGAGTAGATCTCAGCTCCTAGGCTTCTTCCATACAAGGCCTGAGACAGCATCTGGATTAAACGCAAAGCCAGCAGCCAGCCGTCAGGCGAACCAGATTCAGGGCCTCTCGACTGTTTTGGCGTTCTGTTCGGTTTACCTCGCTTTCCTTGTTCATTTGATGATTCAGTGTATCGTTAATGAATCTCCTCACTGTGTTAATATGTGTAAAGAACAGCCATAGAGTAACAGGAAAGGAAATAGCGTAATAACAAACAAACAAATAATTAAACAAACAATCAACATTCCACAATCGATATCTGTGAGATTATCAGGCCTTGCTTGATGCTTAATATCCGTAATCATTGCATATTTATAAATATACAGGCAGCACCCCAGTTAAGAACATGCAGATAAGTCATACTTACGAACGGACTGCCATAAAGCCTATTATATAAAAAAATTGGGTTGGATACAATGGTTCGTAATAACAAACGCATGCACTACTTAGTAAGGCGCGGGAAAACATTGTGTGACTTCAGCGGTTCGTGGCTCGAAGTACAGTACAGTACAGTATGTAGTTACTTTTATTGCTACTATATAATTATTTTTATTACTGTTATCTACTGTATTATTATTTTTCCGACTTACCTACAAATTCGACTTAAAGACAGACTTAGGAAACGAAACTCATAACCTTGTATGTATGTTATATAAGCTATAATGCTGTATATTTCACACGGCAGATTTTTTCTCATCAAACTCAACAATGTAGTACATATGCAGCAGAGAAACAACATACTTATGAGAGAAATGTAAAGAGGACAGATTTGCTGACTGTCGTCCCAGCTTGATTCGGAGGGCTGACTAGCCATGGCCTCACTCTCGGTGAGTGTCATGCAGCCAGACGTACTGAGAGGTTTGGATCCATCTGCACTGATTTTCCTTCTCAGGAGATGTTCTCTGGAGTCGGCGTCCTTTGTCATACCTTTACTCTATTTTACCAGAGTGACAGTTATTAGGTACTTTGGGAAAATCCAACATCTCCGTGATAACGAGTTTTCGCTCTTGGCATGTGGTCGGAGAATGCCATTTCTGTATTCTGACCAATTCTCTACCGTGATCACTTTTTGCACATTTTTAACGTATATGTACAACACATGGTCACTAAAAAGTGCCACCTGTCACTTGAGGAACAAGATAGAGTCAGGAGATGCCTCTTGTGCTTCCTAAAACCTCGGTTAGATCCCTGCAGGAGCTAGAGAGACCATAATTATGATAGATCACTTCTAATACGCATCACGGAATGGAGCGTGGGAGGACTTCCAGCAGTGAGGAATGGCCAGCCTTCCTTGTAGCTGTGGTCAATGTTTAATCATGTTCTCAAATGAATTAATGCTTACGTTTATTGACACTAAAGTCTATAGCTTTGTGTCGTGTAATACCGCGCTTCCATCACGGACCACAGCTAGCTTTAGCATTTTCGCTCGTGTCCAATATGGCTGGTGCTGTTGATCATCGTGACACTCTCTCCCCATCCCTCCCACGTTTCGGAAATCAATAAATGTTTCAGTGTTCTCTAATCCTGCGCAAATTGATGATGCAAGTCTGAAATGATGCCACTTGCAGAAGTACGGATATAGATACTTCTGAATGTTTCTTTTCACATATCCCATCATGCTCTCCTTCCTTTGGTTTAACGGCCTTGCTCAAGGGCCCAAAGGAGACGTGAATGGTCTACTGCGGCTCGGGCCCGAGCAGAGCTACCCTAAAGGGGTGGAAAGATAGGACGATTTCAAGGGCCCCTGACTGACAGGGGGCCTAAAAAAATAAATTAACAGATTTGTGTGGGGTGAGGGCCCAAAATGACACGCTTTCATGGAGCATAAAATCTCGTGTAGCACCCCTGTAAAGAACAATTCCGGAAAAGCAAGTTGATTATGTCACTGTTAACTTTGGCCTCCCAAGTGGATTATGGGAAATGAAGCATAATGTTGAGAGTAATAAGGAATATAGACCTGCGTCTCAGTTCTCTGTTCTCAAAAGGAGAGGTAGGGACTTGCAATAGGTTCTAAATTCCAGAGCGATATGAGTAGCATAACTTTCATTGCTATTTAGAGTGTTCCATTAACCACACAAATTCCCGCCTAAAATAAATGAGAATGCATACAATCTATACAGAAATGAGACAAAAATGCACAGATAATATTGGACTTATGCACCCATGGAATCACACAGGAAAAATATGACTCAATAAAACTCTAATTTTCTTTTGGCTACAGATTTTCTATTCGGCTTGGTCTTTGAAGATCAATACCCAAGGGAAAAACAAGTGAAACTAAAGCTCCATAACACTGAGACCTTTTTTTATTAGAATTCATTTATAACAAATGGAACCTGTGTCAGCAAAGAACTGAATTTTCATACAGACTTCTTTCACCATCAATGGAACCTAAGTAAGAAAATAAAAAGCACTCCTTTCATTCTGAAAAATACATTTACATATAATACTAATAAGAGGTAATTGATTCTTTTAACAAGCCATCTTTTTTTGTTGATTTTTTATTGGGTTTTTTTTGTACATTAAGTTCCGCCTGTGCATCCAGATGAACTAAGGAGCAGGACACAGAGTTTATTTTGTGATGACACTCCAAGCATGAGTGGTAAAGCCATGTGCAAAGACGTCATGACAGGACTTTCGTGTACTGGAGTATCTTGCCATCGGGATGGATGCTGTCTTGTCCACAAATTCTTTTTTTTTTTTTGTCTTTTTAGATATTTTATTTTCCATGTTATTTACAGACACATCAAGTGGGACTTTTCTTTAAAACTCCTTACAGATGGGTTCAAGTAACATAATTGGGTTTAGAATCAATAGGGCAGTGCATAGTACAAAGATATAGAAAGTGCGAGTCGTCCTATGGGGCTGTCAGCGATGCGTTTTCATGCATATCGAAAAGGCAGAGATGACAATGGAGGAGAGGCAGGAGCAGAATCCCACCCCCAGAACGAAACAGACTATGGACAGAAACGGTTTCGACAGCGAGACGATGCTAGGCGTGAGCACCTCAGTCGTTACACGTGTGATGAGGAATGGAGACAAACAAGAAACAAACAAATAAAAAAATCTGGTTGACCAGGTGGTTGGCGGAAAATGGTTTAGCTACTTGAAAATGACAAGGGAAAGAAAGCACCTGGAATGCACATCCAAAAAAGCCCCTAAATAAACCAAAATAAAACGCACAAGGATTTCGGAATGAAGGCTCAGTGTTACAGCGACAGACACGACTTGCGTTGGAGTGCATCTGATTGTTGGGCCTTCAAATGCCGAACTCGCCCCAGCAAACCGCTCTCACGGCTTAGCGAAAATATACTTTTAACTATCCACGTCCAGAGTTCACCGCCGTTATCCTTAAATATACATTTCACTAAATGAATTTACTGTTCTGGCCTGTGGTTTGAGCAGCCAGGAAAGTGTATTTCACTTATCGGCACCGCAAATGTTAATTCCACAGCTGTTTCCACCTGACCTCGTATTATAGTGACTGACCCCGACACTCAACGTCATCGCATTGTATATGCGTGAAATGCTATTAATTTATCTCATAACTGCAAACTGATCTTCAGGATGGTGCTGAATTACAACAAAAAAAAAAAGTATTTAATCTCAATATAACTGGGACTGAGGCTGACAGACCTACACGTTTCTTTGAAAGTCGTCCAGCGCTCTAGAGCATCTCTGCAGCTGGGTTCCGTGAACTTTACAGGGGCGTTTAAACCGATTTGCTTAGTCAAAGGAAAGACAAAGGTCTACACAGGAATACCATAATAGACTTACTTGCATATATAATTTCAAATAACATATAAAAAAAAAGAATACTTTAGGTAAAATTAAATATACATATAATACATAAAAATGTAAAGGAATTTATAAAAACAGGCATTTAATATAAGGCACTCTAAATGTAAAATCAAAACATTAATTTGATACTGTTTACTATATTTGCACATTAGTAAGTGGTTTCTTTGTTCCTGTCCTTATGACTTTGCAGGATGGTATCTAGACTGGCTTTTCGACAAGGCAAATGTGGTCCTCTGCACAAAACACAGACCGGTCGATGAGGCAAGAGCGCGTCAACGCACACAAGCACCTTGTGTCAGATACCATGGGGTCAGTGTCTGCGTCCTTTCGGGAATGAGTGTAGAATGACTAACAAAATAACTACATTTATCCTATATATAATACACCTATTTATTGCACAGGAAAAGATACACTGTATCAGAATACGTTTTGTCCTACTGATGTGCATTCCAGTGAAAAATCTCTTAATTTCCCCCAAAATACAGAAATCTCATCATGGAAGCTATCAGAAAATATAAATAATTTTTTTTTTTTTTTTTATCTCTCTTGATCTCTCCTGACATATAATTGTATATTTATAGCGTCATTATATATATGCTAATATATATTTATATTTATATATATATGGGGTCGTAAACTGATTTGGCAAAATTTGTATATCGTCTCAATACGGAAGAACTAAGATAATCAGTAGCAGCAACTTCATACTTTGCTCGTCCCTGTTGATTCCACGGAGCCCAAGTTAATCACATGGTCGTTATGGGCACTTGCATAAAAAAAAAAATTAAAAATAAAATGAAATAACAACCCCGTAACCAAGTTATTTGGTAGTGTACAAGAAGCACTGCATAACAGTGTGCAATAAGTAATCAAGAGCGCAATAAAATAACAAAAATAATAATCATAGTAAATTGCGACATTTCTCTGCTCGTGACACCTAAGAGTAGTTGTCAGTCCTAGAGATAAAAAAACACCTTATGTTTTCCAAGTAAATGTTGTGTTTAGTTTATCTTTATTAAATGATAATAACCTGATTAAAAAAAGAAATTAATTTTACACAGTTAAAAACAAAGCACTGGTCAGCTGTATGATAAAATACTAAAAAAAACTACATCATTGTTATTTGTTTTCAGCTTGTCTTTATATATTCCCAATTTCCAAATTGTTAGCAATAAACCATAAAATGGGATCTGTAGGGTTATTTTGCAGTGCCTGCTTTTATCACAAAAAACGGTGTCCTTCTGAAACCAAATATATATATATATCTATGTGCTTGGTGGTGGAGTTGTCATATTAGCTATACAACTGAGGGGTGATCTTCCGATTTGTGTTGACCATTCACACTGCACCGGGTGGTGTGTGCTGTTGATGCTCAAGTCACTGATGCGACTCCTATTGTCTTTCAGTTTTATTCCAACATGAATCCTCGAAGCAACTGAAAGAATGAAGGGAAAAAAAAATCTTCCATGTCTTCTGCTGTTAAAAACCAGGGTGATTTATCAAACGAGTCGATCCTTGGTCCGCCTAGAACATTTAATTTCTTTTCGTTCATGTTTCACATCAGACGCTTAGCTTGGCATTAAGAAATATTTCTCAAAGCAAGTAGTTATGGCTCAGAAGAGGCTCTCCGTGTCTTGATGGACCTGTCTTTTTTTTTTTTTCTCTCACTATGGGTGGAAATATTATGTTGCATAGTGATCAAAACTTCCAAGGTATTCCAGTCCAGCTCTGTAGCAAAACTGGTACTGATCCTGAAAGAGAGCAGGCAGGAGATATATCATTTGTACAATATGTGATGTTCACGCATCAGTTCAGGCTTGGATTCCCATTACACTGTCTTACAGAAATCGGCTTTTAGGTTCCACTTTAATACAGCATTTAAGATGTACAAAATTTTGAGGCAGGCTTGTGCTCACATACCTAATTAGAAGCCTTGGTGTATGATGTAACAGTGCAGAAAGGGGTGTGGCCATAACATGTAAGGGGCTGACATGTGACTCATTAGTTCCTGATCTGGGCTGTTGTGTTTTATTTCTGCCTTGCATCTGTTTAATGTTGATCCTGTACTTGTTCCACCCTGTTCTAATGATGTTTCCCTGCTTAATGCCATGTGTGTCGTCTGTGTTTGCCCATCCAATCAACAGGATTCTAACATTCAGTGTGAAGTGCAAGTACCATTGAGATTAGTTCCCCGGGGCCGAGTTTACTAACAGTCTAAAGGTGAAGATGAGTCCTCTAAAATGGCGTGAATGCATGTATATTGTAGGGTGACCAACTAATCCATGTCGGGGGGGGGGGGGGCAGTTCGAGCTAGGACAGGGTTTGTAAACTACCACTTTAATTAAAAACACCTGGATTTACTTTAGCACTGAGTTCTTCCTGTGTGCTGATTGGTCAGTCTCCTATAATCACACATGTGTCACTAATGTTAATGTAAATCAGCTGGATGAGTGAACTATTTAGTTGAGCACAGGGGTCTTTCAGTTTTAAAGTACAGTAGCTTGTAAAAGTTGAAGTAACTCATAGTGTCTCCCCTGACATAGATCACCCTAGTCTATCTGTAAACCAAAGCAGAGGACTAATTATAAAACAGAGAATTAAAGTTGGACCTCTTACAGTACAGTCGCCTGAGGTGGAACCTGAAGTCCCCAAAACCCCAAAAAGTTAAGCCACTCTAATAAAATGTAAAAAAAACTAGTAACAACACAATGGAAAGTAGAGAGTCTGTACTGAGCTCAGTGATCACTGTGGGGATTTTTGGATTTGCATTGTGGGCAAAAATCAAAATGGGGGGCAAGTTACATTAGAACAGAAATTGATCATGATAGCGGTGCTCATAGAAGCGGAAGATCAGTTGATCCTTGTCTGGCTTTGGACCTAATTATGGTTTTAGCAGGATCAGCTGGGAGGGTCTGAGATGTTCTCGAAGGGGTGCTGTGCATACAGTCCTCTTGGAGGGCTTTATATGGCTCTGATGTTGTTTGCCGTTGACGAATGAGGTATTTGCATTTTCCTGGGGTTTTCAGTTTAACATTCTTCGAATGGCCTTGATCCCAGTTTATGTCTCAAGTTGTATTACCAGGTCTTTTGTGGGTTGACACCTGCTAATCAGCCCCATCTTTTTCCAGAGCTCCACCCAATGACCCTTCACCCCAGAGTTCCACCCCATGACCCCAGAGCCCTGCCCACAGCACTGTTCGGCTTGCCTACCTCTGTCTGTACCATGGCTGGCCTTTGTGTCCTTAGCATTTTGACCGTTTGGAAGATGTCTACCACTCCTTCATATCTCATCCGCTCCAGAACAATGCTAAGGGTGATGAAGACACCAGTTCTCCCCACACCCGCGCTGCGGAAGAGCGGAACAACAGTAATTAAGTTTTCACGCTGCTCACTCAAAGGAAATCATTTTAACGGTGAAATTTTGCGTAAAGCAACATCTGAGGGCCAAAACATAACGGCTGAGTTTTCTAAAGCTGGATAATTGGCTCATAGCACAATTACAGTCTTCGGTTAAATTAACCAGCGCAGAAGAAATCAATTTTATTTTCGACAATGAATGACAGATTATACATATAAATTTATCAGTCATTCACTATACAGCAGCAGCCAGAAACCCTTTCTGGAAAAAGAAAAAAAAAACATTTGTGAAGCATAGGTCTAGGAGACGTGATCAACAGGGAACTGATGTTAGGACTTAATCTGAGGTTTACCTGACCAGTCAGCCTAGTGCATCTCATCAATCTATAGTAGGGGTGGCCAATCGTATCCGCAAAGGGTCGGTGTGTATGCAGGTTTTTGGATTAACCTTTAGGTCAGCTGTTCAAATCCAGGTGTGAGGACTCTTCAGCCAATCAGTCCTCTAATTAGTAATTAGGGAGTTGCAGAGGAAACCTGCACACACAGCGGCCCTTTCTGGATAAGATTGCCCACCCCTAACCAATAGAATTGAATTCACCTTGAGGGCAGTATGTTAATATAATACTCCCTTTTAGCTAACTGGTACTTGCATTATTTCTGTTATTCTTTCATGCCCTCTGATGTTTAACTTCGATCCAAGCCCATGTAAGGCCTGGATGAGCAGCTGTAAGCAAGGATGGATTTTTGGTTAATCGATGCAGAGGGCAGCTGTTCGTAACGCTCATAAGTCCACAGATGGGATTCCGTCAGGGTAAATTCAAGGACAAAATGATTAAACAGCAATATCTCTGAGAAAGCACACGCTTCCCTTTTAATGACATGACACGTTAAACCTCGAGGCTTCTTGCTTACCTACAGTGCACCGAGATGGGTCCATCCTGACCAAACTGTTCTTTCGTTTTATGTACTTGACCGATGAAGTCGATGAACCCTTCTCCTGACTTTGGCACACCTTGTTCCGGCCAGTCCGTAAACTGAAATTGCCGTACTGTTCGTGACTGTCCATCCTGGAGTACAGATTTATAAAAAAGTACAGTGTCACCTGTCATATTCTTAAATAGAAAAAGGCATCTCTTGACACGTTGTCTTCAACTGAGAACTGATAGCTGGAAAACGGCAATGAAATACCTGCTTTTCCAGTAAAATACAATACAGATAAAACTGACTTGTCATATTGTGTTCAAAGAGCCATGTGTATTCAAAAATTCTGTCTGAAGGAAGGAAGACCACTTTATCCACATGAAGCTGTTTATGAGGAGAGTCATTTGTCAGTCTATCAAAGAACGTTTATTGCGCGATCTGTGAAGTTGCAGTCAGTTGATGCTACTGTTTGCCAAGGTAGCTTTGGGAATATACATTACCAACATGATATGTGTATCCAAGATAAGGGAGCCAACCCTGCTGAGCTGTTTTGTAATATGCACTACAAAAGTCAAGCCCGCACTATTTATCATCATAAGCCTGTGATAAAAGACAAGCTTGCAGAGCTTAGAACTTGGTGCATTTGATCCCCAGTCAACCCCCTCAGCCATCAAAAACACCATTATCAACATTTCCAGCATACAGCAGCTGCCAGTTACGTTTGCTGATGGGGAAGGGGGATATGTTGGGGAGCCATCAACCCGTTAGGAAATCGGAACATTTTAAGATGATTAAGGACCTTTGTCAGGCCGTCTTAAGTACAGATACGTGACAGTCACATGTATCTACAGCCAATTCTCTACCTCGGTCTACATTTTCATTCTTTGCAATTTCATCATCATGCCAAACTGTTGACACTATGCGCAGCTATGTGTACAATGTGATGTCTACCTCAATGAATTATAGCCGATATCAAAATTACGACAGAGCTCTACTCAACACGGGGCTCCGACAAACAGCATCAGGGGAGCCTCACAGTAGATGATGTTATAAATTGAACCCTAACCCCAATGGTTTGCAGCAAATGACCTCACATGAACTAAAACCGACCCAAAGAAGGGTTGCAGAGGCACTACTGCAGTCACGCCTCGTGATGATTTTACGTACTCTGGCGTCTGTCACTTTGAACTCCCTTAGAATGTACTGGGGCATATTGTACTCTGCCATGGGGTCCACCACGAAGTACTGGTACCGAGCGGACCTCTCTGCTGGCCAGTACTGGTGGCATTTTTCCTGTAAGAGCAAGAAAGGGCATTATCAGCTAAGCTTTAAGCCATTTGACTAACATTAGGCTCCCAAGTGTTATGCATAAAAATAGCATTTAGAATAATATACTATATGTGCACTATATACATGCATGTGTTGCAATTCTGGTCTGGTTGTCGCCAAGCACACCAAGCCCTAGAGCTCCAAAAAGAGCCTACATTGTGTTTCGGCCAAAATGACCCACCCTCCCCATCTCGCGCAGCTTCGTAAGCATGACCACAATGGTGGAGTTATGTTCCCAGAGCATCCTCCAGAAGTCCTCCGTGGTCTCTGCTAGGGGCCCTTGAGTGGCAATATAGGCCTTCTGTTGCCTGCAACGAGACCAACGCATAGCAAATAATGACAGTGTTCCGACATCGGAATCCCTGCGTTCAGCCAACTGCAAGGACGGGTCTTGCCAAGATGATTTAATTCAGTCCCCGCTGTATAAAATGAGTCTATCAAAGCCAGCATATTTAAGCCATTAATGCCACATTAATCAAAGCACCGAATGACTCCAACAAAGCAAATGAACACTCTCATATCTATAAGCTATTCACTGCAAGAGCATCATGCTGTTGGGCACGTTTCTAAAGATACTGTCATGCGACTGACAGCTCAGCATCAAAGTCTGCAAAAGAATGACTTCATGTTTTTGGCAGTAAATTATTATTATTTATGTTTGGAACAGCACAATAACTCAAAGAAAACTCAATCTACCTAAGTGGAAACCCCCAGCACAACAAACCTACTCAACAGATGGCGAGGGGATGGTTTATTTAGTAAAACACTGGGAACGTCATCAGTTTTTTCCTGACAGTCGCATTTTGCAGTGTGTAAGCAACTATGAAGGGGAGAATAAACGGAGTTAGCCTGACAGTTATTTCAGCCGGTCCTAATTAAGTAGTTCTCACACGCTGCAGTACTTTAGTGAAGCCAGAACGTCTCATTTAACGACCTAACTGCTTTGCTGTTATTAATCAGGGAAACTTTAGTCCCGTGAATCTGCCAGCGAGCCTCATGCTTTCTGCACCAAAACAAAAGATGCAGCGCCGACTTACCTGTAGCCATCGATGAAGCTCGCGTTGATGTAATCCGAACCTTCCACTCCCCGGATGGGCTGCAGGCAGACTCTCGTGGACTCGTAGGGCATGATATTTACAAGACGGTTTTTGAACTTGTTGCAGGGGAGGTTGGCGCTGATGAACCGGGACGTGTGGGCCTTAGTGTTAGCTAAACGCTGCGGAGGGAAGACAGCGGCACCCCCGTTAAGTGGCAGCCACCTGCACCGTGTCCCCATATTTTTAACATAGGAACTACCCCCCGTATCACATCCCGGCTGATAAACACCTGTGCAGAACAGCCGTGAAGCGATGTGTGTGTATATCGCACTATGAGTGTTATTCATCAAGAAAAAAAAAATCGAGTAACTGAAAAATTTGCGGTGAATACAGATTATCAGTTAACGTAAATGTATTTCATTTATTTGGAAGGTATATTCCGAATCATACCTGAGTGGGAGTGAGATAGAAAAAGGGGCGTGGCCTGAGGGATCATTTGCATATAAAACGTGAAGAGGCGTCTGTGGAAATGCAGCAGCGTGTCAGGAGTGAAAGCACGCTGTCGCTGCTTGGGTGCAGGCGTGCTATTTTTGTTTTTTTTCTCCACGGTACACGGGAAATCTGGACGACTACACGTTCCCTTTTCCATGTGATCGGATCAGAAAGGGAAGTGGCTATTACATAAAGTGCTTGCCATGGTTCAGAATACACACGTATGAGAGACTTTTTCACATGATTTCTTTTTGAGGGTTTTTGACATTAATTTCATGTTAAATTAATAGTGTTTATAAGGTCCTCCTGATTTGCTGCTAGAGAGCATTTTAAAAACCTAAAGTGTTGCTAAAGTCTTTATGTACCAAAGAAATCAGTCAGGGTACAACATAGTTTCCCTTTAATGTGTAAATCACCAACCTGAGGTCATGCTTGAGGAAGAAAATGCTAAAAGCCTTTGAGAAAAGTGTATGATTGTCCTCAATTTTCCGACGAATGCTAACTCAGACTCCACTCTGATTGCCATGGGTTTATTGCATTTTCTAGCATGATACAGAAATCGTATTTGTATATTTTTGTATATTTTTCAGATGATTTCGTTTGTGGTGATTTGCTGTGTCTGTGTAGGAGGGATGTGAACACTGAGTTAACACCTACCTTGAATTCAAGTTCCATCCCAGTGACATTCTCGCCCGACTCGATCTGCGTCAGCTTCTGTATGTATGCGTACAGGTTTCTGGCGGGCACCTCCGTGTTGCCACAGGTGACCGCTTCCAGGAGGGCGTCGTGGATGAAGACGTACTGGTCCTCCGTCTGCACCATGTAGTTCCTCTGGGCTCTCATGAGAGTCACGTGGCCGTAGATGTCCACGGTCTTCTCATGTTTTATCCTCTCCAGCATGGCGTCGATGACGATGAAGCAGCCAGTCCGACCCACGCCGGCGCTATGAGGCAGAACATTAGGCTCCACATTAATTACTGACCCGAAATGTGCCGCCCTCCAGCAGAACTCCTTGTTAACCATCAATGTGGTGATAAGAAGTCAGGCCTCCAAAACAGAACCATTCCATGAAACTCCATAACAGCTGGTCCATGTTTTTGCTCCTGCTGGACTCCCTGCCAGACAGTCCACACTTTTGCTCCCCCCTAGCTCCCTACCTGGAGCTGGAAGCAAGCAAAAGTATGGACTGTCCGTGGGTCCCCAAGGACCGGATTGGGAAAATGCCTGAAGTTCATCCCAGGAAGCAAAGGGCAGGTGACACCCTTGACAGAACGCTAGTCTAATGCAGGACACACACATCGAGGATAATTCAGAGATGCTAATTCATCTAACGGCATGCTTTTGGACTGTGGGAGGAAACCCGCATGAGCATGGGTAGAACCTGCCAACAGACACACGTCAAGCTGATATTCACTGCCCACATAAAGCCTGAGTTACGGTACTCCACAGGAGATGTCCCTGGGCCTGAGTGAGATGAACATGCTGTCGATGATGTGCTCTGCCCACTTGAGGCCGAGGTGCTGTACTCAACAGGACATGTAGCCGGTACTGAGTGAGGAGAACATGCAGCTGCTCATATTGACTGCCCACATGAAGCCTGAGTTACGGTACTCCACAGGAGATGTCCCTGGGCCTGAGTGAGATGAACATGCTGTCGATGATGTGCTCTGCCCACTTGAGGCCGAGGTGCTGTACTCAACAGGACATGTAGCCGGTACTGAGTGAGGAGAACATGCAGCTGCTCATATTGACTGCCCACATGAAGCCCAGCGCGATACTGCGCTGGAGATGTGAGTGAGTGAGTACAACACGCTGCTCTGATCTCAGTAGAGTGCAGCTGAAGGTTTAACCTTGAGCATGATGTGAAGTGAAGGGTCTTAGCTTCCCCGCTCAAGGGCCCCCAGCGAGGCCCAGGTCATGTGGCCTCCCGTGAGGACCCGGAAGCTCCATATGCAGACGTCTTCGACACACCCATCCATATACTGCACTGTAAAATTTATCAGAGCAGCTAATACCAATTAGCCCCCTTAGCCAAACATGCTTCACCGACGCCACACTGTCGCTCCAGTGACGTCAAGGACCTTTTTGTCATTTGTGATATTTCAGACGTTTATAGGTGAGTTGAGCATAGACAATTTTACGGTTTATATAATTAACTGCGGCTATGGTTTTTCATTATTCTTTTTTGTCCCTTAACAGGACAGTCCTGTTTTCTGGAAAGCCCTAGTGACTTCCTGACATAAATACTGCTGAAAGGATTTGGTCTGCTTGTATTTTTTTTTTCAAGCTTGAGATGTATCCACTACTTTCTCTAGGCTGGGGCTACAGGCTTGAATGAGGGCGATTCATTTCGTTAAGTTGGCTTTTATTTTGCCTTATGAATCGGATGTCTGTCCCGCGATGCGACGGACAAATGTGGTATTTAAATGAGGATGCAGACACAGGTCGCTCTCTGCCCACTGGCATTAAGCGACCAGTTTTACGTGCTGTGTTTCTTAATCTTATTAATAGGCCATAACAAGCAGAAAACTGCCAAGCTGTAGGGGGGACCTGCTTGGACGTTGACTGTCTTCTTAATGCGTCTTACTCTTAGCAACAAAACCACAAAATACACAGTGTCATCTCAGCGCTTCGGCCGTTTCGGATCAGCCAGAAATACCAGAAAGTCCCATTAAGCATTAACAAGCGTTAAATGACCATTAAAGATGGTCCCGCATTCCGCAATTTGCACCTCCAAGGGTTCGTTGCGAGTTCTGTAGCTAAATGTTAGCATAACCTAATTTCGGCAGATCGTGTAGCGGGAATGAAAAACAGCAAATATTTCCCTTGATAAGTAACATTAAGAATTGGAGCCTGTCATGGAGATAGAGAGGCTGGCTGGAGGAGAGTCCAAAAGTAGCTCTCAGATCTTTGATGCTACAGGGCTTTGCAGTATTGTACTTGGCTGGCTAACACTTTAACGATAATTTTTTCGAAGCTGACATAACCCTCACAGAAATAACAGGCACAACATTATTTCTTCCCCCATACTAATCTTTGTGATTTTGTCTATAGATGACCCGCAGTAGTAGTTAATTTCCAAGAAACAGGCTGAATAATAGCTTCTAAAATTAGCTTTTGCTTTTATGTCAGCTTGAAAAGCAGAATGCTTTCGCGTCCGCGTTTCGCATCTGATATTTCAATCGCATTAATCATGCCAGGACCATATAAAAGGCATTCCTCAAAGGCGGGCCCCTATGAAGAGCGAGAAATTGGGGCTCTGATGAAAAGGACGCCGTAGATGCCAGGTATCTGATGTCACTTCACTGAGTCTGGCGACGAAAACCTTGCAGCTTATCGTCAATTTCCATCACTCCTTCAACTGACTTCTTCCCGGGCTCTGGATGCCAACGGAAAAGCCGTGTCAACATAATCCACCTCACACAGACGGGGGGTGGGAAGGGAATCAGAGAGTCCTGCCGAGACCCTCCTAGCCGCCCATCTGTAGCTGTGTTGTAGCGCACAGTCTCGCAAAGGAGCACCGCCCTGCAGATGGTCTGGATCCCATTCCTGCAAAGTCATTCTCTTGGGCAGGGAACAGGCAGCTGGACAGTCAGAGGTGAATCGACGGCCTCCAGTGATGCAGGCTCTACTCCAAGCCCTTAATCCCCCTGTCCCTTTGCATTTCCACACACCCGTGCCCAATCCCATGGTCACTTTTGGGGCCCCATCCACACTATTACATAACAAATCCACACTCCTTTTATCTTTGACTATGTAATATTTCTCTCCCGTGTTCCTTACCTTCAGAGGTCATCATTTTTCATTTATATTCTAAAAGTTGGCTGCCAGGTTCTTTCTCTATTGCATGTGCTTTAAATCTAACTCTAAGTATTACACTGGTAAGAGTCACTTTTTCACTGCCCGACAGTCAAAGTAAACAGTCATTTCTCATTATCTCTCAAGCACATGTGAATTTTTTTAAAAAAGGAAGCTCAAAATGAATTGTGTAATTTTTGGACTTGAACGTTCATGTTTGGAATTAAATAAGCAGTGATTTTTTCCAAAACAAGGTTGGAAAATAAAAGACCATAGATCACATTTTATAAGAAGGTAAAGAAATGGAATAGTTTTGTGGTTTGGTTGATTTGAAGCTTACCCGATCTCATAACTCGTGCAGGAACAGTCACCTTGGAGCTACATGAATATACTTATAACTTATTAAAAAGTAAGCTGTCGTGAAACACCAAGTACATTGTGCCTTGCTGTCATTAAATCACTCTGAGTAGCTCACTATTTTATCACGACTGGGCAGCTTCGACTCTTTAAGGAACTATGGATATCGTCATTCAGGGTCGGAAAAAACACAGTAAAATGGTCTGTGAGTCTCCGGGGATGAGGTTTTACCAGCGCTTGGGAAATTCACAGACCGTTCTGCCCTCCGGGATGGTGAACGGAGACAAGTATGAATTATTCTATTTTGTTTCTCCTGGTTTTCACTTGAAGCCCTGCATACAAGATGGATCAGGCAGCCACGAGAGTGGCTGACTTGTTGTAAATATCGCTGTGCCTTCTCTGGCTTACCTGGGTTAATGGTCTTTTTTGCAATGGATGTGGTTTTATTGTGCAGGATTTTGCAGAATCGTTCATGCAACGTTCCTGTCAGTCTGTGCTGCAGGAATCAGTGGAAATACGCAGTCATCCTGAAATTTAACATCTCCCTGTCGCTGTGTCTGTCTACCTGGCTGTCAGCAATGACAGACAGATATACAGGCAGGCAGGGAAGAAATTCATGTACAAACCGAATGAAGGAAATCCCACAAAGCCATGCAATTTTATTCCGTGACCTTTTTTTCATGTTGCCACTTAGTTTTGAATGGCTCTCATTTTTTTCTGTTAAAAAAGTTAACAGCTAAAGCAATAACCGCAAAAGCTGCCAGGATTTTGGCGACTGAGTACAGCTTCTGAAAAACTAGAAAATCTCAACAGCTGTTTCTGAAATAAAAGTATTAAAGGCAGAACATACACCTTCTTCTGACATGATTCTTAACGAAAAGAATTAATTATCAAAGTCCTCTAACTAGTGGGCAAACTGTCGAACCATCCAGCAGTCCTGCCTTCTGCAATAACTCATTTACGCCAATTTAACAAAGTATATTTTTTATGCCTGGGCTGTAGAAGCCTGGCAGTAAGAGTGACTGACGGCAGAGAGGTTTAGTAAATGAAACCAGCAAAAGCGAGGCTCTCTTGCCAATACGGCTCTCCATCTGCCTGTTGCTAACCCACACTGATTATCCCAGCAGTGACCCCTGTCAAAATGCAGCCTTTTAGTCATCACACCAAAGCAGGATTAGCTTCACATGATGAACGGATCACTCCTGCCATTTTCAAGCGGGCGAAATTAGCTCTGCACTCTGGAATTAGAAAACACATTCGGAGATAATGCAAGGGAGCCGTCCGCATGCGCACAGCACATGCACGCAGCGCATGATGGCTACCGTCTGTTTGCGCTTTTGTGCTGCTGTTTCCTCCCCCTGTACACACCTATCCTGCCTGTCGCCCCTGTTTTATTTCTAAAGAGGCTGGTCATTCTACATGGTCACTCTCAAATCTTGGCATTTCCAGCGGCCAACCATTCTGTTGGCTGTTCAGAAATACTACACATTGATGACTTTGTCAGAACAGAGTGTTTTTGGATTCTGGAGCAAAACGGCAGGGCTGGGGGGGAAACTTCAATACTTTGCCAATTAGAATTTCACATATACAAAAATATCCTGAAGCCAGAATGAAAAAGGATTGGTTCAGAGAGATAACCAATCAGATTGTAGAAGACATGGGCCCAAGCACCTAGAGGAGGCGGAATCAACTAATCAGATGTCTTTGTCCCGCCTCCTCTAGTTTCTTGGCCCCACCTTCTCTACAGTCTGATTGGTTATCTATCTGAACCAATCATTTTCCATTCTGCCCTCAGGACATTTTTATATAAGTAAAACTCAGGCGAGCCAATACTTTGTGTGGCTGTATTCAGTTATTATTAACACTCTCATACCGTGTCTAATCATTGCTCTGTGTCTTTGGCATTGGACCCATAACTTTACCACCAACTGCTCAGCTATTCCATTTATCACTCAATAACTGCTCATTTATCCTCCTCCCCAAGAAATATACCTGGCTCCCACACTGACTTCCGTACCTTATTCTAACACTGCAGTATTTCCTTTTTGTTAACTCTCCCCCCTTCTTTATAACGATTCTCTATGCACCAAGCTATCCTAGCCTTTAGTACAGCGTGTTTGGCAAGACCGTGTACATGTTGTTACCTTTCATTTACACCCACGGTAGCCTAGGTGCATCAAAATCCTTAATCGGCTGTTTAATCTTGTGCCCGGGGACGTGGTTATATGCAGGAACACATGATAGACGCATCCCTAATGTGTTTGGTCTTGGCAGTAACAGCTCAAGTATTTACAAGTGCATGTAAACCTTCTTTTTCATTTAAAATGCAACACTTTGTGAAAAAGAAAAGAGAACAGCTTTCAAAAACAGCGGCTTCAGGAGACCTTAGATGAAGGGATTGTTTTGTTTTTTTTTTGGTCTTTATCTGCTGTGCCGGAATTACCATTCGCCTGTGCGGAACAGCGTTAATTCTCCTGTTTTGGATGCATCATAGTAGAACAATAAAAACACTGCTGTTACGTGTAATTAAATGAGCCCGTGTCCTCTTGTGGTTAAACCTCTCTTCCCCCTTCCCCTCCGTGCTTTACCCCTCGCTTGTGGCGGGGAGCGTTCGCTGTATCATCTCCCTGGCCCTCCGGGAATGCTCGCTATTCACCACTTGAAGTAGACCCTTTATTAATCGCTGAAGTCCCCCAGCCCCACCCGAGGGTAGGAAACAGGAATGCTTCCAGAGGAAATGAGGCTGCTTCAACATGGTTGATGTGCAGCATGGTGGAGGAGGCAGTAAGACCATGGGAGGACAGCGGAGGGCACTGATATTATTTATCCAGCTGTTCTGGTCATAAACCAAAAATACTTGGCACCATTCTTCCATACGCAGCCGTTTTACGCAGCACGTCATCAGGGGGCGCCGTGATAGCAAATCATATGGGGCCTTCAACTCAGACTAATGCAGTAATATTTTAGGGCCCCTGTCTGACAGAGGTGGAAAGTTCAGGCCCAGAAAGTCCAAATCCAAACCAAGTGTTTGTCTCTACCGACCAGTTGAGTATAAAGAGTCACAGTCACAGAGAACTCAACTGGTTGGTCTTTTCTGATCTGTTTTTTGATCTTTCTGGATCTGAACTATCCACCTCTGCTGTCAGGGAATTGTCCTTAAACCCCCCCCCTCCAAATCACATTGGCCCTGCACATCATAACCAGCTATAATTAGACAGCAATAAGAGCCACATTGCCAGCAAGGCTTGTTTTTTGGGAAATCGGCTCATACACAGAGTTAGTTCCGAAATGCTTGGAGGGCAGTGAGACGTGCTTTACGTACCTGCAGTGCACCACCATGGGCCCGGCATCAGGGGGGTTACAGGCCTTGACCCTCCGCAGGAAGGCCAGGAAGGGAGTGGGGTGCTCAGGGACCCCGTGGTCCGGCCAGGCCGTGAACTGGAACTGTCTGACTTCCCGCTTCTCACTGGAGCCGTTCTGCTCGAGGATGATGTGGGAGAGATGAAGGGGGATTAGGTTAAGGAGAGAGACTACACACTTCGGGGGGGGGCTTCAACTTCAGCAGGCAGGGCAAAGACCAATACTGTAAATACCAATTACGGGCGCCAATTATCAATTAGCGATGCTCACCAGTCAAACATGTACCAGACAGCTATGCTGAGGCTAGTACTGGGCAGAGATGGATTCAAGAAAACATTATAGAGCGTCCCTGCATCCCTTACCTTGTAAAGCGCAAACGTGCGGACGCAATACGTGGCCAGCTCCACGGTGTCCAGCAGCGTCACCTGGATCAGTCCGTAAGTCTCCGTGCCCCTCGTTGGCCAGTACTGGTCGCATTTTACCTGTAGTGATTTAATATCGCATATAATATCGCATTAGATGCAAAATCTAATGCGATAAAATGAAACTGCAAAAGCTACTTACTAGCGTAAGTGCTAATGCACACCTAGGTAGTCTCACGTCCAAGGGTCAAGGAAAAATTTCCCACATAAACTAATTCACCAGCCAACAGTCAGAATAAACGGAGACACCTGAAAGGATGCAGCTAAAATTCAATTTTATTTATTTGCCTAGCAGACGCTACTTTAAGCATTTACGTTTATGGTACAATACAGTTTGACTAGCCATCGAAAAGCCAATAAAATACAACTTCATTGCTATGTTACTGTTTCACTGCCCAATGACAGGTGCTATTACGATTCTACACAGCCGTAGGTGCAGCCAAACTAAGTGTGTTTATGAGTCTTAAGCAACGGTGTACCGAGAGACGTAAGCACCTCAAGGCCATGTCCTAAATATGGCTTGCAAGACAGTTTGTGCTGTAACTGTGTGAGCTGGAAATTGCATACTATAGCTCCTCTTTTCAAGATAAGCAATGAAAATACGCACTTTGTGTTGAAATGTCACACTGAATTATTGAAGAAGTTTAGAGGAAGCAATTTGGTCAACTTATTTTATCTGCGCAATGCTTATTATCGAGGAAAGAACGCCTACTGAGAACTCTGCTCCTCTTCACTTATAAATACAAAGCCCACATTACAGCAACTTTATAATTATATCCATATAAATGATCTCTGTCATCCGTGACCCAGAAGGATAAGCGGTTTGGAAAATGGATGGATGGATGGATCTCTGTCATTTGGACAATGCATGTCTTTCCACATAAAAAACACATAAGCATGTCATTTTCAAAATTTTGCAAGAACTTCCTATCATGACAAACATCTACAGTACCACATTCCAGCAGCCACATTCAGCAGAAAACATATATAGTGAACCCTGAAGGCGGAGAACACGGAGGAAGTACTCGGATGTGGATTCAGGAGCAAGAAAGCAAGATTATGACATAATGACCGTCTCAAATTAACGGCGCGGGAGGAAGATCTCTGTACATTCACATACGTACATCCCGTGTGGACGAATTACATTCAAGGAAGTGAAAATGTGCTCTTGTGTTCCATAGCCCCTGGTGCCTGAAATAAACATTTAAATATAGCTGTGACTATGAGAGCAATGTGCATTTTCCTGTGTCATTACTCAGTATCCGGCTGCAGCTATAAAACATGCTACGTGAGGTGGAGAAACCCCTGCATGCGCTAAGTGCCCACAGAGTGCCTTAGCGTGGAGCTTCGGCCTTAGCGCTAGCGGCTAAACCAGGAGCACGTGCGCAAAGGAGTGACATACAGTATAAGTACAGTAGGTGCTTTAAGTGGTGGGGCCAAGCAAGCAAAAGTCTTGCCTTGGAGAAGAAAACAGAGAGCATCTGCAGAAAGCAGTTACAATGAGAAAGAGGAGAGAAACATCACTGGACACTGGGACCACTGACACATACAGAACAGGGGTCTTCAACTGTCTCTACTGTCCAGTAGGTTTTCTATCCTACCCAGCTTCTGATGAACCACAGCTGTTCCTGGTATTTACCTGAGAACATCTGTGGCTCATCAGAAGCCAGGGAGGACAGAAAACCTACTGGGCAGTAAGTGTCCAGGACCGGAGTTGGAGACCCCTGATGCAGAACCTTTGTATTAGACAAATGGACACATATGTATCCTGTATTGTAACATTTATGAGCCATTAAAAAAAACTGCATATAATCATCCCCTATATCAGGTCAGATCCTGCCCCTTCACCATCTTAGCTACGATGTGGTGAGCATACTGGTGCAGAATGGCTGCTGTCACGTCACCCAAGTGGGGGCTACACTGGTGGTGGCTGGTCCTGTAAAGTGCTTTGGGTGTCTTGGAAAGTGCCATAGAAATATAAACATGGACGTGCAATGAGCAGACACTCACCCTTGACCTCTCCTCAAGTTTCGTCATCATGACAATATTTGCACTATGCTGCTCCCATATCATCCTCCAGAAGTCCCCGAAGGTCTCAGGCAGGGATCCCTGGGTGGCGATGTAAGCATTCTGCCTTCTGTAGCCATCAATGTAGTTGGCATTGATGTAATCGCTGCCAGGGATCCCTAGAAGACATCAAATAAATACATAAGCACTGCTTGACTGAGAAGAGGAATGTACATCGTAACCGAATTTGGACTCGGAGAGGGTCGGCGGACGGATTGACCGCGAAACTATGACAGACAGATGAGAGAGATATGAAGGGAACGAAATAACTGGCTTGGCGGTGCGATCGATATCACCCCAGGCTGCTGAGATGTAGCCTGGCTTAATACAACAACTGTCACCATCTATCAGAAATGAGCATTCAAAGCTGATACGAAGATTCTAATATCAGAACTGGTTCCTAATATAAAAATAAATAAAAGCTTACAAAACTGGTAACAGGGAAAGGAGGGTCGGAAAATTCATTCATGATTGTGATGAGTTGTGTTTTTGTACCTGTGTATTTTTTTAGCATTTTTACTTGCATGTGATGGACCGGCATCCCATTCAAGGTATAACCTTCCCAGTGCTACTCAGGTTATGTTCCAGGCCCCCTGTAACCCCGTCCAGGACATGCGGTTCAAAGTTGAAAGCATGGATATTTTTACCTGGCCAACTACAACCGAAAAGCAAATTTCCAAGACCGATGACCTAAAGTCAGGCTTCCTCATCATCAGCGTTGGGCATTTCAGGCCCAGAAGCTACACATTCTACAGATTCTGTTTCAGCTTTTGTTTCAGAAGAAACAACTGACTCTTTATGCTCCATTGATGGTAGAAACAAAATCTTGGTCTGGATTTCTAGTTTCTGGACCTGAACTTCGCAGCACTGCTCATCATATGTCACAGTATTGGGAATCGAACTTCACCCATTCTTCATGCAATCCAACTCTTGTTAAATCTGCAAAACTCACTAAGTGAAAGTCAAGTTGAGTCGCGTCACTGTCATTTCCCACACAAGAAACAAACCTGAAACAGCAAACAAGTGCCAGGAGAATGAAGAAAAAAAAAAACTATACGCAATAATACACAATGACAACCGGTCCACAAAAAGTGAAACGTGTTCCGTGGACAGAGGGAGCTGTGGAAATTTGCTCTTCGATAAATAAAGATGCGGTGACCGCAAGCGGATGCAGGATGGCCCGAGACCAGCTCATGGCCACCTCTATAAGCCACAGCCGCCCGTTAAAGAGTGGCTCGGCTGGGGTGCATTTTGGCATTTTCTTTTTGCTCCCCCACCCACCCGAATGAAAGCGGCGGGTCGTTTCCAGCCACAGCTGAAGTGGAGCTGACAGCCCGTCAGAGCGGCCGGCAGACAGCCGCACACTCTGCTCGCACATGCTCCGCGGAGATAAGTCCCATCTGCACGGAGTTCACCTCCCACCAGTCACCACTGCAGCTGTGTCACTTCTCTCCCAGTCCCCCTCTCTCTCTCTCGCAGGTAAATTATTCAGTAGATGGAGCAGAGCACAATGCCACCACACGCTCTTCTCAGACTCTCCCTCCAGCCTGGCAATTTTTTGATGGGCAGGCATACAGACAAGTAAGCTGTAGCTCCCAGTTAAAACAGGCAGGAATATTTCGCTTTAAAGGGAATTTGCATCAGAAGAACAACAAACCAACTGAGAGTTACGCTGGACTAGTGGGCTGGTTGTCAGTTGGGCGGCGTGGAAGAAAACCGTTCCGTTATAACTTTGCATATCTAAATATCATTTTCCCCTTTGAGTCACTAAAAATGGGCTTTCCACAAATGATACATTATTCAGCGTATACTGATGAATGAACAAAGCTCGGAGGAAAGTTGAAAGTCTACAGCCGATGTCCTCGGGATGCTATAGTTATGCTAGTTAGCATGAAGTGAATGAAGCAGGCTTCCCCGAAACATTCGGAATAAACAAAAATCGCAAATGGCCCTATTAAAAGCTACTGAGCGACCTTCTCTGCAGAGCAGAGCTCTGTTTACGTTGAGTTAATGGAATCAATCCATCTTAAGATCCTCTTAATGTTTCTCTTCTGGCAAGAAAATGGGATAAAAAGGAAACTTAATTTATTTGTCTTCTCTCCTCCTCTCCTCACACTTGTAGAGCCCATTTGCCGTCATGTTTATCTCATTCTGCAAAGCTGAATGTCCGTGGCAGAACTGCAGATATCATTACGCCGATTTTCATATCGTTCTGCTTGGTAGCTAAACTGTTAATCAAACAGCTTCATCAGAACGAACAGAAAACTACGTGAAGCGCAAAGTAGTATGCTATTTCATTATAAAACTAATATAATTTTATGCTGAAAAAAACCAATGAATTCCGTGTTAACTTCATAAAATACTTTCATGAATCAGTAATTAATCTCGAATTAAACCATGTGATTGGGGTTCGTTTATAAGGAACAGGAGATGGCCTATTAATCACAAAGTCCTATATCACATTACCGCAATTTATCACTGGATAACATTCCGAATGCAGTGGATGTTACTAGCGTACATAACATGCTTGTAACGTAATGTTATGCTAGCTAAATTCTCTGCCAGATTCACAACATCTGCTACCGCTCGCTCCGTGGCACACGGCTAGTATGCTAAAAATGATCTCTGGAAATGATCGGATTGTTAAGTACCACCGGCAGAGCTCAGGTTCATGTAAAAACGGAAGCTAGAATTAATTCTGGAACAGAGTGGCCCTTCATCTATAGAAAGAAGTGAGCTACGAGTAATTGTTTAGCAAAAAAACAATAAATAGCACCTCAAGGAAACTGTGTGCTTCCAATCCCCCAGTCAAGGTCTCTCAAATCTCCAGATGTATTGTTTACATTGTTGCACAAAGCCTCAAGATGCCTGCAGAAAGCCAATAAACTGTAGCGGTTAAGGGTTAGCGGAAGCTCAGTGTTGTCGTTGAGAGAGTTCAGTGAAGGGCAGCCAACGTACATCTGTGACAAGAGGTAGGAATTATAATGACAGGCGGTAAGATTTTTTCCTTTTTTTTATCTTTTGCCTCTGGGAGAGGTCTGCTGAGAGAATGCCTGATTTTATGCCACTCCAAAGCACTGGAGGAGAGAAATGAAGTTGACCCCAGCCGCTATTTCAGTCACATGACCTGTACTGGCCTGAGTGGGTGGGGGGGGGGTTGTAACAATGTAGCTGACAGACATAGGTGACGCAGAAAAGGTGGAGGTTCACATAAAACGGATGGTGAACGTTAATCTCTGTACATCAACTGTAAGAACATAATAAAACCTAAAGTAGATTTAAAAAAAATGGCATCCTTACATTGTAAAGGCATGGAGAAAAGTATACCAGGCAAACCAAACACCATGAAATTCACATTCCTGCGAGGAAACTCTTTTATTTTATATGTTACGAATAAATTAATTTGACATTTTCATCAAGTAAGCCATTAACCTTAAGCTAATAAAAATCAGGGCTTTGAACACAATGGAATCCACCTAACGACACATTGAAATAAAGCGTCTCATTTAAGTGTGTCAACAATACTACAAAAGGGACGAAAGACAATACCAAAGCAGGGCTGTTTGTGAGATGAGAAAATAGAACAGCATTCTGTGTTTTAAGAGGACGATAACCCTAAGCACTGTGCTGGAGCACAGCCGAGGAGAAGGTACCTTCAATAGTGGACAGGAGGACTCTGGAATGGTCATAGGCGATGACGTTGGCATATCTGTTCTTTGGTTTGTTGACCTCAAGGTTCGAATGCTCCCAAGTGAACTGCTGGCCGGGATCGACGGACTGCGAGGGAAGGAGAAAAGTGTCTGCTTTCAACTGAAATGTGCACAAATAACCCCATATGGAAAAGATCCATTATGATCACATATGTTTCTGGATACAATCTTGATTGTTTTTTTCCATAATAGCTATTTTTACACATGCTTTGTGTTAATGCTGCGGTTTTCATGTTCACATATGCATTCATATAAGTCTATGTTTTGCTGTAAGTGATGCATCTAGTAAGTTTGTATGACACTTCAGTCCGGTTTTCATATGTTTTTCCATGACAGCCTAAAAGGACTCGTGCATGATTTGCATAACATTTCAGAAACATGTGATCAGAAATCACTTCTGCAACAGTAGTTACCAAATTATTCAATTTATTCGCAGCACTGTTCAAAATATAAGTTTAAAAGTACTTGTCTTTAATTAAAACAAGAATGCTCAATGAATTTTAATGAAACATAATAAAAAAAACAGCACCACATTACACATGCATCTCTGCACATTTCAAACATCAACAGAAAGGCACTGTTTTGGGACGACGCACATTCTACACAAAACCTGTGTCATTTTGATGGCCCCTCCAGGCTCAACTTCAATTTTGTGTCTGATTTGATGAGAAGGCATCACACAGATTCCTCATTATATGCCCAAAAAAATAATTATGCATGGAGATAGATGCTACTGCAAATAAGGACCCAAAATTAGATAATTAAGCACGTTGTTGGAGTCAGTTGGTGAAACATATTAATAGGAGTCAATTATTCCAATTTTTTTGTTTAGTTAAAATATATTACCTTGACCTGACACTGTATCTGTGTCATTTACCGAAGTATATCAAAATGTTTTAGTAGGAGCAATGAAAACTGTCCTCCTCTTATAAAATCTTGATTCAAAGTTTACGATTAGTTACATACAATCTTCTACAATTTCCATAAAGTATTAGACCAGGAAAACAGTGATGATCGGTTTTTAAAACTTTTCTTAAATATCACATTCTGCATTACTGTCACCATTTTGATAAATCGTATTCTGCTTTAATCTGCATAGGATGATCATGCACTGAGCAAAAGCAGCTTTGATTTTAATACAACCGTGCCAGCGGCAGTGTGGAGACCACGCGGTGCTCGTGTACCCCAAGCTGACTGACCCGAATCAGCATCAATCCAAAATTCGACATGGTGCCAGATCTGTGTGTCAAGCTAAAATCTCTAGGAGCCAATCAACCATGCCCAGAATTGTAGGCGAGTGTCTGCAGTTAAACACATATTGTCCAACTGTTGATTTTACAGCATAAGTAGGCAAATATTATATACGTTGACCTCAAGTTTAAGTTTATTTTGCAGAGGAAAGTTAGAGAAACAACAACCAGTTATATAATGGAGGGTCAAGCCTGTCTGGAGACATCTTCTGGCTCACATATATACATTCAGCCAATCAGTATGAGTTTGGATCACTGAATGCCACAAATTCACATGGATCAGTCAGGGCAGCAGCCCAGCCAAGGTGAGGCGAGAGGCCAGGCCTGGTCACATGACCACCTTTCCTAGCTAAACATACCACCGCAACAAATATGTATTTATTTATATATTGTCTTTGCCTGTTGTCACTCTTGGGGGTGTGGACGGGCACACCTGTATCTGGTGAGCTCGCCGCAAGATCTAGTCAGGTGGCTTTATCGGCCAAATGGCTTCTTTAACCAGTCTACCCCAGAGCATCGCTGAGATGTTTACAAATCACCTCGGAATGACTAAGAGGCTATGTGGCTCGTCTTGTGACAGGCAAATCTCCTTGCGTAACATGTGTTGGTTTTTGCCCTCCGCTGCTTCACGCGACTAAAGTCCTCTGACATTTAAAGATTTATCTGTGCCGTCCGTCTTTTCCCAAATTCTACAATTCATATACCAAACTAAATGAGCTAATAATTGCCACGAAAGCACATTTCTCCTCACGGACATCCAACCTGTTAGCTAAAAGGCTAACTGTGGCAGCCAAACTGGAAATTATTTCTTATCTTAGTTCTTCAACATGTGTTTTGGTCCAGAATAGAGGCACATAAACGCAATCGACTGACCAAAACACCCTTGCCTGTTTATTTTAAGCATTTGAATTCTTCGACAATCCATGAAGCAGCAGCCCAACACACCCTTGCTTTCAAAAATGTGGTTTCCTTCTATATTTCTTAATTTTCAACAAGGTAACCTCATACTCCTTTTGAAGAGGTGTTTGAAATAAACTGACATGAATCCTTTCTTACAATGTCAGCAACTTCATATTCTTGTGGTCAGTGGGTGAACGGGCCTTTAAAATGGGGGCGAATGAGACCATTGCCACTGGAACGTTTTCCCTATGTTTGGAAAGCAGGGCAATGCAGAACTCTGCCCATGAATTAAAGGTCATTTATAAAACCGGAAGGTGAGCTTTCCATCTGTAATGTGGCGTGCTGTCAGGTATTGTGACAGAGAAAACCGTAGCACTTTGGGTACTCCTTTACGGACTTACACAGTAAGAATAATACACAATAAAGAACAGAAAATTCTACTGGAAATGATTATCTTTATCATCCAATACTCATTGTGAATTCGAGACCGATTTTACCTGCTGTCTGCAGCATGGCTTCAAAAAACTTGTTTTTTTTTCATTAAGTGAGCAAATGAAATCACAGTACTTGGCGAAAACTTGCATAACTCAGCCAACGGAGCTAAGAAAGCTGAATTGATCCCTTAATAAGAGCACACGCTTTCTCAAGACATCAGTAGAGGCCAAATCCAAGTGCATGACATCACTCATGATAAAAGGCACCCTCGTTTCATGTCTGTCCATTCCTCATGAAAATTACCTTGAATTTCAATTTAACATGCTTAAGACGCAATAACAGTCAGGCAGCTTGGCGGACGGTCACAATACGATCTCATCTCTTTTAAACGTTGGCAAGCCCATCATGAACTGGGTGCGAGAGGTCAGCCACAGAGCTGTGCATACAATAGCCTGCCTGCCACAAGCGACTGGATGTCATTAGGTCTGGTCTTTGAAGACAGCAATCTGTTTATTGGAAGCAGATTTCATCGACGCTGTATTCTCTTATAAGGACTGGCAAGGCTGGGCATTGGGGGGGGGGGGGGGGCGCACCACATCTTAAAGATAATTAATAAATGCAGAAAACAATTTGCTTATTAAAAAAGATATGATTTTAATAATGCTTTTAGCCAACAGGAGGGCGTGAAATTCCATCCAATGAACAAGTGATGACATCACTGGAAGGGCTGATGTAATCTCGTATGCAACTGACCCTTTCGGTCGCTTTTATCCAAAGCCATACATAGTTTTAGCCATCTGCCCAAGCAGATATTGCACTTGAGCAATGAGGCTAAGCACTTGGCTCAAAGCGGCAACAGCAGACTCTGACTCCTGTCCCTCTTCCCCATGGATCACATGAGGGAAGAGATGGAGTTCATGCCGCATATGAGACAGTGACCTTTTCACATGACCCATGTTATGAACGGCAAGGAGTGGGTGGGTGCAATCTCTCTCGATCAGACAGGGAATCACACTGCACAGGAACTGAAATTTTGAGGCATTGTAACTGCTTAATTATGGGTCGGAACAAATATGGTAGCATCATTCAAAGACTTCACAAACATTACTGATGAGTATTATCACTCCTTGCATATCATCCCTTGTTAGAACCTTAAGGGAGTAGATGGTGCTGTGTGGCTCAGCAGGTTGGGCCTCCATGCCTGTGATCCGAAAAATTAAAGAAAGGCACCCTACCTCGTATTCTTGGGAGAATTTCAGGTTGTCGTTCGCTTTTAGTCGTTCTATGTGGTCGGCCAGCTCCGTGATTGAGATCGGTGGATGGGTACTCATGCCTGCAAAGTAGGAGACAGAGAAGCATGTTTTGAGTGACGCTATGGCAGCCCAGAGAGGACACAAAAGGAAAAAAAAAAAAACAAATGACCAGAAGCAGCACGAGTACTAATGACAATGTGGAAAGTTTCGTTAAGGGATCCTAACACACAAAGCAAGGGCATGCGCACAGAATATGGAGACTGAAGCTGATGAGCAAACAAGCATTTTTCCAAAGCGTACATTCCTAATGTGAAGGAAAATGTTACTCACAACAAGCAAGAACTAGTTAGCATGGTACGAGAGGCAAGAAGTTGAGAAGTCTGATGCTAATATTGGCTAGGGGTGATGGTATATTACTGCGTCATTCCAAAACTATCCTCCTATAATGGATGATGTGACTAAAATGTATGGTAAATAAGAAGATGGGATATCAACTAAGAGGCCTAAATAGAGAGAAGACAGAGAAATAACACACTGAAAGAGAGAGAAACGTGTGCATAAACAAGACCAACTAACTTGACAAATGGAGGTTACCACGGTAACCGGAGACACCTGAACCTGCAAAGAAAATGACGGAATAAAAAAAAAGATTGTAGACGTTGCAGCAATGTGGTGGACTTTTTGTAAAGGAAATAAAAGAAAGTAAAAAATATATAATAATAACAATAAAAAAGGCAAGCATGTCAGACAATACAAACCGGGGGTCTGGAAACTCCACCGAACATCTGGGTCACATCGCTCATTTTATTGGTTAGTAACATAAACATTTATGTTCACCCGAGTCTGCATGGGGGGAGTCCAGCTGCAACACTGTTATGCTATCGAAACGACCGTCCTGCAAATCTGTCCAAACAATCATCCTGCAAATCTGTCCAAACGACCGTCCTGCAAATCTGTCCACACAACTGTCTTGCAGATCTGTCCAAACAATCATCCTGCAAATCTGTCCAAACGACCGTCCTGCAAATCTGTCCAAACAATCATCCTGCAAATCTGTCTTGCAAGTCTGTCCACACAACTGTCTTGCAGATCTGTCCACACAACTGTCCCGCAAATCTGTCCAAACGACCGTCCTGCAAATCTGTCCAAACAATCATCCTGCAAATCTGTCTTGCAAATCTGTCCACACAACTGTCCCACAAATCTGTCCAAACGACCGTCCTGCAAATCTGTGCAAATGTCTGTCTTGCAAATCTGTGCAAATGTCTGTCTTGCAAATCTGTCCACACAACTGTCCCGCAAATCTGTCCAAACAACCATCCTGCAAATCTGTCCAAATGACCATCTTGCAAATCTGTCCATGCATCAGTCCCGCAAATCTCTCCAAAGGACCATGCTGCAAATTCATCCAAACAATCATCCTGCAAATCTGTCCAATCATCCTGCAAATCTGCCCAAATAACTGTCCACCAATTCTTTTAAACAACCGTGTCTCACAATTCTCTCTAAAAACCTGTCCTGCAAATCAGTCCAAATGAATTCCACATTTTTTTCCAAATCACTGTCAGGCAAATCTGTCTGAACAACTGTCCCCCTGTTCTGTCCAAACAACATTCCTACAAATATGTCCCAAGACACAAGACCTGGACGGACAAAGAAACACTGGAGTTGCACTTCCATGGAGGACAATTTCCCAGCCTAGACGCTTAGCTGTACAGTCTACCTGAAATGTAATTAGCCTGTCCTAATGAGTATAAGAGCCAAGGGAGCCTGAGTTTGCAGCCTGCTGGCTAGCTGGCTGCTTATAAAACACCGTTGACTTTGACAATACCGCCAGCGCTGAAGTGATTGTGGAAAATGGGCTGCCAGGCACTTCAGTGCTGGCGGAGTCAGCAGAGATGCCAGTGTGGAGGGGAGCTGCCGTGGAGCGTGGCAAGGTGAGAGCGACACCAGAGAGTCACGAGAGGCCAGCGGAGGGGGCTGAGGGGGACGTGAGGGTGCTTCACCTAGGATACGGAGCTCTCATTCCCGGGGGCATTGTGTCATTTTCGCTTAAATACCAGCCCGCTTACCTGCTTTTTATCCCTCAACGAGGCTGAGAGCACAAGTAGCCATTAGCTAATGAAAACGGGGGCCGCAGCTCTCCTGAAGAGGCTCCAGGTGTTGCTAACACAGAGGCACTCGGGATCCATTTCCAGGGGCATGCAGCGCACGCTGACATTTGCCTCAGTCATATGCAAATACCAGTCACTCCCGAGGGCGAAAACGTGCGTGCGAGGGGGCGCAGCTGAGGGCCCGAGTGGGACGCTGGCTTATTTATTAAACTTTTTTTTTTTTTAGGCCCTTATGAAACACCTATACAGTGCTCGAGAGGTGAGCTTTGGCACGAGAGGCAGGCAGACCTTTCGGAGTGAGAAGGCTAGGGAGCGCAAGCCGGTACGGTCCGTGGACTGAGCGGCTTTTTGGCTGGAGGCAGAGAGGGATGGAGACTGCCGTGAAAGGGGCCACTTGCCCGCCCAGGTCACTTCTGGGTGACACTCGGCTCTAATTCATGCCAATTTTTAACTATAAAGTGCCTTTTAAACTGACTTTATACCTTCCGTATTGGGTATTCAGAGTGGAATATTTCTTAATGTTGTCATACTTTGATTTATTTTTTTTCTCCTGTCTGTCTCTGCACTTTATGTAGCACTGCGGCCCTCTGGAATGTTATTTCTCTACTGCATATGGTTGGTGTGACAATGAAGCCCCACTTGACTCGATACCTTGTACCGAAATCACTGGCGACTGACCTTGCAAAGTCATCTGATCTTTGTCACCATGGACGACCTATAGTGCTCCAGCGGAGCCA
>JAODJX010000053.1:2874025-2885735 GCA_026776945.1 Isichthys henryi
TAATGCAGTAACACAAAAAGGGTCTGTCTGGAATATCCTGCCACACCCGTGCATATGGCAGCATCTATCAGCTGCTTCTCTGTGGTGATCTCCTCTCCACAGTTTTCTCCAAGTGGAGGGGAGTGGGGTTTTGGCGCTCTGCCAGCGACCCGCCGAAAGCGAAAAGACACTCGTGAGCGTGGTGGTCGACCTTCTCGGCACGTCCCGCGCCCGTCTCTCAAAAAGAGCACGTAGGCCCCCGGGTAACGCTTACTGACGACCGCCATGCGGCAGACGCGAGTGTCTCGCAGGCCGACCTGGGGCAGACGACACACTCCCCCAGGAGCGATTACTCAGGGATTACGGCCCTACCCAGACAGCGTTGCCAGAACTGCACACGGTACTGGACGGCCAGTACAGGTTCTCCGTAATCGCAGGGAATCTCTCCCAGGAAATGCAAAATTCCATCTGGAATTCCACTGCTGACAAATTCAAACCGTGCGAAATGATTAACATGATTAAAGACTCCAGATCCTTCACTGAATACATAAATGTATAAATATAAATGAATCGGTTACCTATATTGTTTCCATGGCAGGCGTTCATTTATTAGATAGATGACTGGATTATGGGTTTTTATTGGTATGAAATTGGTTTGGATGAAAACCAGAGTCAAATGAAGCCAAATACACAGATACGGTTGGAAGCTGCGATAAACTTCTAATGCGATGCTGTATGCGGTCAGTGCCGTAGCACCCATGGTAATGTTAACCTTCTTCGTGGCAAAATATCCAGCACCATAAGTGTAATGAAAGGAGGAAATAAATGTTAGGAAATAAACAGCCTGTTAGGCAGCGGAGATTCCAGATTAGCAGTGAGGCATATTTCATACAGAAAGACTAACCTTATCATTAGCCAATGAGTTAGTGAGTGACAGGGAAGAGGGTACTCCGGGGACCAATCAGAAATCAGCTTTTGAGTCGGTGCTCCTCTGGCCTCGCCTTCATTATACAGCTTGGGGCTTCCGGCCTCATGATTACACGTCCTCACACCGTTTAATGAAGCTTTTCTGCCTTCACTTTTGTTTACAAGCAGCCAGAGCTGCTCCTCCTCCATGTACAGAGGAGCCCCGCTGTGGAGGCCATGAAAATCCAGCGGGGAGCTGTGCTCTGACCTGGAGTTTGGAAGTTGAGGCGCCGCAGTTCCACTGGGTCCGTGGGGTGATGGGAAGGCATCTCTTTGCTGTGGGGCAGGCTCCCTTTCCTGGCGTCAGATTCTGCTCTTTTCCTGGATTCGAGGAGAGAGAGAGAGAGAGACGCGGGTCAACGCCAACGAGAATCGTCGAGGCGCTCGTATTAAAGGTATTACGGCATGCATGTTGCTGATGTCAGGTACAGACATGGCAATCAAAATAAAAAGCTAGCAGGGGCATAGTGGCACGGCACAAGCGTGAGATGTCAGGCTAGCTGTTGCGTTTAGCCAAGGATGTTAACGGAAGCAGTGCAGACACTGCCTGAGGTAAGGCCGCTGCAGTGTACTGCTAATTTCACCCTACGATGTTGAGACTTGTTAAATATGCAGTGTGTACATTAAGTCAGATGAAGGTTAGCACAGCAAACACTAAGCTGAGTTCTCAAACAGTATTATATGTGGCAGTCCTGCCCTGTGCAGATCTTTCTGGGAACAGTGCGTCTTCCTCTGAAATCAATATGAATATTACAGGCACCTGATGTAAGAGTTGTTTCAGGCATTTGGGGCTCTAAACCTATCATTCATTTTTTATTTTTTTTTTAAATAACGCATCAATTCTATTTCTTTCCATAAATACCTCTAACATGATTTAAACATAACTGAAAGGCAAGAGTGTTAAATGAATGGCAGTTAACTGAATGCTGTTCAAATCGTGAACGAATGGATCTCGGCGTGGTTGCATCTGGGTTCCTTACCTGTCTGGTTTGCTGATCCGTTCATGAGCGACAGGGAAACAAAGCAAGCGGTTACGTTGGCAGGCATCGTCGCCATTCAGGAGGACAACAATCCGCTTGCTAACAGCCGGCATGATTTCGCTAAGAATTCTGGGTCGTGGCTAATTAAAAAAGTCGGTAATTGGCAGTAACTGTAAGCCAGCACAGGAAATGTAGCATCATAACAATAGCCCCGATGAAAATTTGTTTCCTTTTTTGCAGACCTTCCAAACTGAGGTTCTTTTGGGGGCTGGCACTAAGTACGCAGCATAAGGACCACATCACCCTGAGCCATTTTGAGGTGTGACAGGGATGTGGACGGTCTGCACCCCCCCTTACCTCTTGAACAGGAGGATGGCGATGACGATGCAGATGATGAAGACCACGGCGAGTACCGGCCCCACCACCCAGATGAGCCCCTCCTCCTCGTCAATCATTGGCTGCCGGTCTATGTCTGCAGACACCACAGGGTCTGAATAGGGACTGGTGACGTACATAGTCTGTAGAGGAACATAAAGGAACAAGAAGGAAACGTTAAAACCGCTGAGTTTTCAATGAAAGAGCTTCATATCACAGCTCGATTTTATCTTATATATGCTGGAACTGTCCAGGAGGCAGAGGTAGCCCTTCTAGCACTTTTACAGAAAATTTCTACTTTCACAAGTCTAGTTGTAGAGGGTTACAGCCCAGCGGTCTGCTACCTCATCCAGGCTCTCGACCAGCCCCATCCATGACATCTTCAGCAGTGCATTGAAAAGCTGAAAAATCTGCCCGCTCATCCCCCGACCTGGATAGGAGGCGGTTCTGAGTGCTGTGCGCATTGAGATATATCTGTCGTGGCTCTGAGCGGACTGGACACAGCTGGGTTTCTATGAAAACAGGACCTCGGAAAGTAGCTCGCTTAAGATGGAACACCTGCACAATTGGGCTGCGCCATCCTTCCCAAGTGCCTTATTCTTTACTCCTAAATCCAAGGCTCAGAACATGAAGACACTTCACCGAATTAGGCGGAAAAATAACTTTACATCCAGCAAAACAAAGTCCCTGTGTGTGACCTGAGGGAAACCGTTTGTCAGAATAAACCGCGGCGGAGAGCCGGCGAGTTGGTAAGGGCGACTCACATTTTCGGAGTTCTCCAGAACGGCCAAAACAAAGAATATGTACTCCTGGCCGCTCTGCAGAGGCCTGTTCTCAAAGTCACCGTAGACCTTCTTATCTCCCAGGGTGAAATCAGGGGGAAGCTCTTTAAAGTGGGCTGTGATGTAGGCTTTGGGATCTGCTTGTCTCTTCACTCGAAGACCTTTGCTGGTTCTGTTTATCTCTTTGAGCAGCTAAGTGAAAGGAAATCACACTGGTCAATAGAAAAATACACGGTCTATATGATAAGCTTGCCTTATACCGTATTTGTCTTTAATACACCAAGGGCATTGCATTTTAAACAGCCAGAATGACTTCTAAGATCTGTATTTTGATTCAGCACTGAATGAGTAGCAGGCAGATTATGAAATCCAAGGTCTTTAATTCGAACATGTCTGGGCTGTGCTTGTCTTTAAAAGCAAAATTTGTCTGTACAAAATGGACGCTTACAATCACAAGAATAAAGTGCATGAATGCAGAGCAGTCAGCGAAGTAAATTCTTCACAGTGGTACATGTTATGCCAAAGATATTTTAGGGTAGAAACTACAGAGATTTAAATGACTGCAAGTGTGTGCTGAACAGACCGAAGCATGCTAGTTTACGGAATACTTCAGAGTCGTTCAGAACCTTTGAAACAGGACTAACAAGTGACGCTTGGCAAGTACTGGATGACGGGCCGATGCAATCAAGTCATTTCATCTCAAACAGCCAAATACTGATACATCTTTCTTTTCAATATAAAGACCAGTGATACTGAAAACTCAACAGCGATAAAAAAAAAAATATTCCTACAAAATCCTTAGTAGCTTTTTCTGTTTGTGAACGATAAAATCAGTTTTTCTTTTTCTGCTTAATTACAGTATCATATGTACATTACACTCATTTAACAGGTCAGACTATGACACATTAAGCTTCTGTTAATTACTGAGATTACGAAATACGTTCTGCTTTAATAAAATAAATCATCCCAGAAAGACTACTCCACTCTAGACGCCATGCAGGAAATTCCCCAGCTTTTCCCAGCTAGTAGATACTCCACTTTTCCTGCACGACGATGTTTAGTCAAACAAAAGCTGGATTTCATTTATTCCTTGGCTGAGCCTCCAGCTACAAGTGCACTGTTACATGAAAAGTTTAAAGAAATAAAATAAAAAATAGCATAGATTGTCTCTTGGCCTGAAGGAAAAAGTTAACAGGAGTCAACTCTCAGGCCAAAAGACACAATGGGCTTCGCAGAACAGAGAAAACTTCCCAGAATCCCCAGGGCTGCCTCGACCATTTTTGCTTAATGATGCACTACTGCAGCATAGTCGGCTGGGCACTGAGAGTCATTGGGAACTCTGCAGTATTAAAATTCATACTCTCCATGTCTGTTCGGTGCTCCTCTGTCCGCTGGCTTCGCTTGACGAAAGCGGGGCGTGACTCCCAGTCAGTGCGGTGAACTCAGCTCAACGGGAAAAAGTTACTTGCCACAGTCATGGAGGGACAGGTTTTCACATTTTCACGTGCCATGGACCAGAGATGGTCGCTGCGACTTGGCTGCCGCGAATGCAAGCATGGTAGGATGCAGCGCACAGGAAAATACAGCATACTGCTTAGCGACATCTGCCTCCCTGGGTTGCGGCACTTTATCGGGGCACTATGCTAATACGGAATCAAATGGGCCGATTCCCCAAGGCGCATGTGCCAGCACTGGAACCCGACAACGCGTCGTCGTATCCCTGTTGGACATTTGCGGGTCATCGTGACCCCACGATGACGGGACGAGATGGCACGCTTAAGTGCCCGAGGAGGACACCAGATGACAATGTCATATGATCACGCTGAGTCCATAGGAATCGGCAGCTCCATAGGAACAGTCCATAGGAATCGGCAGCTCCGTATGCCTGTGGAGGACTCACTGAGGGCCTGAAGTTAAAGTGTTCTCGGGTCCACCTGGCACAGAACATTAGCCTCTGACAGCCTCGACTCAACAGCACGGGGACGTATGCCTGATTACCTCTTCAATCATACTTCCTGAGAGTTTTTTTTTTTTTCCCCTGCTCAGCCTCGCTGACCTTGGGGAGCCTCTGAAAGGGGAGAGCAAATATTGACAAACATATAAATTCTGAAGGGTAGGGCCCGACGCTCTGTCATTTTGAGATGTGAGCTCACGGAGTTATTTTGACACACCACATTGAATTCCAGGGATGTATTTGCACAATGTTGTTCATTCCAAAAAAAAATACAGACATAAGGACGTGATAAGAAGGAGCTTGGAACCTAATGACACATACAAATGAACAGACGTACTTCATTGCAGCCTTCTATAAAATAATATACTTAGATTGTTTCACCAGCAAAAAGCTAAAAATAACAGGGACGAAGAGAAATTGCAGTCTGAATGCGTTTTGTATTATTCCTTTACTCTAATCGAATTGCACTATTGACTGGGAAAAATAGTAGTTCTTCTGGTCAAACCTCGACAGGGAAACACTTTTGGCAGCATTTCCTTTTCGGAGCGTTTCATCCATCATTGAGGTGTATCGATGTGGATGAGAGCGTAAAGCACGGGAGTCAACCAGAACGCAGAAGTCAAGAAACGCAGATATTAGCTGAGCAAGCTTTAGGCGGAGTTCATCATTACGAATCTTGAAAGGTATATTTCACAGCCTGAACCATGCATGGCTCATTAAATCGATCTGGTGGCACGGGGGTCATATCAGAGGATGCGTCAGATTCGACATGAAAAATGGCCTTGGGTGTGGCTCTCACCCGACAGAATACAAAACACTTATAACGCCTTCTGGTATGTATGCAGCAGGAATGCGGTAGTTCATGATGGGGGAAATGCTCCACGCACTCAGCAGAAAGGGACTGAGATGAACAGGTGAAGAGCGATGGGCTTTGACTGGAGTTGATTCACTTAGGGGGTCCAGACTTTTGAAGTTAACTCTTCAGTTGAAGTTTTTTCTTTGAAGTGCTTGATCTGGTCCTCTTTCCGCTGCAAGCAGGCACCCCTGAGGTAAAATCATCATGGCTTTCCCGTTTTCAAAGCGGCGGCGGATTGGCGGTAAAAGCGTGGGGCTAGCTTTCCTATTCCGGTGCCAAACTCGTCTATCCCGCAATGCGCAGTGTGAGACAAAACACGGAGAGGCCCGACCACACACATTACCTCCTCCAGGTTCATTTCGTCCGGGCTGTCCCACAGCTTGATGAACTTCCCGCCTCTCTGCTTCTTCAAAGGAACCACTACGATGTAATACCCCCTGAAGAAGCATGAGAGAGCGGGGGGAGGGGGAGGGGGGACCATGAGAGAGTCTCGTTACAGCATGCGGGAGGATCTCGGCGGCCTTGTTAACATTAATGTTTCTCGCTGAGTAATCCACACTGAATAGCTACATTGCTTACGAGCGTCATAGAGCAAAATGTGAGTAACAAAAAGCAAAACCATGCAGTGGTCATAATAATTAGCAGGAAATATGATTTTTGTATTTAAACATGATCGATTTAAGTCTACTGGCACAACCCAGCAAGGCCGCGTGGGCTAATTGGGCATCTCCATGTGAGATTAAATTTAAAATGATCTTTAATCGAGCCATTCGGAGATAATAACACTGCTGGAGGTCCTGTCTGCTGGCTGGATGCTGTATGAGCGCTGACTTCACAAAGTCAATATGGCGGGTAATGGCGAATTAATTAGCCCGCATCGTGGCGGTGGTGTCCAGCTGATCTATAGCGGTTTAAAACAAGATGTCACACTTGGAAAGGCTGACGCTGGCCTGAAACGGCCATGAGGGTGTTCCTCGATAGTGACACATCGAAGTTTCTCCCCCCACCCCCCCACAGTTTCATGGGATTTCATTGACATTTTTTTTTTTACAAAGCATGGTAAACAAGCCGGTAAGTCAAGCATGCATTCAATGCGAATACAAACGGATGTCAGCAATCCAGTGAAGCGCACTTGAGTAAGGTGCATAGCATAAGAGATAAGTGAAGTACAAGCTGGAGACGCCATTAGGCTTTGAGCTAAAATGATCGTGACAAACGTCATGGCTTGAGTCCTCTCAAAGAACCTATCAGCTTGCTGTGTCTGGCATTGGACACTCACTTGACTTTCTCGGTGGTCTCCACTGCCGGGAGCTCCACAGTCACCATGCCGTCAGAGTTGGTCTTGCCAATCAGATATGGCTTCGTCCGCAGTACGTCGGGAGCTGTCATAGCGGTGACCCGGTGCTGCAGCCCTCCGGCACTGTTGCCGCGGTTTGTCAGCAGGAAAGAGTACTGCGTATCTGGCTGCAGGTTGGTGATGAGCTTCTGGGTCAGTTTGCCGTCCACTTCTACGCTCTGCCCATTGTCGTAGAGGATCTGCGAGGCAAGGAGGTGTCAAAGACGGTCAACGGAGAATCTACTGCCGTTACGCCAACTATGTAGCAATTACTAATATGCCCATCCATCCATTTTTTTTGTACCCGCTTGTCCGATGCAGTTGCGGGGGGGGGGGGGTATGAAGCTTATCCAGGCAGCTAAGGGCACAAGACAGGTGACAACCCAGGATGGGGCACCAACCCATCACAGGGGATAGACTCACCATTCAAGTCTATGGCATTAACTCTAATAATCCTCAGTATCTTTTAAGACTATGAGGGGAAATCAGAGAACCCGGAGGAAACCTCATGTTGACATGGGGAGAACTTGCAAACTCTACAAACATGGAGCAAATACAAAGACTCAAACCTTGATCCCAGGGGTGTGAGGCAACAGTGCTAACCACTGCGCCACCGTGCCACCATACTGCCCCTTAAATATGACTACAGAGTGGATAAGGACGTAAACCAAATGGATGGCTGGGTAGGCTGGGGAGAACTTAATGTAGCAAAACGTTTATATGCAAATGCATGGTTGGGCTCTATCACACAAAATGCAGATTCTTTCATGTGTACCTTTTCCAGTACAAAGACATCAAATTGTTGAGACAGTTGTCATCGTGTGGAACAGCTGGATGAGGAACGCTCACCGTGAACAGCTGAGCCGGATTGTAGTTCTCGTGCGTCTCCCATGTCAGCAGCACCGAAGTCTTCATGACAGCTTTCACGCGGAAATTTTTTGCGAACACTGCTAAAAGAAAGGCCATGCAGGCGGTTTAGGCACATCGCTAGCACCCGGCAGCGCTCGACGGTTTGCCTTGAGACCGACGCCTTACCTTCCCTTCCATGCTCAGCCCCGTACGGGAGCTCTTACCATTGTTTCCATTTGTCTCTGACTTGACTCTTACCTTGTCAGCAGCAGCGAACCTTCCCCTTAAAAAGTTAGCTGACTAAACAGAAGGAATAGCCCTGATCGTGCCATACCTTGACAGCAAAGTCATGAATACCAAGCTACCTAAGAGCACCGCTGAAATCTTACTTTGCTGGGAGGGGCAGGGCACACAAGGGTGAGGGGGGATCCTACCTTGTTTCAGAGGTTGTGTCCTCAACTGGACACTTGGGCTATAGGGGCCGGAGCCTTTGCTGGTAAAGGCGCACACTTTAACGTCATAAATGGTGTCTGGATTTAGGCCGTCGAGAGTCGTGGAGGATTGGGGGGCCATGACAATGAACTCAGTGGGGCTCCGAGGGTTGTTGATGTCCTTGTACTGCAGGCCATACTTGATGATGCGGCCATTGCGCTCAGCGAGCGGTAGGGGTTGCCAGGAGAGTTGGGCGTTGCTAGCACTGGCGCTCTCTACGCGGATGCTCCGGGGGTAGCTGGTGGGCCTGTCCTCGGGCGTGGAAACCTCCCTGACCGCCTCCGCTCCGAAGCCTACCCTGTTTTGGGCCGACAGGAGAAAGATGTAGGGCGCGCCTCTGTGGATCTTGTTGATGGTGTAGTGGTTCTCCCGCTCCGGGAAGTCAACCGTAGCTAGAGAGTCCACGTCTTTGCGCCCGAACTTCAGGCGATATCCTTGCAGGGGGCCGAAGGTGTTTGGTGGAGGGTGCCATTGTAGCAGTGCAGTGCCCATATTGGTGACGCTCACCATGAATCTCGGCTTTTCTGGCACTGAAATGAAAGTGGCACTAAATTATGGTTAAGGGGCCGTGACATTAATACCCTGTACTGGTACTAGCTTGGGGGAACCCCGAGCATCAACTATGATGCTTCCTCCTGATGCTGAGGTCTAAAATGCCCTTCTGTTTGCCACCTATCCCCATTAACACAGCGAAAATGCCCGTTAACACACCAATCATTGCCTGGAATCACAAGGCACAGTGACCAACCCAAGGGCGACACTCTAATCTAACAGCTACTTGACGTGTTTCACACTGCAGGGAGATGCCTCTTCACGTACCTGCGCCCTTTGTGGTGACCAGCTTGGGTCTGCTGCGAGCCCCGTCACCTTTGGTTGTGTACGCGCCAACTGACACAGAGTATGTTGTTTCGGGCTGGAGGTCAGAGATGACCGTCTCCTGTCGGACAAATGCGATGGAGAGCACAAGCTGTAACATCAATGCACGTCTCATCCCAACCCCAGTATATATCTGCTACATTAATTTTTAAAATCTCAAAAAAAGCTCAGTACACCATGCATAGTATTTCAACCATTCAGTTAAAAGATCATTTCTGGGGCAAATGCATTAATACTTATGCATCCCAAAGGTGACTTTAATAAATCAGGTTATTCACAAATTACACAAAAGGGAACATTTCTGATTAAATGTTAAGATCTGCTGTAGTGTATCCAAATCACAGCATGCGTGCGATCACACAGAGGTCGCCAAGGTCGCTCGCGTTGGCCCGGTCATGCTGGGCCACTCGCACACTCTCTGATGCCACTTCCATGGCAACCACACGGCACCCCCTACTGCCTGCCTGCATGGTACTTTTACCCAGACCGGCGTAGGTGTCTTTATGAAACTTAGCCTAGACACATGGTGTTTTACAGAGTCATGGTGCTGGCACCCTGTACAGGAGACTCATGTGAGTCAAGGCCTGTTTTACAGACTGAGGGTGCTTATTAAGGAGGGGCGTAGGTGTGGGCAAGAGCGAACGGACCGCCACAGAACGGCGATGCCACAGAACGGCGATGCAGTGCTAGAAATATGTAACTGTCTATCATGGACAAGCCCGGGAACCGTCGCACACTCGCGCTCACAATTTAACCCCATGGAAGTCGCTTTTTTAAAAATTATTATTATTATTTTTACTCACATGGTCAGCTGAGTCATCGTATGCCCACTGGTGGAAGATGATGGAGAGAATAAAACAGGAAATTAGTAAAGCTGAATGTGGCTAAAAACAAGATATGCAAACAAAGGAAAGAAAACGAAGGGGCCTTCAGAAGGTAAGTAGATGCACTTTGGCTGCAGGAGAAACTGCAACTCAAACAGTCCTGTTTCTTCCCCAGATAATGTCACTTTAATAGCACGATCTAGACAACAATTCAGCATATTCACACATTTTCCTGCAGCCTTTTATTCACAGTAAACACCAGCACAAATTCCCTGGCTTTATTTCCTGTTTTCTCTGACACACGGAGACTGGAATCTGTCTTATCTGTCAGGTCAATTTTAACTTAATTAAAATATCTTTTCCAAATGGCAAGTCAGGCGAGCTTATTCAGGTGTTATAAGCTGTGGTAAACATTAACTACATGTGATATAACCTTACATATAAATATTAAAGATATTACATAAAGATCAATGGACTAGGTCAAGGATATGGCACCATAGTGGATGGATGCTGAACCAGGTTCTTGACACCTTAAACGTGTATAAACAAACTGTATATATCAGCAAAATTGCACCCTGGGTATGCTATGCTACGCAACCTGAAAGGTCAGAGCAAGGTGAATCAGACAGGAAGAGGAGGGTGGCTACCTGCATGTCATCAATCAGGATGTCCTTGATGACGGACTGTCCGACAGGCTCCTCATTTAACATCCGGACGTAGTGTACTTGGTAACCGCGGATCTGACCGTGTTGCTTGCTGGGATCGGGAGAACGCCAGATCACCTTAACGCACGTGGCGTTGAGCGCCTCCACCTCGACTTTACGAGGCGGACCGCTGGGAACTGAGGGGACATCATGGGACAAAGTAACGGTCAAGATTACGGAGGCCACCTCCGCTGCGGCGGCGGGGGCGGCCAACTCCGAGACAGCCGAGCACGGCAAAAGCAGAAAGGCAATTCAAAAGGCGGCTATCACTAGTTTCGAATGACACCGAATGGAAAGAATAAAAAAAAAAAATGCCCCCAAAAAAGGTCTGACATTTTAAAAGACATCAAAAGTGAGACTGCGTGTGGATTAAAAAAAATGGAATAAAAATGTAATTAGCAAAAAAAAAACTGAAAAGAAGCCAAGGTGGATGCTTTGGCGGGCAAAGCATCCCGAAAGAGTTTGGCAAATTCGATTTGCTTAAAAGGATAGTTTTCTTTAAAAAATTATCAAAAAGTAATCATTCCGTCCAGGTGTCCCACTCTCCTCTCAGGTAAAAAGAGTAAACAGTGAAGAAAAAGGATGCAGCATTTCGGTCCAGTTTTGAGGGGAAAGCTGGTACACTTAGAGGGTTAAAAGAAGAAAATTGCTCAATTCCACTTAAAGAGCTGTGAAGTGGTGCCAAGAAATAATACTCAGCTCTAAAAGTTTGGAAAAAAAAGACTTAAGTGGAATTA
>JAODJX010000053.1:2895163-2905788 GCA_026776945.1 Isichthys henryi
CCCCCCCCCCCCCCCCCCCCCCCCCCCCCCCCCCCCCCCGGCGCGCAAAATGCTGGGCTGTTTTAGCTGGACAAAAAACAGGGACACATGAGTCATCGTGACTGGGGCTATGACCAAAAAGAAAAAAGAAAAATGAGGGAAAAAAATTTGATATGCTTCATCGGTTCATTGTAAGCATATCACAACTTAGACTTAAAAAAATAATAATCTCCAAACAGAGAAAAAAGGGAAAAGAATCAAAGAGGAAATTAAGGGCAGCGTCAGAATGAAGAGGCGATGCGAGTAACTGAAGGGACTCGAAATAAGGACTGAGGATGTTGGGAATTAAATGATTTTTTTTTTTTTGTTTGGGTAACAGGACAACAATGGAGAGGATGGGGAGACAGCAAGAATGAAATAATTCATTCTATGGACATTAGTTCAGCACTCTTACCTCTTATTGGCGTACCACCTGGGTGGATAATATGAATGCAAATAAGATTAGAAAGAAGAGGCATTAGTACGAGAAGAAGGGAGCCGGGGCTTTGGAAGAAGAATCAAATTAGATTTAACAGAGTAAGTCAAATAAGCTACTCAGAAGGAAGAGAGACAGAGAGAGCTGGGTTCACTCTATTGGCACAACAAGGTTATCAGAGATAGTAGTAGGAGGTCAGAGAGCAAGATGTACACTGCTGTCCCACAAGGAAGGACATTTTGGTAGAGGCATGACCTCTGAGGAGTCGTTTATTAGGGAGAAACGGCAAGGATCTGAGAGGAGAAGGGGGAGGTGCTGTCCGGAAGCCTTCGACCGACAGCCGTTACCGTAAAAACCATAAGATAGGGGCTCGCCACTTTTACAGCGTCCTGGTGAACAGCTGCTGACGAACACTGATAGTGGGAAATTCACCAGGGAGGTGGGTGAGCGAGTGGGTGAGTGAGGTGGGTACCATACAGGTGGAGGCAGACAGGGGGGGGTGTTACCGTATAGACTGGAATAAGGCGTCTGTTTTTGGATTGCAGTGGCATTTGGGTTCTCTATACTGGAGTGTCTATTAGCTGGCACAGAAAGTGTGTGGGGGGGTAGGGGGGTCGTGTGCCTCTGGGCTATCAGGTGACGCCACTATCTGTTAGTAAAATACATGCCATGCATTTTAATAATAAGTTTGAACATGAAAATTAGTGGGGGTGAGGTGTGCTTCAGAACTAAGCACTTACCAAAGGACTCTGGAGATTTAAATACGGAGAGAAGAAAAACAGCATAAGAATATCATTATATTCTTGAGTAATCTGGTACATAGCTTGCAGAGTTAATGCTTATTATAGTCTATTTCACACGCTGATAAAAATGTCTTACTCTTACACGAAAAAAAAAAAGATCTAATTACACAGTTCTGCTGACAACAATGAAAAGGCAGGTTAACAAGACGAATTAACATCACAGGACAGGGGCTGAGGATTCTGGGAGCAGACAGACGATTGGACGGCTCCGGCTGTGTTATGACTGCTACCGGAGGCAGTCTCAGCGGACATAAGAGCCAGCGGGGAAGCCACAGTGCTTATTCTTAGAAGTTTTCTCTGAATACTTAGTTATCTAAAGCAGTATTTCCCGATCCAGTCCTCGGGGACCCATAGACAATTCACATTTTTGCTCCCTCCCAGCTCACTAATAGGAGCTGTGAAGGGAGCAAAGATGTGCACTGTCTGGCAGGGAACTCGGAGGGAGCAAAAACATGGACTGGGTTCCCGAGAACCGGATTGGAAAACATTAATCTAAAGAAATATTAATATAGAGCAGGAGTTGAAGGGTCGGGAGGAAGGATACTTAGGCACATGATATGCAGAGAGAGTAAGAGGCTGGAATTTACACCAAAAACAGGGGGCCGTAGATCCAAAGGGCGTTGGAAGACCGGGGATAGCTTCTCAGAGACCTCACACACTACTGTGGCTACTTAGTTTGGGGAGGGGGGGGGGATGTTCCGCTCGAAAAAAAACAGGACCATGGTTTTCGATCGCGTTAGTCAAGACGAATTCTCATTAGTTTCATTTGAGGGGAGAAACAAAACAAAGTATAATGTATTAGTGTGAGGGGAACGTTAGGATCCACGATTTTTAGTTAAAATGCTGGAAAACTGCCATGGGTTCAGTGTTCCATTAGACAATTAGTCTGTTTTCATGGAATGGCTAAAAACAGAAGATACAGCACTGAGGGATTGAAATGAGGCCCAATATGTGCGTTATATATTTTTTTTTAAATAAAAAAAACGTAAATAACTTAACGTAAATAAATTAAAGGGGCGGAAAATGGATCCATTGTAAATTATCTAAAGGAAAACAAAACAACTAATAGAAAATACAGTCACAGCAGTGAGCAATGTGGAATATAACAGGAGACAGAACGGGAGATGACAGTCAACAGGACGTGACGGGACGAGAGACGAGGAAGACACAGATCGACTAAGAGGCAGGAAATTACATCATCAGCTAGGGATCAAAAAGGCCATAAAAAGAGGACAAGAGTCAGCCAATGGGAACGGAGGAGCGAGGAAGGGGCCCTCGGCCTGGGTGGGGGCAGTGGGGGCACCCTACCTGAGCGCAGCTGCTTGATGCGCCCGTTGTTGTTGCTGGTGTTGACAGGAAGGAAGTCCTTGAACCAGGAGATTTCAGGGTCGGGGTTGCCGCTGGCGGCACACAGCATGGTGGCCGTGCGCGTCCGCTCCACCACCTTCAGCTGGGGACCCATGTCTATGATAGGGAAACCCGGAGGGAGCTGGTCCTCTGAAATACAGGAGACCAGGCAAAGATCATGGACTGCCCACACGCCCCCTGCTGGCTGCTGGCCAAAAGTGTCTGGGGCATGTAACCGACTTCAACCCCAACAAAGACAGACTGTAACACATGTGAAAATAATGCTGAAAGATACTGTTAAATTACTGTAAATATACACAATGCATTCTTTTTAGCAACTTCTAGATATATAAACAAAATAAAGTCCATTTGTCAATTTATTGTTTTGGACGACAGGACACCTAGACAGGACGCCAGTCTGTCACGAGGCACTCAGAGACACACACAGTCACGCAACACTGGAAAAGAAGAGACACCAGTTCAATCGAACCCACAACCCTGGCAGCATCAGACTACATTGCTGAGCACTGCGCCACATCCCATAATAAATGGATTTATGAGAGAGTATACCAGCAAAAACAGGTAAAAACCAGCCCAATCTGGGTGATATACAAAAACTATAAAACTAAACTTTTCACCCATGGAAATTCACAGAAGCTACGTACAGGTTATAAATTAGACTATATATTTTCCTTTTCATGCTTTAATTAGCCTGTCTGCAGTGAAACATTAATTTGCTTGATCACCCATTTTATATTTTCATCGCCGACTCAAAACCTGCGTGGGAAGCTTTAGTTCTGGGCATAAGCACTCATTGTAGTCCGACCGGTGATGTAAAATGGTTACCCGGGCCGCGAGCAGCGTTCCGGTGTGAGTTCCCACTCAGGGTGAGTCATCACCGGCAAGCAAAGCGTGAAATAACAAACAGCCACAACAGCGAGAGCCCCTTTACTCCAATCATGATGCGAACCACTTAGACCGGCCTCTTGCATCTCGACAACTCGCCCGCCCACCACTGCCACCAGTCGGCCGGTGTTGTTTGGGAAAAAAAGTAAACAGACCCAACTTCCGAACTTTGCTTTAGTCCATCACTTATTGTAGAAGTGGGAAAATGCACCCTGACATCTCGGTACGCAAGAGAACAGTGCGCCATTTTAGAAACCAGCAAATACAGCTCCGTCTCCTCCATGCTCATCCAATCCTTCCTTTTAGACGCGTAAAAATTTCCGAAGGCAGCCCTTTTGTGCACATGTGGTGAGGTCCTGTCGCACACTGTAGTCAGGCTGACGAATCAGGCTCTTTTTGCGCTTAATGAACCTCTGACATCCAGCAGTTTATGTCTGATGCATCCCTTCGGCCCTGAGTGACCGACACAAACCGGCTTTGTCGCGTTTCCCGGCACTTCAAGTCACTGCTGAACATTTCGCTTAAATGAAGGGCCCCAACCAAAGGACTGTGTTTAAGTGATAGGGATACGTGGAAGACGAGTCCTCAGCTACGATGAGCTTCAGCTGTAATCCCAAAAAAGGAGAAGGCGGGACGAGGCCAAGGGAGCAATAAAAAAAATGGCTTCATTGTCGATCCCAGAAAGGTTCTTGGCAGATTCCTGGCAGAGGTGGAAAGTTCAGGTGCAGAAAGTACAAATACAGACCAGAGTTTTGTTCCAACTAACCAGCTGAGTCCTCTGTGACTATAACTCTTCGTGGTCAACTGGTTGGTTGAAACAAAACTTTTTATTTTTTGGACCCGAATTCTCCACTTCTGATTCCTGGCTCATTGTGTCTCTCTACTAGTTCAAAATTTATGGAAGATGGATTGATGGAAAGGGTTTCTAATCTTGTGACATCCATCCAGCCAACTGAGACGGACAGCTCCTTAGAAATCCCGTCTCACAATTTCTTTCAGGGCTCTTGTAATTCCGCGCTAAATTAGTATTTGGAAATTTGCATCCAGCTCTCAGGAGTACAGTATTGTAATCACGGTGATTGTTCACGGAAGGTCAGCATTCCCTCTTTTTTGCAACTTTTCTTGGACATAAGGAGTGCGTGAGAGAAACCGCAGCATCAAAGACCTTCAATCCCTTTTCGACGTTACGCATTTTGTCACGCAACTCTGACAGCATAATAATTTAAAAAGCAAAGATGCATCACTCCGTCGCAACATGGAATTGCGCAGCCTCATATTAGCCTAACGAGCCTAAATGTCAAACACGATATTAGTCAAGGCAATCAAACGGCATTCATATGGCATTTTTAATTTTGATGAGAAGTTCATTACTGTTGTTTTGAACAAACCACATTGGTTTCTTCAGCATGATTAATCAAAGATAGGGGAAAAAATGTAACAAAAAAATTAATAAAAAAATGAAATCCTAAACTGTGAACCAAGCCTGCCGAGCAGTTTATGGCTGAAAGCAGAATACTGAGAGTATTTGTGACTCGCTCTGGACGTACAGTAGGACTACCTTAATAAAAGTGAGCATTTCACACATCAGTGTAAACTCCGCCTTCCTATGCAGGTGACGGCACGGCGAACCCGCATGAACTTAGCAGCACATGGCTTCTCTCAGCTGCTGTTTTCTGCAGATTATGTAAGCAGCGAACCGCGTTTCCAGCAATGTTGCTGGCTACAAGGCCGCTAACATCTTGAGTCGCAATCAATCAAACAAGGCACAGATGCAACCGAGAACCTGGAAAGATAGACTTTGGGAAAAAAAGAAAACAGAATCTTCTAAGGACAGAGGAACAGCTGTTTGACAAACTTTAGGAGTGTCTGAAGCATGGCTTTGCAGTTACAAACAGTAAGTCAATTAATGATATACATATTTTATGAGTTACCTGTTACAGAGTTTAACAGTCTATACCCAATCTATATCTAGCGTGTGTGGTATGATACATGAAACATACTTATATCTTCCAGCTGCTACTATTGATGTTTTGTGAGACAGCAACTCTTATCCAATGGAGTATCACTGTGAGCCTGAAATCTATCCCATAATGCACAGGCAAGGAGGCAGGATGTACCATAGATAGACTGCCTGTCAATCACATATATTTGACAACCATAGATGTAAAATTGCTGGAATAACAGCAAGGGTACCACAGCTACCTAATACCATTTTCCATGTAGTTATATGATAATTTTTGTCATTGAAGATAAATGATCACTGATTGATGATTATTAAAGGGGTACAATGATTATTGAGGCTGTAAAAAATGTCGACGTATAGCTACCATTAAAACACCCGAGAATTCAACATGGCTGTGAAGATGGAAAAAGAAATCAATTGAGAAGGTTGGCAGTATACTGTAAAAGCATCTGATCCGTGGCAGCTTGAAGGTCAGGCCCGCAGAAGAGAGTCGGCTGAAACCCACAAGGGTCGAAAGGAGCCTTCTTTGACGTGACAGCTATCGGTAGCCCGAGAAGCAGTTTAAACAGCACAGCAGATCGCTCAGAGGCCCCGGCCGCTTGACCTCCTACCCGCGGTGTTAAATAAACACGCAAGGCAGAATTTGGCCACAGACACGTGGCTTTGCTATATGCACATCAAGCACATTTTCACTCCCCTCACAATGCCAAGGCTCACAGTAAAACATGATTGATATCGACCGAAATGCTCTTCATGCTACTCGTATCCCACAATGCCGGCATCCTTCCCAGTAGAGGCACCCCAGACTAAACACGAAGCTAATAAACGGGGACAGACCTATGGATCATTGGAGGACGAGCTCTCAGCTGCGACGAGCGTCAGCTGAAATCCCAAAAAAAAAAAAAAAAAAACGTAAAGACGGAAAGAGACCGAGAAAGTGGCAAAACAATGGCTTCATTGTTGATCCCAGGTCTGGTACCCTGTGATTCCCGGGAGCAAGAACGTGGACTGTCTGTGGGTTCCTGAGGATCGGGTTGGGAAACACTGCAATACTTGGAGAGATACCTGTACAGAGGGTAATGTACGCTTATTTTAATTGTACAGTGTCATTTTCAACGCTTGGAAAAACCCACCCACTGCTAATCAGTGTCTTTAATTATATTTTTCTAATCATTATGCATCATGTTCAGAGCTGGGCCTGCCATCTGCCCTTAGGGTGTCCTTCCACAACCCTCTGCTGCCCGGCCATAAAAACTAATGAAGGAGTCAAGGCTGGGGGAAGACCATCGCGGCAACGAATCTCACTCGAGCGGAGAGGCCTGGACGGCTCTCACGCGACCTCGAACTGTGGGGGGAGGGGTTCACTTTAGCTAGCAGTGAGGAAAGTGTAAGAGAGCTGCCGTTATCACGCTATTCAGCAGCAGATTCCATACCGAATTTATAGCTAGCCTATAAAGGGTCCGGAATTATAAAAAGTACGAAAAATGAATAAATTTAATTTAAACTGTAACAATACATGGTTGTAGCCGAATAATTATATGGGTGGTAAAATGAAGGCTAAATCCTGGCTGCTTATCGATGTACTTGTCAGTCCGTCTTCTTCCTGAAGGTTGTTGTATGCATCTTTATTTTACGCTAAATACTACATTCCGCGCAGGTGCTATGCCAACCATGTAGATGCAGTTTTTTTTTAAACCCGTTACATAAATTATACTTGTTGAAAATGTATGAGAATTCTGGGTGATACGTGACTTTTTGCCTCCCGGTGAGGAAATCAGAAGCTCGGCATCGCTTTGCAATGCAAAATCGGCACGTCTAATCAAGCGTGCTGATAACGGCGTAGAGACAGAGAAGCAAACCATTTGCACGTCAGCCGACCTCCTCGGCATGCGATTTACGACCTGAGCCGGCCGTGCTCGTAAATGGAAAATTAGAAAATAATGACACCGTCAATGTCCGAAATCGGCAAGCTGTTTATTTATGCGGAGGAGCAGGGAGCCCGCGCGGACTAAAATGCTGTAATTGAAATACACACAGAGCTTTGTGTGTTAGAGAAGAAGGCACTAAGTGTTATCAGATAAGACTGTCTAGACAAGCGGATGAGGGCGAAGGAGCAGGTGTAACACATCTGTGATGATCAGAAATCCATCCAACCATCCAGTGGTGGATCCTGGCAAGGGCAAGATGAGCAGTTGTCCATGGTGGCATCCTCTCTATGAGGGCACCAACCTGGCAAATGGGGAGGGAAGAGGGGGTCGCCTAGGGAACCGCATGGGCTTAGACTAGCATTCCATCTATCTACAGCCATTTAACCAGTACAGAGTCACTGTAAGCCTGGACTCCTACAAAGCACAGGAGAGTAGACTGGGAATGTCCTGGAACACACACGCACTCTCTCTCTCTCTCACTGGCATACCTATCTAAACGGGGGGCATTCATTTCTTTGGGAAAAACCGGACAGGGAGCCTCCCACACTTTCTGTGCCACGAAAAACTGCCATAAGGATTCACCCAGTGAGTGCATGTTTTAAATTTATCATTGAAATGCAGACCCGTTTCCTGGGCCCACTCATAACACGCATGGCAGCATGGATAAATCAGTATAGCTCCACAGGCATAATTGACAGGGACGTAGAAATCATTGTAGTAAATCTATCTAGTCCAGTAAAGACTTTTTGCCGTCAGCTGCCAGTTAATAACTCATTATGTTTGCCAAGTTGGAAAACGAGTTCATTTAATAACTGCCAAATCCAGGAAAGTTACACCAGACTGAGGTGTTTCTAATTGCAGAGCATACCGGCAAAATGTTATTAAAACTGCTTATCGTCATAATGTTAGTAAGTTAACACAGACTGCTGAAGAGCATGAGGTGCTGTGCCACATATAATTTTAACTGGCCAGCTAACTGACCGAATTTTTAATAGTCCATATATTCAGTAAATGACTTCTCTATAACTCTTGCTATGAGTGAATTTCCTAGATTTATTATACGTGCATCTATTGTATTTGCAAACACATCACGTTCCTTCATCATGAGGGTCAGATTTAATACAATATCTTTCAACAAACAAATGTGTATGAATACAGTTCGCCAGTGCGGAATTTAATGACAAAACCTAATTCACTATGCAAATCAACATAAATATTGCAGTAAAGAGAAAAAAAGAAACATAATTACTACTGCAGTACTGTAGTATTCTATTATGAAAAAGGATATTATGAAACAAAACATACAATACAAATATTCCAGTGAATGATAGGAAACTGATTGTATTAATGCATGTCTATTTGTGTTTTTATCAAATCTGGAATAGTGTAAACACACACACACACACACACAGACACACACCCACAAAGACACATACACACATACACACACACAAAGACACACACATGCATTATAGCTGTGTTAAAGCTCAGCATTAGATTTCACATATTTCAGTTATGACAATAAATAGTTTCATTATAATGATTTTATGTATCATGTGACAAACACTGTCACTGTCTCCTTAACCAGAGAAATAAAAACTTACATTTTCCTTACAGATTCTTATCTATAAAAGTCAAACAGTGACAGCGATGGTGAGCATATGAATTATTACCCACACAACGAAACAAAACAACATCCACCCATCTATCTTCCGCAAATACACTATTAACTAAACGTCCACTTTCCTGGACTGTTCCAGAACGTTCACAGTAACTGCAGAGCTGAGTGAGATCATGCCACTTCAGTGATAGCCGGAAAGGTTAACATTTATTCAAGATATTTTGTGACACGACAGGCTAGAGAAAGTCAGTGCATACAGTATGTATGGAAAAGTGAGCAGAAGGTATCAGCAGAGATTTCTTGCAGTACTGATATTTTCATGTGCATGTCTTTCCACAACTAACTTCTTTATAAGTATTTCTAATGCTCCATGTTAGTTTTTTATCTGTCTGCAGAAACAGACACATGGAGTCCTCACTTTTGTCAAGCAGAAGGTAATCATTTATGCCGTTTAAATTTTTAAAATTCCATATTCATGCAATTTGGAGTCCACCGACAACACTGCGACTGCAAATCATTTAATTTAGCTCGGCGAACGCCTGCACGCCAGGATGAAAGAGCTAAAATTCCAATTCGAAAGTCTAATTACTCTTTATTGTTTTGTACTGGGGGGGGGAGGGGGGGAGATACAGATTGGCTGAGGGAGCACAAGCGAGGGCGTTAGAGCGAGCGGGCGAGAGAAGGATGGGGGGGAATGTCCAGAAAAGGAGGATGAAATGGCAGGAGAAAGCCGTCGGTGTGTGAAAATGGGGCTGGGGGCCTGGAATAAATCATTCGATAAATCATTGTTCGGACGCAGATGACACCCCAACTCGGACTAATGCCTGCCAAAGAAGGTAATTTACAGAAGACCGATGCTTGAACGCACTCATAATCTGGCTTTTCTGCTGGGGATCAGGCCATTGCTGGCACTCGTAGGTGGGGGGGGGGGGCTGAGTGCTCTTCGGGACCAGGCTCACGGGTCCATGTCCTGGGACTCCCGGTTCTACAGAGCCAAGCCACATCCTTCCCGGAGCTGGGCTCAGGGGAGGTTCTAGGATATTTTTTAGGGGCCACAGTCCATTCAGAAGGGCTGACAATATCATTAGCCAATGATATATTTTGAATCGGTGAGTGACAGGGCAGGCGGCACTCTTGGGACCAATCCTCTTGAAGCCCCGCCCCTGTAAACACCATGAGAGGCCAACATTATCATTAGCCAATGATATATTTTGAATCGGTGAGTGACGGGGGCGGAGACATTCCGGGGTCCAATCACCTTTCAGCTAGGGCCAATGCCCCTCTAAACACCCTTGGCTGGAGTACCTCCCTCAAACAGTACCTACAGACATCATATTCATAGATGTCGCATTGGGCTTGTCAGCAAGCGTAAATCCCGCTCCTATCTTGTGATGGGGTTTTCACCAGTAGGAGAAAACACCATAAACAGAAGATGTTGGACTTTTGTGCCGCTTATGGATGTTTTCTCGAAAGTTAAACTAAAAAACAGAAAATAACATTTTACTTAGTCCATAATACACTCTATGCATCCATCCATCCATCCATCCATCCATCCATTTTCCAAACCGCTTATCCTACTGGGTCGCGGGGGGTCCGGAGCCTA
>JAODJX010000053.1:2910795-2924054 GCA_026776945.1 Isichthys henryi
CACACTCACACACCATTCACTCACCCATGCACACCTACGGGCAATTTAGCAACTCCAATTAGCCTCAGCATGTTTTTTTAGACTGTGGGGGGAAACCGGAGAAAACCCCACAACGACATGCAAACTCCACACACATGTAACCCAGGCGGAGACTCTTAAAGATTCAGTCTACTTTTAACTTGAATTTCTAATAAAGCGCTTCAGTGTCTTTTCATAAACCGCCGACTTAGGGAGGGAATTTAATTTAGTCTCGGAGGGGGCACCGGCAGTGAATCTTGCCTGGAGTACCTCATGGGCTTTTGACCCAGAATCTACAACAGTATGCCGTCTGATAGATACTGCCCCCGCAGGACACATGTTGAATGAAAGTGTATGTGTGCCTTGAAGGATGGATGGATGGATGGATAGGTGGTAATTTAAATATAGGACATAAGAAAAGGACCAATTAAGCTCAAATAAAGGGGAGGAGAGGGTGAGCTGTCCATCCATATTGACCATTACATACAGACTGTGACGGTTGAATTGTAAAAATAACGCTGCAAAATTGGCAGGCATAAGAATAGACAGCCCCCGTTTAGTGTCTGGTTGAACATACTCCATTACGCGCCTGTTATCTTGAGTGGCACCCTCCATTAAGGTTCTTATTTCCTGTTCATATTGAAAGAAGTATTTGGCGAAATGGACAGGGGCCTTTGTTAGGACTAACAAAGCCAAAGTTTACATAAAGAGGCAGCTTCGGGTCCATCAGTCATCGTCAGCACATGAAACTGGCGACGTTCCGAAAGCTAACAGTGGCTCCCACACATTTCTTAGCATAAAAAAATCTTTCTTTCGAAAAGCTGCGCACTTGCAGCTGTACAGGTCAATGGATTAACTCCTTACCCCCCCCGCAACACTCTTCCCACTTAAAGCAGCTGAATCTTCCAAGTAAAGAAAGTGTTCGTCTGATTTTATGGAAATGCAGGGCAGATTTGCCAGGCTGGCTCACATCTGCATCATCTCCAGGCTTCCCTCCGCGAAAAGAGAGGGGGTTTAGCCTTGACAACAGAGCCCAGGATTAAGTGGAGACTGCTGGTGAATGGCACGGTCTGGTTATAGAGCAGAAATGTGAAACAAATAGGATCAACTAAGTGACTTCCTTGCTTTGCCAAAAATAACAGTCTAACCTGAGTTTTTGATTTACTGAACATTTCTTTCGGGTAAAGCGAACTTACCACAATTCCCATCTGTACCGCCACTCCATACCAAAATATCCTCTCCATTTCTAATAGCCGATGCTTAAATAGATACCAATGCATTTTAATTCTGTGGTCAGAAAATCGAGTGACAAAAAAGAGAAACTGCAAATCAGCAGTGTACTTTTTTTCAGATCATCTTTAAACAAAGAGCTCTGAAAAAGATACCAGTAAAAAAAAAAAAGAAAAAACTGGCATACAGCTGGTACTGCGTGAAGGAGAGAGTGTGCTAATTACCCCTGATGGTGATCAGCTGGCGGGAAGAGAGACATATTCACCGCAGGTATATTTAAGGGCGTTGAAGGGAGCATGGCGCGGCCAGCACACCAGGGAAACCCAGCGTAGGGAGGAAGTGAGGGCGATTGTCAACGGATGCTCTGGTAACACCGTCTGACCTCAGCGCTGACGTCCGCCTGCGGGGAGGGCGCCCCCTATGGCAAACAGACTGGGAGCGCGGTGGTCAGAGGGCCGCAGGTAAACGGGCGACTCATTACCGTGGCGCCGGGGCCCGGTGCACTATCATTTGCATGTTAAGTACCGTACGGATTTGCAGACCTTGACACGCGGAGGAAGTTTTCGCCTACAGGGGGCTCATATGCTTGTCAGAAAAGTGACAGGCTACCCTCCCAGGCCGGGACGTCAACAGAAGGCTCACTTGCTAGAAATATTTCATAATTAACCTGCCATATGCCTTACACTCGCAAGCAGGAAGGTCAGCGTGCTAAAACACATGCTTTAATTTCATGGGTCGGGCATGGAGGTGGAATGTTATCATTCTGTATATAAATGAAGAGCTAGGAATTCACCATACAAACGTATTTTCATTACAGAACACACGATTCTCCTTTTTTCTCACCTGGGCCTTGTTAAGGGGGGGTTGGTGCTTTTCCCCATTGTCTACATCATCTATCGACTCTGACTGATCGCGGTAATGTTACTCCAGCTAATTTGCGCCACTTCGCTAGCACGCAGGGTCTTACGATTCCCTGTTTATTTTAATGCGAACTCGAGGATAATTAATGGCAACTGGCAATCAAGCCGTTCAAAGAGACTACGCGGATTTTTCCAGAATTATTGAAAGTCCAGGCCAGTTCAGGCCTCTACCATCTTACATTGATATTTGTATGGTAGATGCTTTTGTCCAAAGCAGCGTGAGTCTTTTTAGAGAAAAATGAGTCCCTGGAGCAACTGTGGGGCTTAAGAGTCTTGCTCAGGGGCCTAATGGTGAAATTACTCTGACTCATTGATTTGAACCTGCAACCTTCTGATCACAGGTACAGTCCCCCTACCAGGGAAGATTACACACAACCAAAGAGAATGGAAAAGATAAGTAGGAAGCAAGTCCCACTTAGACAGGGTAAGACAGGGTACAGACTCACAGGCAGCAGAGCAAACATGATGAATTATTGATTAGGTCTGGGGGGGAGGGGGGGCGGCGGATTACACATCAATGATGGAGATTATTCACGGTCCGAGCAGCTCCGAGCGAATGTGACATCTTGTTCCACCGTGGCCCTAATGGATTACGATTACATCATCCTCTCAAACAGGAGAGACAGGGGTCCTTCTCGGAGAAGTTGCCGGAGATGAAGCGGGATATTGAGCAGAACGGCTTTGCATAAGCCTCTTTTCGGGTGCGACGGTGGGAGCCGCCATACGTCATTTGGGGCGGGCCGCCGAAGGCAAGGAGGCCGGCCCCGGCGAATCTCGATCCTGATCCTCCCAGTGGGTTACGTCACACCGGGGCTTTCAAGATCCCCGCGTGCTTCCGAAATGCTACCTGGGATTAGCCATGAAAACTAGCAAATGAATAATTTAATGGAATTAATAATACATAAGAATAACTTAATAACAAGACGCTTTGTCCCAGAAAAAAAGTTTTCGTCCGGCGTTAAACGGCTACTCCCGAAAGCCAAAGGGCAGCATTCGTTTTAATCAAAACTTCTTCTCGTTTGTTTTCCTGCTCATAATTAGCACCACCCCTGCAGCCATTCGACGACAACCACTCCACAAAACACCATTATACGAATTAAAACTGACCATACAACGCCCATTTAATCTACGAGAAAGTTACTTGGCGTGATGTAAACAGCTGCATTAGATGCCCGGTATTAATAAACTCGAGTCCAGTACTGTGGTCGTAATGGAGTTTGAAAAATGTCGACCGGACCCGCAGAAAACTCCCCGAGACCCACAGCGATCGTATAACATGTCACTAAACTCTGTGAAAAGGCTCCTTTTTCTTTCACGCTGGACCTCAGTGGCAGAGTATAAAACCACAAGATGAAGCAGGAGTGAGCTACTGTAGACGTGGGCAGACTTGGGCAGTACAAATGGGCACGGCGTCAGATCCGAGGCAGACGCAGGCCAAGTTTAATAGCAGAACAACACTTCAGATGCCGAAGCAGCTGTTTTCTCACATCCTATTGGATGGCGCCGAGTACATCCATCTCTCTGGAAGCCAGGGATGTGTCTGGCTCAGTATCAAACTGGTTCCTAGTGCTAAATCTCATATATTACTGGTAGCAGGAACAGATTTCCAGATTTATGGACTCTCTTAATTGCACTGGAACACAGTGGGCTATTTATTCAATCAGCTTAAACACAGACAGCCTACTCAGCATTTAGAAATTTTAAACATAAATAACCACACTTATTTCTAGTGATTATTTATTACAAAAACATTTTCGCAATTATGGACTTCGGAAAGGGGCTTAATAATGACTTTGGGAAAGGAGAAGATGTTAGCTAATCGTTCTCCTTTTGCCGTTCGGCCATCGCTGATGCCGGTGCTGCTTTCTTAGCGAATGCTATGAGAGAGTCACCAAGAACCTTCCAGTTCAGAGAAGGTTAATTATTTCATCCATCGTTAAGGAACTACTTCATCGTTATTGACTTGGGAAACACTGGTGGCATGAAAGGTGCAGTTTGACTGGATGTCGATACCTCAGGCTTGTCGTACCAGTAAAAATTCCAGGCTGACGGACAGACCGCCGACAATGCATTTTACCGGAAGACGCGTTCAGTGCCAAAGTTCATGGCGTCTGCGGCCATGTAGAATTCTTCTCAAAACTAGAATCTGCACCTTTATTTTAAGTACCGTTCTGACCAAAAAAGTGAGAAACAGGGAACGGGGGAAATTTAGGAATTCTTCCTCACGTCAATGGTGCCTAATATATGCTTTAGTAGTGATTCTTAACAGATTTAGCCAAAGTGTAAGACAAACAAGAAAAGTAACAATTAATGCTGCCTATCTGAGTGAATCCTGCTTCCATCCTTAAAGACAAACCCAGTCACTGACCTGGGCTCCACACTCTCCATGGGCTGACATCGTCTCCAAATGTCTAATATATATCCTACCACTGAAGCCATCCATAACGGCATCTTACTCGTCCAGGACAGTATCTGAACAGTCCAAAAAATTGCCCAAACTGTTTTTCAGCAATTTGTCAACTGACATGTTTGACTGCGGTGCCGTTCATATCGCACTCCTTTAAATTAAAATTATACGGGCTCCCTAACACAGAAGCCACCGCAAATGGTATAATGTACAGCATATAAATATATAAATTTCAAAATAAATTAGTTTTCTTAAAGCTGAGTGTTCGGGCCGATTTCTAAAGCAATGATGGGGGAAAAATCAATTTAGATGACACAGGAGTGACAGACAGTTTTAAAACCCTTCATCTCAGCCCAAAGCAATTTAATGGCAGTGTTTCTACATATGGTGCCAATAAATATATATGCCACATTTCAATAAAATGACTCCAGATGATATGAAATGTCAAGATCTAATTGCATGGTTTAGACTTTTCACACGCTTAGACACGGGGGTATGTATGCAAAAGAAGTCGCACCATCCTATTTCACGATGTCACAACCACAGCATTTCCGATAAATCAAATGCAATAAAACTGCGCTAATTCATTTCATTCTGGCAAGGGAGGTCTTCCTGTGCAGACCGCTGCCAAATTAAAAGTCCTCTTCTGAATGTAATTCATTTAATGACTGCTGCATGATTTAATAGCTCCCACATAAACACAGTGCAGTCACTCTAATGGTTCCAGTATGCATATTGCCCCTAACTTCCACTGCGTGCATTTTATAACCAAATACTATGAACATTATTATTAAGCGATTTTGGAGGACCGTCCATTGGTGTGACCTTCTACCTTTCTACAAAATCTATAATCTTAACAGTCGATTATCACTGTCTATGCATAAATTCTATGTGCGACACTTACTACTTCTGCTAATGATAACAGTGAAAATAATGACATTCAGCAGCATCGTTCGGTGGGTCAGTTCCTCATCAGCAGAGACTCCGGGACGGACGGTAAACCAGATGGGAGAAAGTACAGGAAAACCCTTCAGCAGGAAGTCGAGGGTCACAGTGACACTGAGGTGACTCAACATCACAAAGGTTAATGTCCTGCAGTGACCCACCCTGGACCCTAATAAGAGGCTGTGGCCCAGGAGCATCGCCAGCGTGATTCGAACAAGCGGCGAGATAAAGGGAAACATCTCTCCCTGCCTTCCACCAAATCCTGTAGCCTGGCGAAGGTGGCAGCTTCGCATACACATCCCAGCCAGCTTTTTCAGCTCATGATTCTTATCTCAGTTAGCAGAGAACTTATATGCTTATATTACATGATAAAGCATGTATAGAAAACACAATTTCCCAGAATGCTTTTCAAAGGCACTGCCTATCTTAAATTTTTTCAACAACTATGTCTGAAACTAGGGTTTCAAACTTGATTGGCACTCAGTGATTCGAAACATATCATTGGCTAACAATAAGATTATAAGAATTATGGCCCCTCATTATGCCCCCTGTCTTAAAAAAAAATCCAAGAATCACCCCTCTCTGATACAGGTTTGGATCTCTGGCAGAATCCAGCACCTACTGGGGCTATCATTCCTCTGCGGTCTAGCTAGCGGGGCGTCTGACAGTCAGGCTATAAAACTCAAACACAGTGGTGTTAAAAGCCAGCCCTTCCACGTTGCCCGGGGGGCTGTTCTTCTCCACTCCACCCAACTAGGCTGCTTACTTTTCCAAGGAGGATGTGCTTGGAAATCATCTGCCCAGATCGCTTCTCCCCCAGGGTGATTTTTAACAGCAGAGCTAATGAAACAGCTTCGCATGAAACAGTCGTAATGGGACAGGCCATGCCGAAATGCCGAAATGCTGCCTCTGAATGTCCGGCTCAAAAACAAGTTCAGATTTACTCTTGCGTTCACTCCGGAAGAACCAAACCGGCCCATGAAGGCCGTAAAAGGTGTTGACACAAAGGTAAAAACAAACGGACAACAAACAGTGGCAGCCTTTCACCCGCATTCCTGTGACAATCAGCTGCAGTCACTGCTGAGCCGTTAACTGCCCCCCGCCCCTCACCCCCATCTGGCTGGGCTCAGTGAATTATCCGCCCCGAAGCTGACCTCTGCTGAAAGGGAATTTAACCTCGGCTCAGTGGCGGGGGCGCTCCACACCGGGCTGCCCGTGTCAGGTCTGTCTTAGACGCATCAGAAATTGCCTCGCCGCTCGATATGCGGTGGGCTTCTGAAAATCGGACATATTCCGCCAAAATTCGACAGTCACTGCCCAGGTTAACCCTTCAACTTATCCCTGTCTATCATTTTGGAAGGTTAGACCGACATGCTCAACTGTGTTCAGGAAGCTATGCTCAAAGCAGAGTGAAGCTGTGTCTGCTATTTGAACAAGTACATCTGGATGCTTCTTTTTGAATATCCCATCTTAGCCTGTGGGACTTTTACTTCCACAAATAAGTTCTGAGTGCAGAATGAAAAATGAAAGATAACCAATCAAATTACAGAGGAGGCGGGTCCAAGAAACTAGAGGAGGCAGGACCAAGACATCTGATTGGCTGATCCCACCTCCTCTATTTACTTGGACCCACCTCCTCCACAATCTGATCGGTCATTTCTCAGATCCAATCACTTTTCACTCTGCACTCAGAACATTTTTGTGTAAGTAAAGTTCCCATGAGCCCCGTCTTGCTCTCCACCGAGACACAAACCTATAACTGAGAGTGAACCTTGGGATCTGAGCACAGGGGCAGGCGATTTACTCAGCTGGAAAGTGTTCCCGGGAGGGATGGTGATTAAGAACCTTGCTGAAGGGCCCATGGATTATTCAGCCAAGGATGGGATTCGAACAGACAACCTTCTGGACACGGAGACAGAGGCCTAACCCACTAGCCATACACCACCAACTTCAACTTACTCCTGACATGTACAGTCTGGAGCTTTCAATATGGCAGGTGCTAAGCCCCCCCAAGCCCCCCATCTGCATGTGTCTGTAACATATAGTCAACAAGAGACATAGTACAGGTAGAAAAAACGCTCCAAAGACACGTTAAGCTTACCTGTCAAACCACAAGGAGTGAAACATGAAGGCATATAACACAGCACACGCTAATTATGGTTTCGCTGAGTGGAGAGAACCTACCACGTAAAACAGTGAGTCTCGTGGAAGCACTCGTCTCCCCAACACTGTTGGAGGCGAGACACTCATAAACGGCTTCGTCCCGCGGGGTGCGGAGAGGCTGAATTCTCAGCACAGAGCCCGATCCATCATCAAACTCTATCACCTGCAGGTGCGAGAGACAACATATGTTAAGGGAGTTTTTTTTGTCCACATTGCCTGACATAGTTTGACACGCAATCATCATTCACCACTCATTTCTTGACCTGAAGACACTTAAAGCAAATATGGAGTGTTGACCATGTAGGGATGAGGTATTTTTAACCATGTGATTCTCTCTCTTCATTCTGCAACCTGCGGTTTGATGAACTAGGGATCTGTCAGGTCTCAAAGAGGCAAATTGATTTTATACGAACCGCATCATATCATAAGTGCACATTTTATCTGGGAAAAGAGCAACGTACAGGGTACGACGACCTGGAGTATGTGGCATATCTAAATGGCTACTTAAGTGTAGGATTCTGATATTCGCTGAGGGGATGATATATGATTCCTTATCAGGAAATTGAAAGGACATACTAAATGGCTACTATAAATATGACTCGCCATCACCTAAACTGTATTACCGGTGGTAGCTGCTTTGTTTCTTGGGTATTATGCTCAAATAATACATCGGCAGATTATTTGCAGACACAGATCATGGAGAACTGTGTAAGAACGCCTCACTATGCTTCACTCTGCTTCACTGCGCTTCACTAAGCTGAAACCACCAATGTGACTGCCCTAAACATGCATATTAATAAAACTCACTGTCCAGTTTCTCATATATATAAATTATAATGTAGTTACTCAATGAACCAAAGCTTCTGGGGGGGGGGGGGGCAAAGATCTTCACTGTCTAAGTAAATTAAATAGTGCGTAGGTTAGTTGGGTCAAACACAGACAGACGTGCACGTACATACTGCAGTGGCTAACCAAAGTGTTGGCGATTTGCACCGTGGGAAATGTGTACGTATCCATGAAATTCATTTAGACAGACAGAGTAGCGGACATTTATCTTGACACAGACGACTCACAAGACGTAACGTGCTTATTATTTTTCGACTGGACTGACGACACCTGACAGAAATCACGAGCGTCAAAACAGACACGTGTATTGGAGCTTGTTACTCACTGTTCACGGAAACGCCGGCATAATAATTCAGCAGGACACAGGGGCAAGTATAAACGTAAACAAGGGGGCTGTACAGAAGTGTGCATCTTTAATAGAGGGCAAAGGGGCTTCGCTCGTGTTGGAAAACGAAAGTTTAACCTTTGGGGTGGGGGGGTCAAACAGTGGATTGAATATGAACAGGATGAGAGAGATCATGCAGGGATTTAGAGGCATGTGTGCTCCATTAGAGATGAAGAAGAGGGGACGAGGAGCCTCAGCTGGGTCATGCAAGCATTTCCATGGCCGCTGTCGCCATGGAAACGACGCCACGCATTCAACACACACACCGGCGTGATGAGCAGCGATAAGAGTAAATCTGTATTCAGAGGCAAGAAATGCAGTCATTCACAGTCTTGGGGCTTCCACTGGGGAGCTGAGGTGGATGGTTTGGGGTGAAATTCAGGCAAAATATGAAACAATTCTTATCGGTGTTCAGCGACGACATGCTCACGGAAAATAAACACGTGCGGACGAATGACAGAAAGGCGTGCGTTTAGTAGTCTAAAATAAAAAGGCGTGTTATTTTAAACTGAACACAAGCTGTCTTTCCGTCAATGTCAAACTGATGAAAAAATGCAGGGTAAATTACAGACCAGCCCACAGATGCTATCTGTACATTTCCCCACTGAAACCATGCGAGCATCAAAGTGAGACGTCGTTCAACGTGATGGCTGCCATCCATTAAGGCATGATGCAGATCAAGCAAGCAGCAGGATGAGGATGAGGACAACCGAAGACTCTTAGGCATTCAGATGTCGAGCATTTTACATCAGAACAATAGACCTAATACCTCAAACCGCTGATTGCTCACTTTCTTCCCCTTCTTGTTCCAGACTATCTTAGGCTTGGGGTCCCCCGTGGCTTGGCAGATGAAGGACGCCACCCCGCCCTGCACTCCCGTCTGGTCGGTAGGGGTTCTCAGAAACTTTGGTGCTGCTGGTAGGACAGAGGGGGAGAACAGGTGGGCAATTAAGGCCATGCAAGCTTGCGAGCTGGGAATATGTTCAACCACGTGGCCTCTTCTGGGGAAGTTTGTCCGTTACCAACTTGCGTTATATAGCTTGTATGAGTAGCTAGTATCGTAAGATGACCTCGATATGTTACCTTATGTAAAAATGAGTTACATACATTTTATACAGACAGAAACACATGCATACTTTGTCAATTTTTAACTAGAAACTTGAAAGATGATTACAGCCATAGCAGATTTGTCTACGAGAAAAACATACATGACAAATTTATTCACTGATGAAAGCCACTAATTACATCCATAGCTGGAAGTACTTCTGCCTGCAGTAGACATCAAAATTCATCACCACGCCACAAATATCAGTTCCACATGGAACAGACTGAATGTTTTCCCTTTTGATAGCAGGAATCTTCCATTGACATCGACGCTCATAAACCATATCATGTCCCTACAGGCTCGCATACTTTCTTCTGGTTTTCTAGGATTTGTTTACTCCTTGAACTTTACCTTGAAACTACACTCCCAGAGCCTCTGCCAGTCTGGATTGCCAGAGCTGTGTTACAACAGCACGGTCATGGCTGTCACAAATTCCATATCCCCGCCAGGACTGTGCAAGCAAGCTGCTGATGACACTGTTTCCTGATGTGATCCGTGGGAGCTTTTACGGACATACGCCTAAGCCAGCTTGAGGAAGTCCACTTTAAGTAAACGGCTATCATTATTTTGGGGCTTGTATGGTCCCTTCGTTAAAGGGAAACGAATTTGGAACATGTGTAAAACTACTTCTCGGTAATGTATTTTTTTTCTCAGAATAAAAAAAGCATTACACTTACGCAAAAACAATAATGCAATAAAATCTAAAAATAATTTCTTCTTTTCTGCAGAAAGTTACTGATATCTTGTTGGACGGCTAGATGAACATTGTTTTGGTTCCCAAACCTCTCCTCAGGGGCATCCCAGCGATTTCACATATAGGTTAAACTTCCCTACCTGTCACGATCACGCAGGGAGCGAGTGGCGATCGTGCGAGTCAGCGGGTAAGGAGCAGGCAAACAGGCAGAAATCGGGGCAAACGGGGGTTTTAATTGGAACGGGGAACAGGAAACAAGTAACCACATCTAACCACAATGACAGACAAGGGAAACAGGCAAGACCAGGACTTAAATAGACAAGACGGAGCAAACTAACTAGACAAAGCTGGAGACAAATCAGGGAATCACACGTGGGTAATCAGGGGGCGTGGAACACGAGAGGAGCGGACGAGCGGGGCATGACACCTACCAGCTCAGTTAATTATTTTATTTAATTAGTTAAATAACTCAATGAGGTATTGATTACCCAAACAAGGTGTGCTGGTGTTTGAGTTCAGAGATCCATGAGTGTATTGTAGGGTTGTTGCGAATACTTGGGGTGACTTTAGGAGAGGTTCTGAAATGGCCAAGCTGACACACTTTAGCAGAGATATTATATTATAGTTTTACACCAACATGAAGATCATTATTTTCTTTGCCAAAGACCTTTGCACAGTATTACATATAACAGGAAATACAGAACATTCCTGAACAGGGAGTGTAAATATAATATGGGAATGTTTGGTGGTATAAAACATCGCCCTACACCCCACCTGTCAATTCATTCGATAGATCTGCAGCCTGTCACAGGCATCATCACTTCTGCTCCACTGGCTGCTCATTCACCCTCGGCGATATCCCATCAGCCTCGCTGTCATCAGCCCCTTTCTAAATTCGCTCCACAGGATAAGTCCTTTCTTTGTCAAATTGATCGTAGAAGTTTGAATCGCTCTGCCGAGTGGGTGACGTTACAGCACGCCGGCAAAACGATGACGAGTGTTCGGCAGCCCTGCGTCGACTAAAAATACAGCTATAGCGACTAAAAGTGAGGGGTCTTTATGTCGAAACTGCCGTTTTTATGCTGGACTGGGAGTATTTTGAACATTATTAATTGCGGTGCATTACTGTTGATCCAGTAAACAAAAAAAATAGCCATGAGTATATCGGTGTAAAGTGAAAAACAAAACATCGATCAGAATGTTTTTAAGGTATAATCTTTTCCACGGCTGTTGAGGCAGGGAAGTCCTGCTTAACATCCTAACTAATTGCTGTAACTAAAGAGGGAATCAAGATCCACATAGGCAGAGTATTCTTATTAAAAGAAAACCAAATATTAAAGGATAATCAACAGAATGCATTTTCACCCCTTATAGAGATCATTTCTTGGCTCGGAAACAGGCGCATGTAACAGTGACACTTCAGAGCATATGGCACAGAGGCAGTCTCCGCAGGCAGCCTGATACTCGCTGCGTCTAAAATTAGCAATGTTTGGAGTTTGCTAAAACAGCGAGCGAAAGATTACAGAGGAATTCAAACAGGCGTGACTTTGGGCCTTCCACCTCCTGGAAATATAGTTCGCTTTTGTGCGAGGATATGGAGAACTAACAAAGGAGATCCGTGTACCGGGGCCGGTATGCCGCATTCCCAGATCCGGCCCAGACGCCATCCGGGGTGTCGGCGTTTCCTCTCTCTTCCTTCATCATGAAAAGCACCAAATTCCCCGTAACGGATTTCGGGAGCATTACCTCCGACGGCGTCGCCCTCCGATGGCCGCTCGCCAGTCCCGTGGCGACATACCAGTCGTGAACGTGACATCAAAGGTCCTGTCTCCGGTCACGTCACGAATTCGGTACTAATGGCATTCCGGCATCGGAGAAAATCCCGACTTAAAAGCTTACCAGACGATGGAATGACAAGGCGAGAGGAATTGCTTTTTGCTTTTAAAAAGAACCAACAAACGGCGGCTAAAAAACAGTACCCAGCACCTATCTAAAGCGGTATACTGGTTTATCGGGCTGGATTTAATCAACCTGAATTAATATTGGGGCTTGTCCAGTTAATCCAGCGCTAAACCGGCATTCACAAATGAAAAGTGTAAAGCGAGCTTAGAGGGCAGTGACATCAGCGGCCCTCTTCAGGACGTTACATAACCTTGTGATACTCACTAGCTCATGAAGGCACGCTATGCTCCCAAGCCCCTGGCCAGCCGTCCTGCTTTCATTTTATCACGGGTGGACATGGTATGAATAATTTGGTGGCTGAAAGCCCCAGACGACCCTTAAAATGTGAGGCCCGACCCTTGAGTGGATGGACGGAGAAATGAGTCCCAGCATCGTTTGGAGGCCGAGCAGCGGACTCGACGACCTACTTGTGGCCCATGCCTCGTAGCTACGCGGACCAACGACCATTTCCGATCCCCCTCTTTCGCTCAATGTCCTTCACAGCGCTTTTGGAAAAGGGTGAAATAAAACTGCGTTTTTTCAGGAAGGTGGGGGGGGGGGGGGGCCGGCCGCGGGCGGGGGGGGGGGGGGGGGGGGGGGGGCGG